>NQII01001422.1:44703-110430 GCA_002778355.1 Clitarchus hookeri
CGCCCTGGTGCCTTCCGTTGTCTCCGGATGTCGTCTGCACGTGCAGGAACAGTTGCACGTGCAGAAACCTTTGGTAGCGTGCCTTTGCAGCTGCGAGGCTCCTGGCGTCCCCCTTCCGGCACGTCCACAAAACCCTTAATCCTTATTGCGGTCGTACGCCCGCGAGCTTCGCCAGAGCGTGTGTTCTGGCGAATAAAATATAGGGATGCAGAATGCGTCAGGGTATGTGTTTGTGCATCAGTTGTGAACAATAGTATACAGGAAGTGTGTGTAGGATTGACGGAAGACGACAAAGAATCCTTTATTTGCCCATACTGTGACAAATCTAACTAAAAATTAATTTGTTTAATTTATTATATGCTAACTGTGTTTAGGTCATATTGAGTACACTGTGTGCCCAATATGCCCAGTTTATAAAAATTTTTGTTTTTATTTCCTATTATCTCGTTATTCTGGCAATTATTTACAATTAAATATAGGGTATTTACTGGGTACTCATGCTTCATATTAGAAATATTATGTCATCTCGTCTCTCTCCAGGAGATAATTGTAGTAGTTAGATATAACCACTACTCGCCAAGGGGGAGGGGGGAGAGATCGGAGAATCCATCCATCGTCGTGGATTCGGTGTGAAGTCACGGTGACCATCTTGGCTGTGCCCTTGATATTGGCCGTAGGTGATGCGATTAGGTCACGTCAGCCATTTTCGTCCAAAATTCCCCTAAATTTCTTCAAATTCCCTATAATATGCTATTTTACCTCTAAATTTCCGGTTTTCTCTCGAAATGTCCCGAATTACCCTATAAAATCGCAGATGTGTCTGAATAACTTATTATTTAATTTTTCGTCATTCCATCCATTCGTCCTGAATGTGGCTTAAATCAGCTTAAAATAAGGAATATGGCAGTCACATTAAGCAGTTCATATATGTTAATAAATGTATTTAAGTTTGTATTATAAAAACTTTTATTTCTGAAATTTTAAATCTTACACACATCGTATGTTGTGTCTATGGACGCGTATTTGTAATACGAATTAGAGTATGGACCAATCACTGAGATACACATAATTTAAGTGGAGCAAAAGGCAAGATATGGACTGTATTGAGGATGTCCCAACATCCCAAACCCCAGTTTCCAAAGTGTCCTAACAGTTTGGACGGCAGTGTGTGGATGTTCGTTGTCATGCAAAACAAAACATCTATCGAAAGTAGGCCTCGGAACTTGACTCGCTTTTCGCATAGCATCCCGCTGTGACTTACACTGTTTGCTCTTGTCCATAGGATGTTCTAGTATTGGAACTTTTGAGTTCCAGACGAGCATGGACAGGAAATTTTATTCTCAGGGTTGCATTTTGAATTTCTTTCTTGATTGGAGATTGCAGATACTGCCATCCCATTCTTTGGCATTTTCTTTTCTGTTCAAAGTGATGTATCCACATTTCATATCCAATGACCATTCTTTTTCAAAAATATTCAATTCTTTAGCATTTTGGCGCAATAAGCATGGAAATATGGTAACCCGATTGCACTTGTGCTTTTTGTTGAGCTAGTTTGAAATCCGTTGGCACATAATTAACTAAATCTAAACCTTTTATGAACAATATCATAGGCAGAATATTGATTATAATTTGAATACTTCTTGTAACGTCATCGATAGTCACTCGTTGGTTCGACATAATAATGATACGGATATTAATAAGTATTTGGGACTCCTGTCCCGTTATGAGCGTATGAGTGTTGCACCACTCTTGCACGAAGGATGCAACTGATAAGGAATTGCATAGATAACATGCAAGAGAAGCTGAATGTAAACAAGAGATAAGATAAGCGTTATCTCTTGGTCACGGACTTAGATAAATTTCGCGCAGCTGTATGTTATAGCTAGGTGAACACGGCAACGCACAGTAGGATTAGTGCGCTAATGTCGCCGTCGGTGTTGAGGTTATGTGACAGCAAAATGAAAACCACTGAACCGATTTCGTTCAAACAAACTTTATTGTCACATTCGTGCATTATACACAAGCTCTGCGTAACCAAGAATATGCAAATTTCCGATTGTACCAATTAACTTCCTATAAATCCATATTTCATCACCAAGCTCGAACTTAATTTTCTTACAAGAAAACAGAACAGGCGATGTATGAATACTAATTACCGCAGTCTGATTAACAGTACCTTTATGTACGGGCACTGTTTTCCAACAAAGAGAAGAGAGTTATGTTCTTTTGACTTATATGTACAGATTCAGTTTACAAGGTATAACTGCTAAAGCTGGAAGTGGACTTTCGGAGTTCTGTTTTTTCCGTAGGCGTCAAAATGCTGGTAACTCGTCGTTTACGAGTTTGGCTGAAATGGATCCACATGATATAATAATGCTGAATTTGACGACTGTGTTACAGATATGTGTTCTTTCTATGGCAAGTAGAAATCTGCATAAACTGTGAACACAGCGGTGGATCCAGGCGGCGTGGGGTTCACAGACGACATGATCGCCATCAAAGTATTCATATTTAAATTAATCTTCCCTGAAAATATTTTTAAACTGAAAATAAATTATATCAGAATTGTTTTAATCATTGATTCTGTCCTGTTAATGTAATATTGTTTCTTAAAACTGTGATGCACCGTCTCCCTCCCTTGCCAATAACCTTAGAGAAATGTCATTGGCCCTCTCTGAAGACATGTTAGAGCAGGCGAGGTCTGTCTTGTGCCAAGTAGAAGTTCGCGCACACTGGAGCACTGGTGGTTGCGGTGGAGGCATAGATCCAGGCAGCAAGCCACGCCGCAGTTCACGGCACAGGAATGGCCCAAGCGCACCTACAAGACGCATTATTACTAGAATATGTAGGTGCCACTACTGATCTACCAATTTCATCCCACACTCCAGCTTTCTTTCTTGCATTGTTGTACTCTGGACAGACATTGTGCATCGATCAACGTGTGACACACCGAGCATACAGTGCTACACAAATAACAAGAATTTACGCATTTCAGTTTTCAACATTATTTATTAGAGCCCAAAAAGTTATGCAATATAATTAAAGCGTGCATAAAATAAAACTTAGGTGATTAATTACAACAAAAAAACTCCCAGTGGTGCATTATTGTATAGGACTGAACAGTAAAGCCCACATAGACTTGATCACGCGTGACATTCTAAAGGAGATAAAATGCACATATTATTATATGCACCACAAATAATAACATAAAATAGCCAAACGGCTCTCGAGAGAGCTCGTAACATGTAATCACAATGTTTAATAACTATATTTAAAGTGTAGGGCGACACAGCGGCTCACCAAGCTTACACCCAAAAATAAACTAAAGTTGCTGAGGCCAAGGCCGTGGGCGGCTCCTCGAGCCATTCATTGAGACCTTTATAGATTGTTCGTAATACTTGCCAATCAAATTCCCAACTCCTGGCCACACTTCAGTTAGCGTGAACAAATTGGGGTTTGAACTTAACAGTGGCCCTCTCAATTAACGCCCTAAAATAATACTTCAATAAAATCAGGCGGAGCCACGAACAACTGCCAAAAAATTTAAGACTGCCCCCAAAATCTCGATAAAACCATTCAACACTAGTGAACTGAAAGGACAAGGGCAACCATGTTACACTTTATATCGCAAACGCTAATACACTACATATCGCCGTGGCAACTATTAAAATTAGGTCAAATCTAAATTTTGAAAGATTGTCCGAAATGTTAATTTAGACTAAGAAAAGCCAGACTGCAAGGTCCCTACCTAGCCTTGCACCACTACACGCTTGGCATTATAATCAGCAGCTCAAGACTCGCCTGTACGAAGGCGGCGCCCTCAGAGCCGCAATTAAAGACTGGAGGATCAAAAAAACCACTAATACAGCGAGTAAGGGTATATACAGAATGTTCAGTAATTAAATACCCAAGCTGCGGGAGGTGATTCCTTACGAAAAAGAAAGTATAAAATATACAGGACACCATATATCTAAACAGAATATGAATATTAGAGGCAATATGAGCCTGTGAAAATTGTATTTAGGAAACGTATTTTCGCTGAATGCCTCGTACTTCCTGCCAACAGTAGGGATGACGGCGACTTGCCCACAATACGTCCCTCACTGTTGATTGCTACAAGCCCATTTGGCGAGCTATGGAGCGTGGACTGGTGGAGGGCAAGTCGTCGATGTGCTGACGTATCACTTCAAGCCGAACAGTGCACACACACGGCCAGCGTTATGCATGTGTCTCTGCAGCATTGGAAGCTTAAGTCACATTTTTTCAGCGGACTTTGTGCGTTGTTCAAGGCATTCGGCGAAACTACGTTTTCAAAACCCAATTTCATAGGCTCATATCTCCTTTAATATTCCGTTTAGATATATAGTTNGTAGGAGCTAGGAGTGAGGATGGACAACAGTGCCGCACCCAAGTGCCACCATCGCAAACGGCAGTGCCAACACAAACCAGAGGGCACCAGCGGCGCAACTGTTTGATTTGTTTTCCGTTTCGCCTCGTCACCGCACTATATGTACCACTAGACACTCAGTATATTACACAGTCCACCGCACAGTAACACAAGGGACGCGACCTGCGGTGTTGAGGCTGTCACCGCAGAGTGAACTGTGCACAGACTGCAGTGCCATGTTCGCTGCCGGCCTGCACACGTCTGTTTGATTACATTGGTCGCCTTCTACCGCCACCACCACCACTTCGGTGTGCGCGAAACTTTAAGTTGGTAACAATGGACGAAAAGTTGTTACATATCTTAAAGTAGAATTTTTTATGTTAAGTAAACAGAAGGCCAGATTCTGACAGTCAGTGAGTGGCAACTTGATATATACGAAACAAACAAAGTGTAATTTACAAAATCCTGTATCAGCTGATGCACGAACGTACAAAAGCTAAAATTACGTTGGCTATTCTGAGTGCATTGCCGACTCACATTAGACAAGCAGAAAATGCGCGATAATAATGAGTTCCTAGATTTTTTAATGCGTTTTATTTTATGAGGTCACAAAACAATGGTTGTTAATGCTAAAAACTAAACTTCGTGATATTGTAGTAATGTATAGGTGTTCAAAATGAAATGCTTTTTCACGTCGTATCATCCCTCTCCAACCTCGCTTTCAACACGTCCTTGATATTAATTCCAAAAGCATACAGAAATATTGTTGAGTTATTTTTTTCTAATAATTTGACGAAACGACACGAATTTGAAATATATTTCCATCCCGTAATATTAGAACAATCAACTTTTAAAAAGGCGCTATCTGTTATCCAAAAACAGCGGCTCAAACTTCGCCGTGACGTGCTGTGCGCGCTGTCTGTCGGATATTTTCCGAAGTATTACCAGCAAGAAATGAACCGCGATCCTGCGCGATATATAACGAATTTACAAACAGATGCCGATAGTTATATTTTTCCACTAGCTCTGCATAATTTTTAAAGTAACATATATTTCGTGTACAACGATTTGGAGTACAATTAATTTATATTCGGCCGGTAATCGTTCGTCTACGTAAATTATACACCATATTGTTCTCTAGAAACCCATCTCCTTGTTTCCGAACACGAGTGAATATTTTTTAAACAATTCTAACGTTATTTCACGTCACATATTTCCAACTCGAATATATTAGCCATAAGGTCCAAATTGTGATAATATATACAACAGACCGTCTCGCAAATGTTAACCCAAATTCACTATCTCGGACAAATTAAAAAAGAGTTAGCAAATATTTAATTATTTGCAGCATTTTATATTTTTACTTTTATAACCTATTAATTTTTTTTAACAGATGTCAGTCTAAAATATCTTAAAATTTGTTTAGCATTACAGTACAATGGCAAGTGGATTAGCTGACCGCGTGTTGATAAAAAATACAGCCCCGACTTGACGGACCAGCTGATGGCGGAAGGATACGTAAACAGTGGCGCCTCTTTCGCAGACCTGTCAGAATGTGGCCTTCTTATATGAGATGGACTATAGCACCTGCATAAGGTGGAAGAATGCACCATGTGCATACAAGCAGATGCTGAGCAGGACTTTCCAAAGTGCTCAGTTCACCGTGAATGAAGCGTGTTCTGTACTGCGACTGAGGCGAGCGCGTGTTGTTGCAGAACTGGTTCCTGTACATGCGCTCCTCCGCCGTGCTGCCGGAGGAAGAGAAGGAGAGGCCGCAACAACAGGAAGTGAAGGAGAACTGCCTGGACCCTGACGCACAGCCACTGCTCACCTCCGAGAGCTGCCCGGTCCTCCCTGAGAAGCTCATGCTCGTCCACAGCTCCAGAGAAGTGCTACAAGTCAGGCAGGACGCCATAAGCACCATCACGTCGTAGATCGTGCAGTACGCGCCGTGTAAAATAAAACAGGCTGGCTGTAACACCGAGGTTATGTAGAGAACTGAAGCCTGAGAAGACTATGCAGATTGTCGGAAACGCAATGGCCAAACTCCAGATATAGTTTCTTTCGACCAGTAATAACACAAAAGCCCAGTACACTTATATCCGGAAACGTATTTTCATATCAAATAATTGTGTTCAAAGGTGCGGTGTACAACACCTGCACAATAAGGCGGTGCGGTCATGTGTGTAGGATAGTTGCGTAGGCTCGCGACGCTGCGTGTGTAATAATTGCTTGCAGGTGCTGTACGCCACTTCTTTGAACACAATTATTTATATGAAAATACGTTCCCGGATATAAGTGTATAGGGCATTTATGTTCTCTTACTACTGGTCCAAAGGAACTATGCCTGGAGTTTGGACACCGAGCTTCTGAACATTCTCTATATGGGTTATTTGTATCACGGCCAACCGTCTGGTCTCAGCGGCCACATGAATCTAGATTATGGTCGTGTGTGCCACCCCACCATCTACACGGTATTTCTGCGATGGAGGTAGCAAATTATGCATTGTAAAGTTCCACGTGTGATACATCATGTAATTACAGTACACAGTCAATCTAAACAAATATCCAACGAAGCTTTTCCAGAGAATACTACTATATTAAGAAATTATATATATATGTAAACTGTCAACTTTAATTAATGTTAAATGTTAGAATTTAATGATAGAAGAAGTATTAAAAATAAAAATTGACGAGATGTCTTAACGCACCAGCATTCTTTTAAAAATGTCATGTAGGAGTTATAATGTTTGAAACAGTACTATATTTAAAGTTGATGCAATGAGAAAGAATTTCTTTAACACTGATTCCCCATTAAAACTCTGTATCTGCAGGTTTAGTACTCAGAGACCTTCATACACGCTACTTACAAACACAAGGACCGAACTGTTATCCACAATAGAGGTCCAGAACTGTGTCAGACGGGCGGTACTTACATCAGATGTTCGAAGTGTCCGCCCACTCGCTGGCGCACACCGCACAATATTGCCTTGCACATTATTCAGCATCCCCTCCCCTCAAACCCTGCACCTGGGCATGGAGTTGCCCCGCCACTTCTGCAATGTCGCACGCTAGATTCATGGGACCGCTGCTACCAAACGGTTGGCCACAATACCAAATGGACCGTATATTTTGTTCGCAGTTTTCACTTCCCTACACAAACCCCGGTGTTACAATACACTTTTTTTTACACCTTGTATTATTAACATTGGCTCGGAACATAACTGCAATTTTTTACAGTTTATCATGAAAGTTTGTTGGTGGTTTAGTTCTGTAGAAGTGTAGCTGGTTCGTTGTTAAAAGTAAAGAAGAATAAGGAATTAGTTTTAGTATTTTTAAGTATGTGTCAAGCACGCTAGCAGTTACCGTGGTACCTAGTTAATTATCTTCTTCCGCCATGACTGAAGCACAAATTCCAGTCAACCTCAGCGCAAGCTTTCTATTAGTAGGGACATAGCGAACGTTGCCAACATGCGATGGCTCTGTGAACGCTTGTCCAGTGCCATACTATGTAAATTTCTCTCAAATCACTGTTCAACATGTAGATACTGCATTCAATGTCACTCACAGGACATTATACATGTTTTCAGTTCCATACATTTTGCATGAATACTCCTCAAATCGAAGTATTTACTTTTTTTGTGTCACACAACACAACAAAAATAAACAAAGGAAGCTGAAAAACATTGTCTTAGTTAATTTTAAGATGTGTTTATTATAATTCATTTGATAAATAATGTTAATTTTTTTCTTACGTTCTTTTTTTATTCAAAAAATCTTATAAAATTTTCTAAGTCACTTTGTAGTGGCTAATGAGATAATATTCAAATTGAAATAATCTAATTTTTTGCGAGCTAATTTTTATTGTATTCATTACACAAGTAACACGTTTTGACTTTGATTTGTAAAAGTGCGAAAGCTATGGAACTTTCTTTGTATATATGGTCTGAGAAGAACATTACTTTTAATGTCTTTAAGTTCAATAACATTTTTCACATTGTAAAGTAATGCATCTTCGATATCCAACTCACTTGCTCCATCTTCATTNCTTTAAGTTCAATAACATTTTTCACATTGTAAAGTAATGCATCTTCGATATCCAACTCACTTGCTCCATCTTCATTACTGTTTCTCGCCAAGGATCTATTGCCAGCATCACAGAGGCCACTTCTCAGCATCACTCATAAAGAGATAGTGCAAATTGTCCCTTGAAGTTTATTTATTTATTTTAAAGTAATTTACGGAACATTACAACTAAAATTATGTAATAAATATAAATTTTTTACTAACGCGATAAAGGTAGGCCAAATAAGTTTTTAGAANCTTTAAGTTCAATAACATTTTTCACATTGTAAAGTAATGCATCTTCGATATCCAACTCACTTGCTCCATCTTCATCACTGTTTCTCGCCAAGGATCTATTGCCAGCATCACAGAGGCCACTTCTCAGCATCACTCATAAAGAGATAGTGCAAATTGTCCCTTGAAGTTTATTTATTTATTTTAAAGTAATTTACGGAGCATTACAACTAAAATTATGTAATAAATATAAATTTTTTACTAACGCGATAAAGGTAGGCCAAATAAGTTTTTAGAANCATTACAACTAAAATTATGTAATAAATATAAATTTTTTACTAACGCGATAAAGGTAGGCCAAATAAGTTTTTAGAAATATGTAACCATATGCCAAAATAACTCAAACGTTACAGCAAAAAACCCAATAATTTTATAAAATGAAGAATTGAAGTCCTATCTCGTTTACCAGTTCCATTAATACTTTCCATGCAATTTCTATTTTAAATGTTAATTGTTATGGTCTGCTTTAATACTCCCAGGCTTGGTCATTTTTTCTGAAAGTAGAGTAACCTAGGTTACTCTGTCTGAAAGCCGAAGATAACTCCATCTTTAGAAAACAGCACATTGGTTTCTCAATCGAGAGTCGCCTTAACTATGTCTAACTCCTCATCACGGGATATTCCTGGATTATGCTAATGACATTTAGAATTCTCTAAGCATGTCCCGCGCATTGCTTTCCTAAACTTATTTGACGAGGTTTGCGGTGACATTGCTCAAGCTTGCAGATATCTGGCGCGTGGTATAAAACGCTGCATTTCAGGTTGCACAGTTGGAAAGACAAACCACTGCACCATTTCAGATTTCGAATTTGTTTGATTGAGAACCTTTCACCTGGGAGTGTTACACCAAGGCAATCATTTTTCTAATTTAAACACGATATGTTATGTTCGTCATAAAAATCATTTATAACAACCCAGAGTTCCGAACCGTTGTCCTTAGAATAACACGGAACCCCTTATTTTTCAAATAGAAAAAAATTACATTGCCCACCAAAGCTTCACAGATTTCAGATCTCAATTCAAGAAAACCTTTTTTCACAAACGTATTGTTTCATTCAACTTGAATACCGTTTTCGACGGACGTAAACCTCCCTTCACAATTACTTTATGTTAAATTCGTGATTTTCACGGTGAAGTGAGCACTTTTGATGTCAACTTGTAAAAATAACGACTACGTGTTCGCTGCTACTGTGCACACCGGCGTGAAAACTCTCTGTTAAGTTGGTAGTGAATAAGATAAAATAGTTCCAAGTGTCAACGTTGTATAGCGGATGTATGTTTAAATTCATAACAAATCGAGTTGGTAATTATTTGCTTTGTACACATTAGAATACGAGTTGGCTTATTAGTAGCAGCTTCAGGTTCCGCACAACTTCCTGTATCCGCCTGGCTGACGCGTAAATAACGTCAGATCCACGGCGATGTGAACTTTGCATACAGTAGAAGATACAACACGAGGAGACAGTCATATCTTAAGGCGCCCGTCTACCTGACGCTTGAACTGCGTTGCAGAGTGTTCGAAATACACGTTTTTCAACGAAACTATTAAGCGTGCGTCCAACGTGCTGATCTAAGAAAAGAACACACACTTCAGACGAGAGCTGTTAAGTACTTTCAAAATATCACGTACGTTAGAAACATCAATTCAGAGTACTCCAAAACCGCTAAAAAAAAACGGCCTTTCCAAGGCGCTGTAGCTCAAAATGCACGCATCAGATACATACAAAACTACTATAGGGGCCTGCACTGAACCTTCCTAAAGACTTCCCACTAATAAAATAATATGGTCACCGCTGAAAGTCCCATAGGTACACGCAGCACGACGAGAACACTGCACGCCAGTTCAGAGCCTTGCGCTTAGCGGCGATGGCGTACTTGATGCGCGTGGCAGTCTCTCCCTTATCGCTCCCGCGCTTCTCGGCCTAAACGTGGGAAAAAGTTCCAGGTAGACGGGCGCCTTAAGCACAAACAGCAAATAAATACCTCATTTTGCATAAGTAACAATCTGACAGAGTTCAATCTGAAGATCACAGTAACCATGTGTTCACATGATTTCTTTCCATTATTTTTTTTTATTTGTCAACTAGTAAACTTATAATAAACTTGCGTGGTTTTCCTAACATATGGTTGGACGACTCGTGTCGCGCCTTGCTGCGCCATCTAGCGGTGCGGCGATGAACTCCGCTACAAGCATGCAGACGCAGGAGAACAGTGCGGCGGACTGCGCAGACTGTCGGCGGCGGTAACCGAACCCACAACCCGCGGCTGAAGCAGTATTCACAGTACAGCGACGCGATGCAGCCGGCGGTGAAGTTCCTTCCTGTCTTCGCAACAGACAATGGATTGTCGCCGGCCGCTGCCGACACAGACCGTGCTGCCCTCTGTTGCCCTGCGGGAAACTTCGCAATGAGACGAAGGGCGGCGGATTTTTGTTACCATTTATTCACTAGCATAGGTCAGTCTTGAATAAGAAAATCTTTGTTTGCTTTTAAAAATATACAAAAATTCAAAATGGTAATTTAGAACATGAACGACTCGCCAGGCATTGGAAAACATTATAAGGCCTGTAGTCCATTCCCGGTTACTTCCAACTTTTCTGAAGCCTTGCTGAAGTTCTACTTCAAGTATAGTCGTCCACCCCATGCAAACAAAGCTTAACCTAGTTTGGAAAATCACGTTAAAGGGACAACGCACCGCATTCATGCTCAATCAGTTTCATAATATTGTACATGAGAACTATTTATTACCATGCATTACCAACACACCCTTTTTCTCCCTGTATTTATTCATGTTAATTATAAATGAAATATTACAAGTAAAAGTTCAATTGAACCAAAAGTATTATACTTTTGTGATAAGTGTAAAACGCTTGTGGCACATGACATATTTGGAAAAACCAAACAAGTCATACATGGGGTGATTTTTCAGAGGTTTGATTCAAAAAATGCGAAAAAAAAACCGCGAATAGACTATACTTTTGTTTTCGAAGGAAAAACTATATAAATGTGTACTTGTATGAACATCCCTGCAAACAGTTTATTACGTAAATTGTTATTTCCCATTACCTCAGCTACTGGCCAGTTTATTTATTAAGACTTACTCAAATAAAACCAATGTCCGTCGCTCGTGCAATGCTCTCTCGACGCCCGTCGCCAGCGTCGAAGCTCTGATTGGCTGAAGCTTGTCGCGCCGCTCGATTGTGAGAACCACTCTAGCCTGTCAGAGCTGTCCCCGGCGATTGGTGACTTGCTGAAGCCAACGCAGACATTGGTTTTGTAAATTTTGCTCTTGATATTTTATTTGAATTGTATAGGGTATGTTTAGTTTGTAAATAAAGCAAGGGGTGAAAAGTTGATGTGTATAGCGCAATGTAACAAACTGATGGCAGTCAGCGCAGTGCAGCAAAGTCTGCACCGCCGACGTTCTGTCGCTCTGTTGTCAGTCAGCTTTTGTAGATTGACGTCTCTTCGCTGTATTGTGAGTACTGCACTACCAGGCGGTATACTGTAGCTCCTTTATGTTCGACAAGTATACCGTGGCAGTGTAGTGGGCAGACCACTCGCCTCCCACAGGCAAACCGCGTTCCATTCCCGGCGGGTTCACTCCCGGAATGTAGGAAGCGTACCGGACTATGCCGCTGGTTGGCGGGTTTTCTCGGAGATCTCCCGTTTCCACAGCCTTTGCATTTCGGCGCTGCTTCATACTCCCTTCACTTCATCCTCATCGGCTCTCAACACCTCGATATTTAGAGCCACCCACATATCTCCACTCAACTCTATTTGTTTGGCTCATCCAACATTTTATGCCTGGAGCTGTGTCAAGTCACAGTAAGTTCACGTACTTGAACTTGTTTATATAATTACTAATAATGACGTTAGACTGTTTGTAGGGCCTTTCTGTTGCGATAAGTTATCCGTAAAAACTACGTACGTAATTGTACAGCACTCCTTTGACTATTTTATGGACGTGTCGCATATGTAGGAAACGATGTTAGGTTTACCCCACATGTTCTGAAAGTTAGGGCCTTGCTATATTCCCAAGAATTCTTTGAGCTAGCACTAGTTCCAAGATGCTCGCATGCATATGCTTAGGGAGCAAATTAATTCACCTGTTACTAGACAAAACAACTTGGTTTTAGTTGCAAATGCTGCTGCTATCCTGCCAATATAATGGCGTGTAGGTGCGTGTCTCATGGTGGAAACGTGTTTCATTCGAAGAAGTAATTGTACGAAATGGCGTCAAAAGCATTATAACTTTTGTCGCTTATTTCCTTGCTCATATTAAAGCCACTAAAAGCAAATAATCTACCACGCCGAAAAAGAGCATATTTACTGCTACTGTATATACTTTATAATGTAAATGTTGTTTACTACTAAGAGGTGCGAAAAATGTGCATAATAACTCCCCCCTTTACAATACTTCCTATTGTGGTTAGCCGCTATTAGCAGTCCTCTTTCTAATAAATGCTAGTGTTCATTGAAATGTCATGTGATTTTCGTATAACATCAAAATTCCATTATGTTGTACATAATAATGTATTAGACTACTGATGCATGTAGTGATATTCTTAGCTATTAAAGATTTTAACAACAACATTATAGCCCCTCAAAGTGGTTGTATTCTCTATGTATTTCTACTGCTTAGATTGTAAGGTCGTAATATAGAATAATATTAATAATAATAGAGTGGTGATGTGTACTAGAATGTATTGTTAGATGTTGTTCACTCATCACGTAAGTAATAGGAACTACAGAAAAATTGTCAGATTGTTGGTCATCCGGTAAGGATAACCGACATCGGCATCTGTGAATTCATTGTGCCAAATTATCTTTAAGTAATATTAAGGATTTAAATATAAGTAAGTATATTAGAGTCCCTAAATTTTCTATGAAAATTACTGCCTGATTATAACATATTGATGTTTCCTGATAGTCTTTGATTAACATGGGTATTCAAATTCAAACACAGTATAATTCAAATATTAGTATTAATTTCCAAATATAATTAATTAACATTTAAATATCTCATATTTTTATTCACAATAATGTCATACACTTCAAATGGGACAATTGTATGTTAATGCTGAAATGTTGGAAAACATTTCATAGATGTTTTCAGTTTTTTCTTAGAAGCTATAATTGTCTAGTAAATGATCTAGAATAACTAATAATTACTTCTTTCGCCAAGAAGGGAGTTTTTGTTTGTATTCCAACATAAAAAAATGACACTATGGTCTGTATTACGAAATATTGCACTTTTGTGACACTTCTGGAAGTAGTCACTGTCTACAGTTATTTCCATGGTAAAATGTGGACTTGCCAGACGTACCACAATTCTGGTATTTTTACCATATTCTCTGTCTTGGTACCATCTACCAGACTTTTCTAATTCTGGTGCGCATATATATATATATATATATAAGATTTTGGTTGGTCACAAAAATTTGTTAAAATTTACTGATGTAGCTAAATTATCGGTTAATTTTAAATTTTGTAGACTAAAATAAAAATAATTCTATATCGCAGCTGCTTAAGAGTATTTTATGTCATATTGTACTTGTAAATTGTAGCCATACATGGTGTTCAACCAAACTATTTTGTCATAAAGACTTTAAAAAAAAAGTATTCTTTAGCCTTTGACATGCTTAAAGTGAATTAAATTTTTCATTTTGTAATATGAGTACCTACCAGTATGTAATCTCTTTGCGCCCTGATAAAAATATAGAGATTTAAAATCTTACCAATAGCAATCCAAATTCCCAAATAAAATATTTAACTGTTGTTTGAAAATTATGCTTATTTATTTGGGACTTGAACATCTGTTTATTAGAGCACCAGAATTCTACAGAGAATACCAGAGTTTGGTGGGACATGGTACCAGAATTTCATCTTCCCCATCTGGTAACACGCTGGAACCATGGGAACAGCCGTAAACAGGACTCCCTTCAGAACTGTCAAAAAAATTGCACTCTTTCACGAGACATGCTACATATAATAATAAAGCACTGTCATTAACGTGCATATATGTTGGCCATTTATGAAATGTTAAGACTGTGAATCACTATCGTATTAGGAGCTGTATTTAAGTGAAATAATTTAAGTACACAGAAAGGTTTTTAAATTGCACAGAACGTGTGTAAGAATATCTGACAATGACATGTATGGTTGATGTAAATATTTTGTAAATATTTATTTTCTTCATTAAAATAAAAAGAAGGAATTAAAATATTTTCTCGGTCCTTTTCTCTTCAAACAGTAAGGGTTTTCGTACAGTGGGGACTGGTCCGTGAAATTGTTCAAAATGTTTGTTTTCGACGCTGGTGTTATGTAACTACAGTTTATTACGTGCTGATTTTACTCTAATGCCATCCTCTCAGATTTCCTCAGGTAAATCTCGCGGAAGACAAACTTCCTAAAACATTTCTACCCTGATGAGGATTGCTCTAATGCTGAAGTTCTTTAAGTTTGTGTTTTCGCGGGTCCCTTTGGTACGGCGTACATTTTGTCGAACACCGAAACATTTCTTTGATACGAGCTAAGAAAATATCAAGATGCTGCAACCTATTTATGCTTCACTATACAAATTGTCACAATCCCATGTTTATTTGACAAAAACAATTGCAAGAACCAGCATTATTAATAACAGAAATGTTTCGCAGTTACAACACAATTTCAAAATTTTTATTATATTTTAGTAGTCATAAAATGGGGTTTATGCAACACCTGGAGCCTGGCGAGGGACAGGGGGTCAAGCCGGGGCCATCTTGGATGACGTCATTTTTCCCTTCTTCCCCTCTAATTTCCCTCAAAAAAAAAAAAAAAAGTTTTGGAATTTCCCTCAAAATTTACCGAATTTCCCTTAAAAATGTTTTGCCACAATTTCCATCGATGACCCCGCATTGTGGCTAAGTGACTACTTTTTTGCTAATGAGGGGTTGAGGGGTTATCCCTGCCAATCATGTTCTATCATTCCATGACAGCATCAGCAATCTTGTTTCATACTTCATGCTCTTGCATTCCAAGCGAAGGGGTATTCTCCGAGTCTTCCCGAATTTGATTATTATCTCACTCCTTCCTACTAGATATTACATACTCTCACATTCCGCTGGTCCTACTTCATGCTTGCATTCCTACCAGATGTCGATACTTCATGCTCTTGCATTCCTCCCAGATGCTCCTATTTCATGCTCTTGCATTCCTTCCCACCAGGTGGCACAAACTTCATGCTCTTGCATTCCTAACCAACGACATCGACCGCGGTCCCTACTTCATGCTCTCGCATTCCTACCCGATGTTCCTACTTTATGCTCTTGCATTCCATGTGGGAGGTAATCTCATGCTCTTGCAATCCTAAACAACAGCATCGATCACGGTTCCTATTTCATGCTCTCGCATTCCTACCCGATGTCCCTACTTCATGCTCTTGCATTCCATGTGGAAGGTAATCTCACACTCTTGCATTCCTGTTTTCTCAGATTCCTTCCTTCCTCTTCCTTACTTCATGCTCTTTAATTCCTGGCCAACGACATCGATCTAGGTCTCTACTTCATGCTCTCGCATTTCTACCAGATGTCCCTACTACTTCATGCTCTTGGATTCCATGTGGGAGGTAATCTCATGCTCTTGCATTTCACTTGGTAGGTTTTCTCAGAGTCCTCCGACCTGGCTTCCTACCAGGGACAAGTCTAATGCACTATCATACCACCTAGGTTTTCTCATATTCCTTCCAGCATCCTTTCACTTGTCGCCTTAGCTAGGACAAGTTTCACGCTCTATAATTCCTCCTCAGTTTGCTCATATTCCTTCTAACCTCTTTTCACATGGTGTCTTGGCAGGGACAATTCTCACACCTATAAGACTATGGACATAATTTCCGCACCGTTTAAGCTACAGCTACCAAATTCGTAACATAGACATCACCTGCGACAAGGAAAATGACCACAGGGTCAAATATGCCCTAAGTACACTTATAAACATAGTTGTCTGTAATTTCTGAACCATGTGAGATACATACATCAAATTCATAACATAGTCATCACCCCAAAAACGAAAATGACTGCATGCTCATTTATGCCCTTAGCATACTTAGAAGCACAGTTTTCTTTAATTTTCGAACCATTTAAGATACATCTACCAAATTAGTAACATAGACATCGCCCGCGACAACTAAAGTGACTGCAGGGTCAAATATACCCTAAGCGCACTTATAAGCATAGTTTGCTCTAATTTCCGAACCATTTAAGATATAGCTACCAATTCGTAACATAGACATCACCCCTGTCATTGAAAATTACCGCAGGGTCTAATATGTCCTAAACGCAATTATAAGCATAGATGGCCATAATTTCCTAACCATTTAAGATATAGTTACCAAATTCATAACATAGACATCACCTGCAGCAGGGAAAATGACCGCAGGGTTAAATATGCCATAAGTGTACTTATATGCATAGTTGGTCTAATTTCCGAACTCTGTAACATATAGTCACCAAATTCATAACATAGACATCACCCCCAACAACAAAAATGGCAGCAGGGTCAAGTGCAGCCCAAGCGCACTTATAAGAATAGTTGACTGTAATTGCCGAACCGTGTGTGATACAGACATTAAATTCATAACATAGACAACACCCCTGACAACGAAAATAACCGCAGTGTCAAATATGGCCCAAGCGCACATATAAGCAAGTTGGGTGTAATAAGCAAACCCTTTAAGATATAGTCACCAAATTCAAAACATAGACATCACCCCCGACAACGAAAAAGGTCGCAAGTGTCAAGTATGCACTAGGCGCACTTATAAAAAAAACCCCGATGGAGATGCTGTCCATATTTTTTATATCGGTGTTGCTATCATGCCAAGAAGTTTGGTAAAAGCTAGAATGCACATCGACTTGAGAAAGAACGAATGATCACAAGGACCAACCGCAAAAATGACTACAATATGTCAAGTGCGATATGCGTTATGCGACATGTAAACACTGTTTTCCTTTGCTTGTCACAAAACAACATACATTTAAACCATTAGTTGCGCAAAAGAGACGTCACTGCTATGTGCTGATGCAAACAGATATAAAAAATATTTACAAAAGCTAAACGTTATAAGCATTTAACAAACATGTGTATATTGCACGAGCTTCGTGCGCTGTACATCACACTAGTCGAAAAAAAGAATACTTTTTGTGAACCCAAGAAGCACAGGGGCGATAAGGGCAACGCTGCTACACAATTATGCAAACAGATATAAAAACTAAATGTAAAGGGAAAATTGTTATAAGCACTTACCAACCACCACAATTACATATAACACAAGCATCGAGTACTGTACGCCGTGTGTTAAACGATGCTATACAATACCAGACCGTCCTGGTCGGTTCAACAGAATAGCAAACTACTTTCTTACGAACCGACAGAAACGAAACCATCGCATTTAGTGTACAACCAACACTCGCATCACTAACAACGGAACACATCCGACCCGACCGACTTCGCACGATCAACAAACATAATGAGAATTTGTAAGGCCTTCCCAGACATCCCACCGACAGCGCGAACACTGTGCAGGTCTCAGCAAGTCGAACAGATGGCACAGAACACTAGCCGAGAGAGAGTTACATCATGCTGCAGAGTATCAGACCAGCCGAGTCACACATACACTACCCTTTATGGGCGGAATTGATTTATACAGTATAAACTAACTATTTATCATGTTTTAAATACTATATTTTATATGCATGTTCTTATTTGAATACATAGCATTTATATCTTTCCAGAACCGTAAGCACATACGAAACAACATATATTAAAACCATTAGTCACGCAAGAGAGAGACGACACTGCTATGCACTGAGACAAACATATTTAAAAAAATTAATTATAAAAGTAAATAGTTATACACATTTACCATCAAATACATATGTGTGGGCATCGTGTGCTGTACTTTAGGTTAGGTGAAAAAATTTCTGCTGTCAAGTGTAGGAACGATAAGATCGACACTGCTATACACCGATGCAAACTGATATAAAAAATATAATGAAAAGGTAAATAGTTATAAGCACGTACAAACGATCCCAATCACATATTACACATACATGTCCCTTTATGAGAATAATTCAGTTATACAGTACAAGATAATTCAAATATTATGTCAGAACACGGCATTATGAGACAATGGTCACCACTATTTATAATCATAGAATTGTGTCTCAACTCATGTTCCACGCCTAGCACTAGGAATCACTGCGCGTAGTTGATAAATATCATCGCCCTGCCTACTAAAGTCAATGTGATATCGAATACATGCGAATAATCAAATGTTATGATGTCGCATTAGCTTTCGACTCGAACACATGAGCCCGAAAAGATACAACACTTGGTTTATGCGCATACACAATTCTATGCTTATAAATAATGGTGATCATTGTCTCATAATGCCGTGTTCTGACATAATATTTGAATTATCTCTCAAAATACAAATTCGTAGACATGCTGCTCGATAAACTAATTTAAAAGTTAAATAAAAATGCATTTATTTAAATACATGACTTTTATTTATACAATTATGCTTTTCATAATCTATGGTTGTGGCATCATACACTGCAAATCCATCTTGGAAATACGAATCCACAGACAGACGCATTGCTCGGCATTATCTTTTATATAAATTTTAAAAGCGAAATTAAACATATTACATTAATTACATAAATTCTTTTTATAAATTTTTTTTTGTATAATTGGTGCATGTTACATTATAATCAAATTATTTTGAAAATACGAATCCATAGGCAGGTTGCTTGATACACTTTTGTCTGTAAGTTTAAAAGTTCTCCTCTTATTCATAAAATTATGCATTTTCAGTGCCGGGAAATGGTGGTCAACTAAGCTTATAAGAGGGCTTATGGCATAATTGGCCTTCCGCCCTGATCGTTGCAGGAATCTATGACTGTGATATGAATTTGTTTTGACTATATCCTAAACAGTTCGGGAATAGTGGCCAACTATGCTTATTCTAGGGCTTAGGGCATACTCTTCCGCCCTATTCGTCATCGGGAGTGATGCCTATGTTGTGAATTAGACGACTTTGCCTTAAACAGTTCGGAAATGACAGCCAACTAAGCTTATAAGAGGGCTTTGGGCATACTTGACTCTGCGGACATTGTCGTCGCCACCGGAGGTGATGCCTGTGTTATGAATTTGGCGACTTTAGCTTCGGTGAATGGGAAATGGTGGCCAACTATGCTTATAAAAGGGCTTAAAGTATGCTAGCCCCAATCACTCTGCTCTTCGTCATGGGTGATGCCTATGTTACGAATTTGACACCTACATCATAAATGGTTCAGGAATTATGTCCAACTATGCTTATAAGTTAGCATAGGGCTTAAATGCCTATTTGATAATTTTCCTTGCCTGCGTCGAGGCCTATGTTACGATACATGATGGAGCGCGTTACAAGTACACTTTAGCCGATAGTGTGGGTAACAAAAACAGTAGATTTCCTCTTGCAGAGAGCCCTCTGCATGTAAGAATTCTCAGGGAGTCTGGTCCTCGCGGTTCTGCCCCCCTCCCACAGGGAAACGAGGCTGTCGTATAGCACTGGAGGGGGCGTCCTGGCCGCAGCTGCTCTAAGATGCTCGCCCTTATTTGAGAAAGGGTATAAAATAGCGGATAATTATATGCCGTATTAGTTCCTCAATATCCGACATGGCACTAATCAAACTACGGTTACAGCTGTCTAGTTCTTCAAGAATATTCGTAACTTGTTTATTGGTCATTCCCTCAAAATATAGCACTAAGTTTATTCTCCAAGCCAGCGAATCTCCCCTGCAGTGTATGTAGCACAGCAACACTTTTGCCGAGTGTACTTACTTGTTTGGCAAGTTTCGTGGAGATATTTGCAACCCCCTTACCCAAAGTTTGTTCGAGCGCTGTTTGAACTGAAGTGAGCTTGGCATTCATAGCAGCCAGCTTGGCAACACTCTCGTTCGCTATGCGTAAATTATCATTCAATGTTGACGCGAGTGTTGTAAGTGATCTGTAATCGATGCGGTCGCCTAGATCGGTAAGTTGCGCTTCCACTGCAGGCAGTTTACTTGCCACTATGCTTCGCACGTTATTTGATAAAGTCTGAAAATGTTTCGTCACAGTAACAGCCAACTTACTAACGGCACTGAGGTTCGATTCTACCTTAGTGGTTAATGTTTCCAGCGCAGTCTTGTCATTAATGTGTCTGGTGGGTTTAGCGCTGAGACCGTCAACTTGAGCTCCCACATCTGTAATTTTTTTCTCCATAGCTGACACCTCGCTGCCTACCATATCGATTTTATGTACTTTATCGGTTAGTTTTGTCTTTGGGGAGCACCACGATATTTAAATAACAATAATTGGTATCAATTACCGAGTGGAGCTGACTCAAGACATTGCAGCTGCAGGTTTTTGGAGATGTCCATAAATTAATGTAAATTAAAGTAATTTAAATCGATTGCTGTGTGATGATGACTCAGGCTGTAGGTCGCGTCTTTGGCGATCGAAGTAACCTGTAAATTAACGTAAATTAAATCAATTACCGCATGCTGATGACTCAAGATGTTGCAGCTGCAGGTTTTTGTGTCGGCATCTCGTAAATTACAATCAATTTTGTCACACAGCAGTGACTCAAACGTTATAATTCGTCTTTAACAGCATTCTTAAATGCCGCTGACGATGACTCAAAAGTTAAGGCGTCTGGCTGCCGACACATCAATCATAATTCGCCTTTAACGACGTTGTTAAATGCCACTGCCTTGGCGACTCATAATTTACATCAATTACCACGTGGTGACTCAAGATGTTGCGGTGTGAGAATGCTTCGACACATTCATCATAATTTGTTTTTTTAACTGTGTCTGACCGTCTTTGTAGCGTCAGAAGGTCTCTAACGGCTGCCCCTCCTATAATTAAGCCCAAATTACTTCTTATAATTTGTTACGTTTTGTTCTCAGAGGGGAACGCCAGCATAATTTGGGTGTAGATTGCTGGCTCATATATATGCCACTTGCATTGGCTAGTATTCAGTTTTGCGTTCTCGGGGAAGACGCTGTTCGAACTGACTATTTTCACACATTATGTCTACCGGTGACAATATGTCTGACGTTGAGGTGATCATTACTCCGTCTACGTCTCCGGCTACTAAACGTGCACGTTCACCTTCCCCTGCGAAGGCGGCCGAGAAGATTGCAATTAAGAACGCCATTATTTTACAGTTTTTCAGCATTATTTCGCCTACATGCACGGTACTAGGTATTGGCCCGTGGGAGTGTCTAGACCTTCGTTCACACAACCGCGGTATCCATGCGAGAGGACATTACAGACATTGTTTCTTTTCTGCATAAGTATACTGTGCAAACATCAAAAAATGTTACGTGGGGGAAATGGATGCAGGCCTTGGAGTTCCTAGCTTCGTCCGCAATATTACCACTTACTTCTACTAAAGAGCGGTTGGTCAGCTACTCCCACGAATGTGTCAAAGTCAACTTTGTTCAACTGGATGAAGCGTCTACTGTCATCACCAACGGCGATGCCGCTGCGGAGAAACTGCTACCCTCCTACACCTCGTACGCCGATGCCAAGAACTTCACTGCAGTGAATGAGTCCTCATCCACCGTCGATCATGTGAGTTGCTCAACGTATGATTTCAAACAGGCATTTCCAAACTTACTCAATGAAGCAAGCAGAACGTCTGGCAATATTACAGATTACGCTTCGTTCATTTCTTTTCGAAGCGGCGGCTGTCTATACAAATGTACGTACCCGCCAGACGTAACTCAGCCATCTATGCTGCAACTGAAATTGTTTCCTACTGCCAAGATTCTTTCAACGCCGAGCAGGGACATTTGGAAGCACCAACAACAAGGCGTGCAAGTGTTTGGCAATACGGACCGCCCGAAGACTGCGATCGATATACATCTATCCCGGCTCCTTCACAAAGTCATCGAAATGGTGAATTTGAAGAGAAAGGCAGGTGTGACGTGTGACGAGGTTCGTTAGAAAATTGTGTGTATTCATTGTACGTCACGTTTTTTTTACTGTAGTTAATTAAATGTAACCCGTGACGAGGTTCATTAGAAAAAGTTTTTTTTACTTTTGACATTAAAATCAGATTGCTTACTGCGAAATACAATGTGTGTGTACGTATCGGGTTTAACAAAAGGCGTAAATCAGCCTGTTCATGCTTTTTATTTCTTTTTATTAAAAACAATCCTTTTTTTTCTCAAATACTTATTTACTGTGTGTGTGTTGAGTTCAATTGAATACCTGGGCTGAGATAATGGCAAGTGTTTAATTTGGAATATTCATCATCATCTTCAACTCCTAAGAAACTAACACAACAACAACAAAAAACATATACACATATTATTTTTTGGGTGTTTTGATACTTTCAATTCATTTTTACATACCAATAATTATGCTGCTAATCAAGTACTTTTTAAAAACACTCCAATGTGCGCAGTCGCACACGATTTAATGGCTAGAGGGGTGGTGGTGGTGGTGGTGGTGGTGCCAACATGGCTGCCGCTACGGAGGAGGAGGAGTCACGACGAAGAGACAGGGGTGACACAGCATCCAATATGGCTGCCGATTATTTTTAAAAAATTATACTTTTTTACATAACTTTTTTTATTTACTGGCTGGCAAAATAGTTTCCATTGAAAACAACTTGTACTGACTGCAAACATGGCCACCAGTAACTGAATGTACTGACTGCAAACATGGCTGCCAACATGGCCACTGCTGCTGCTGAGGTGGTGGTGCCAACATGGCTGCTGCTACGGAGGGGGGGTTACGATGTAGATACAGGGGTGGCACCATCCAATATGGCCGCCGATAATTCAAAAATATTTATACTTATTTTTCTTAAGTTTTACATAACTTTTTTAATTTACTGGCTGAGACAAAATGGCCGCCATGTCATTGCATGTTCTAGAATGTACTGACTGCAAACATTTCCACCAACATGGCCTCCAACATGGCCGACCTCCTGCAAATGCATTCCTCCTGCTCTTACATTTCATGGCTCCCCAGCTCCCTCCAGCTAGCATGGAACTTAAATGGCTATTTGGTAACTATCGTTGTCTGCGTCGAGGCCTATGTTACGTATTTGGCGCCTACATCTTAAATGGTTCTGAAATTATGGCCAACTATGCTTATAAGTTAGTATAGGCTGTGAATGTAAGAGCATGAAATATGGTAGGGGTCGACTCCTCAGCTCCTCAACTCCTCGTAGCCCAAAAAGGAGTCGTCTAGCCACATTGTGGAGTCATTGAAGCTCTTTTGAAAAAATAATATTTGGAGGGAAATTAGAGAAATTTCGAGGGAAAAAAGAAACTTTGGGGGGGGGGAAGTGGCATTTCGTAGGATATATGAGCCATTTTGAGGGGAAAAAGGGACATTTTGGGGAAAATCTCCTCCTGCAAATGCATTCCTCTTGCTCTTGCATTCCTCCTACCTTCCTTCCTCCAGCCATCCTGCGTTCGAATGCCCTTTTTCCTACTACTAGTATAGTACTCAAATTTCGCTCAGTAATGCTGTAACTAATTCGACCTTGTACGATTTATCGAAGAAAAACTTGTAACAGTATTGGTAAACATCAGTAATGTGTGTTGTAACATGTTGGCACTGCGCAAAAGCATTCAGCTTACACAGATTTATTCGTTTCCTTATTTTTATGTTAATGTATGAAAAACCTCGTTTATAAACATGAATACAATATAAAATAACAGTATGTGTGATTTGTGAAATGATACAAGCATTCATAATGTAATAATAATTTCAATATTTTTTTACGATATAGCAGCTACAACATACAAAACCATCATAGACACTATAAATGGATAACGTTTTTTTTAAATAAACATTTAAATTTAGAAATCCATTCGAATTTGTAGTATTTTGACCATTCTGTTCGAAAAATCCAGGCAGCTGGTTTGTACCACATATGTTGTCAAACTCAAACCAGCTAGAGGATTTCACGGAGTCATGTGCCGGCGAAATGAAATCTGAGAGAAACGACTAAAGTTAGTGCGAAGTGAGCCGAAATTGACTGTATACTTTTCATACGACATGCATTATACAATTTAATAACGGTAAATAACCGTCTTGGAAACACTTTTTACTGCACGCGACAGACAGAGAGAGAGAGAGAGAGAGAAAGAGAGAGAGAGAGAGAGGATACGGCGGACGACCCTGCGTGGTGGACAGGTCAGAACGGACTTTAGGTGGGGTGGAAATGCTTCCCCCCACCCTCCATGTCACCCTGTGGAGTGACGCATGGCGAAAATACCAATCCAAGCCTCCACCCTGCCTTGTCCCGCCCACTCACTGTGATATTGGGATCACTGCTCCGGTTAGCCCAGTAACTGGCGTGCTGTATGAGACTCTAGTTCACGCAACATGACAAGAAAACTGCACGCTAGTTCAGAGCCTTGCGCATAGCGGCGATGGCATAATAGATGCGCGTGGCAGTGTCGCCCTTAAGAGTCTGCATTACATGCCAAGGAACTGTGTGGTGCAGTGTGTCAGAATTCTTAAAATTACACTGACACTGCTGAACGAGTATCATTTCTGTTTAAGCAATAAAGGAGATAAATGTTTAAAGAAATTTTGTTGCAATATTGATGGGTATTTTGATAAAAATCGCTTTTAAAAAGCCCATTTTCGACCATTGTAGTGTATTTTCTGACAAACACAGTGCAGTGTCTTAATAGAGTAGTAGAGTGGTTATTAACAAGAAACTTTGTCACTTTGTTCCCCATCGTCACAGCAGAAAATGTTGAGTAATTTTGAAAATACGGAGACACTGCACGCGTTTCTTGGGTGTCGTCGAAGCAGAGAGCAGCCGTGGGCATGCGAGGGCGAGACAAGCAGCGGAAGAAGAGGATGATTAGGCCGCGTTATCTCTGCCATGGCCTTGGCTGCCGGGGGAAGACAGGGAGCAAATGCAAAGACTGGTGTCACACCAGTGTGCAGGTAGATATTGAATATCCTTCCTATCACACCAAGCTGTACCCTTTGGGGCGGGGTTGGGCCTGGGCTGTGGTCCGGCAACCAACCTGTTATGGGTGTAAGGTGAGGGGAACGGTGCCCTGAACCCGGATACGTCCGCCATGTAGGGGAGGAGCTGGTCCCTGAGTACCTGGTAGGGTAGTCGTGACGAAAGCGGAAGGACTATCCTCGTCTGGCCATCCCCTGGCTTAAGCTCTAGCAGTGGTGACCCGCGAAAGTGTAAGAGTGAGCTGGTTGATGAGGTGTCTCCCCCGGCGGCCCACGGCATGGATCACCGCGGTGCTCCGTCGGCCCGAGGTGCCCACTACTGGTGAGCTCCGGTGAGGCCCTCTCATTCTTGGGATTGCCCCTGCTGCTGTGAAGGCTGCCAACTCAATTCCTTAATGAAGCAGTGATGCGAATATATAGCCTAGCACTGCTCAAGTCAATCAACCTTATAAATGTAGTATGTGTTATTTGTTTGATTCTCGAAATTATTATTTTTTAGACGGGTAACGCCTTTGATATCTCTTTTTAACATTTTTAGGAAACACATTAACTCTCATGTCTATCTATACCTAGCGACTTTATCAGAGTGGGCATGATAAAAATGCTCGACATATCTGGTGAAACGACAGATGATCAATAACTAACTACCTTCTGTTATTTGTAAGAATAATTTAATACAAAGTGTATGTCGGCATTCGTCTGGCCAATTCGTGGTATAATAGCTCATGTATCAAGGCTAGTCATTACTGCGTTTGTGTATTCCACTAGTAGTAAAATAGATATAAAGTCAAATCAAGTGATTACTTTATAAATAAATTACTAATTAAAATAACATTGAATATCAAAATGGAATGATAAATGTCAACTGTAAAAATATTACATAATAAGATGCGTTTAACAATTTTAACATGTGATAAGCCCATCTAAACATTTTTAGCAAATCGCGTAAGACGTACAATAGTTTCCGTAGAAACAATGAGAGTAATTTTGGTTCTAGGGGTACTATTACTAACTTTACAAAACAAGTTTGTAGCGTAGGCCTTCCGAAAAAAATTTGCTGTGTGTCATAAATATTCATATCTTGACCTTTATTATATGCGATTAGAACTGGCAACATTACCGACATCTTTAGAACGAATATGGACTATGGAAGTTGCTAGGATCGCAATGTAGTTAATTTGAACAAAGTGAGTCAATTTTAACAAAGTGAGTTAATTTGAACAATGCTATGTAACAATCAAGAAAAATTTATCACTGTTCACCAATATTCTTACAGTGCAGGCTGGTTCGAAAATCGTGTGTCCGCCATGATGGCAGCTTTGCTGTTTACTATTATGTCAATTTTCAGAACTTAAAAACATCCTAAACTGGCTTGTTTGACGTTAATACATAAGTTTATTTGTTTAACGTATATAAAATATTCTACATATAAATGTATCAAATAATGGGAAAAATTTTATTTCCTTTAACGTCCCTTAATAAAAATTGTTAAAATATTGCATTCGGTCAAATATTAATTGTTTGGCAATTTTTTACTAATCATTCATTTTCCGCCAGATTTTTTGTTATTTTTCATCACATTATACACTCCTAAAGAAACATTGTGCAGAATGGCACATGCTGATAATTGTACACTACATCTATCAGAAATATTATCTTACCATCTCAGTTTGTTTAGGAAGTTTCGATTCGCAAGGTATTTCGTATTTACTTTTTGATTATCGTTACAATTTCTCAAAGTCGCTGTGCCTAGCCGGGTTATTTAAGGGATGGGGGAAGTCTTAATTAAATAAAATAGTTAACAATAATTTCTTAATTTATTAGAATACTACCAAGAAAATACTCTCGACTTAATATCTCACAATGAATTGCTATAATTTGCTTATTTACAACTAATATTCAATAGTTGTCCATCGCCTCACAGAAATTAATGCAATCAAATAACTAACATCAGTCCCAGTAAACAGTGCATCAACACAATGAATTACTCTACAAATTATATGCACATATTTTACTGTTCCAACATTTACAATAAGGTCCGTATCATACATGCATACAGCCCCACCTTAAATCGGTTCAAATTCCACAGTCCAAAATGTTCCATAACGTTCCGAGAGCCCCCACGCCCTCTCGTCCGTCCTCTCCGCAGATGTTCCATCTGCCCCACACTTCGTCCGATACCACATTCTGGTACCAGAAAGACTGCCCGCTCTCTGGCTGCGGTGTGTATTTATAGTATCGACTCTGTTCCAGAATCTGCTCTACATGTCGCGTTGTGCCGAGGATGGAGATTACTAGAATATTCCTACTCATTCTTTCAAGTCGTTGACTCCTCCGGCAGGGGGGGGGAGGGGGGCGTGACGCCAGCTAGGTCTGTTGCCAATCATTTCCCCGGCCACGGGCAGCAGTGGGCAGGTCTGCCTGGGGGAGGGGAGGGTGAAGTGGGATACTCCGCTACAGCACCAGTACCACGCATTACCAGGTAACATGGAGCGCATGTCCAGTACGGAGTCCGCTCATAACAGTATACTCTTTTAAAAAATGAAATATGTGACTGCACATGGCCAGTACTGGGCTTCCGTATTGATGCTGCAAATAGACCTAAGCATATTTGGTGATCATTCCAGTTGCTCGTGGTACTTCTGTCAAGGTACTAAACCCAAAGAAAAGAACACACTGTCAGAAGTGATCGAGTGTGGGTTGTATGCTGCATTGGTGGAAGTGCCGAACACTGCATTCTTCGTAATGCTAGACGTCTGTTGAAAGATGTTGGTAGCAATTTTGTAGAACAATTCAACTCTGTTGTGGTAAAGTTATGGGTGAATTACTGTTTGAAGAGGTCATGTTCTGTGAGAAGTAATGCTGTAGTAGTGCTATTGAACCACAAAACCCCATCATCAAAACTTTACAAAGTCATGTATAATGTCAAGTCCAGGGAAATATTCGAAGAAATTGGAAGTCAAAAGAAAAACGTTACCTCAGAAAGCAGTGATGAGATCAAGGAAGAGTAAGTAAAATAAGTCTTTGCTACAAAAAGAATTGCATTGTAATAAATATGATGGGCCACAATCCGGAAAACCTAACCCCCTAACAGAATAATTTGAAAAAGAGTCATATATGTTTTTATCTATGTTACGGCATACACAACAGCCAAGACAACTTTGCGAGAGGAATTCTCCTGCAGCGAGACGGTGGACAGTGGAAAAAATAATACGGCAGATCGGATATGACAACAGACGAAGCAATATTGCAACAAGAAACTGGAATGTAAACAAGCATACCAAAGTCAAAACTGTCAACAGAGAACATAATTTATCTACCAGATACAAAGACAACTTCGCCCTGACTTGGGTCTAGACACGACCCTGATCATTAAACAATTGTCCTAGGTATCGTACCTGATGAACTTTGTTCTGCAATTTATTTATATTCAAGCATGAATTATATTTTCTTGCCCTATCAAGGACTTGACCTAACATAGCATCATGTTCCTCTTCATTATGGGCAGATATTATCAACTTCGTTTCACTTGACAATAGTATTATAACTTGGCTCTGAGGACAAAAAACTTCAAGATAAAAAAATATAAAGAGATTTTCTGGAAAACACAAATACAAGAAAAACTGCATACATTTTGTATGGGTTCCCTTTTGCCAGAGCTTGTGTTGATCCACAAATTGGACGCTCGATGCCAATAAGAAATACACCATCGATTGTTAAGACGATTGAGGAACGCATGAAAATGGACAAAATAAAATAAGACATAAACTTAAAAAAACTGCCAAATTTCATGGCACTATGGATAGAAATTTCTTTCTACAACCATAACTGATGTGTTTGAAACATATGCTTAGGAGGTGGTAATTTGGCAACAACAGCTTGCATTTAATGATATTAATTTTATATATTATTTGTGTTCTTTAGGTGGAACGTAGTAAAGTGTATCAAACTAGCCATTACGATACCAGGATTGGCTTCTGATATAGTTTTAATATAGTAAAGTGGTCATCAAAATTAACATTCATGCCACTTACGTCATCAAATACATTCATATCAAATTTTTTAAAAACCTAAGGAGCTGCTGACATGCCAAATGGCAATCTCTTGTATTTGTATTTGCCAAAGGGCATTATAAAAGTGCAAAAATCACTACTTTTCACTCAGTTTTATTTGAAGAAAACCATATTTCGTGCCCAGAACTGAGAAAATTTTTTACCTGATAATTCAGTGTTTAATTAATGAATAGTTGGAAAATGATATTTTTCTGGCTTCAGACTATTATTTAAGTGATGAGGGTTTAACCAAAGGCGCAGTAATCCATTTGGTTTTTCAACAACAGTGATATTGTTTACCCAGTAAGTTACATAATTAACTTTCTCAATTATGTGCTTATCTCCTAACTGCTGTAAAGTGTATTTGAGATCCTTTAGTGGCACTCTGTGACATGAGTTAACTACATGTGTTGCATCTTCTTTAAAAGCAATCACATACTCATCTGGATAGCATACTATTCCTTCAAAAATATCCTTGGTGGCAATAAACCTACATGCTGTGTCATTGCAATATTTGGAGTTGAATTTGTTGACTTCGTCGTCAACAGCACCCAGAATGAGTATATATTGAGTGTTAAATATTACAAATTTGAGATGCTAGTTTGTACCATTTGACACTAAAGAATTACAAAGCCTTCTGTGTCAAGTCTATCACTGACAGTGTTTACCTGCGCTACTTAACCTACTGGTTGTGTTTCAAACTGAATCTTATTAATACCATTAGTAGGCAGCACATTACAATCAGCTCCTGTGTCTAACTTAAAGTCAATTAACTGATCACTAATGTTGACTGTTTTTAAATCGCTGAATTGTTACTTGTTAACGAGAAACCAAATAGCAAACAACAAGCAGTTAACAGTTGGCCAACTGTTGGCAGTGGTAGTTAACGTTTTCATTTATGACTGTCAGCATTTCTTATATGGTTGACAAACGGGCAGTATAAAAAACTGGAATTACCTATTTTTTAAATAATCATAACGAGCGCCAATGCTCTCACTATTGTTAGACTTCAACCGATGCCCCACAAGCAGATAATAAACAAAATTATAACTGTTACTTAGAGCTGGGAAAATATTAGAAGCATGTTTATGGGCCATTCACAGCAAACCAACTGTAACTAGCNTTGGCAGTGGTAGTTAACGTTTTCATTTATGACTGTCAGCATTTCTTATATGGTTGACAAACGGGCAGTATAAAAAACTGGAATTACCTATTTTTTAAATAATCATAACGAGCGCCAATGCTCTCACTATTGTTAGACTTCAACCGATGCCCCACAAGCAGATAATAAACAAAATGATAACTGTTACTTAGAGCTGGGAAAATATTAGAAGCATGTTTATGGGCCATTCACAGCAAACCAACTGTAACTAGCTGCAGGAAAAATATTAGCAGCGTGTTAATGGGCCATTCACAGCAAACCAACTGTAACTAGCTGCAGGAAAAATATTAGCAGCATGTTAATGGGCCATTCACAGCAAACCAACTGTAACTAGCTGCAGGAAAAATATTAGCAGCATGTTTATGGGCCATTCACAGCAAACCAACTGTAACTAGCTGCAGGGAAAATATTAGCAGCATGTTTATGGGCCATTCACAGCAAACCAACTGTAACTAGCTGCAGGGAAAATATTAGCAGCATGTTTATGGGCCATTCACAGCAAACCAACTGTAACTAGCTGCAGGGAAAATATTAGCAGCATGTTTATGGGCCATTCACAGCAAACCAACTGTAACTAGCTGCAGGGAAAATATTAGCAGCATGTTTATGGGCCATTCACAGCAAACCAACTGTAACTAGCTGCAGGGAAAATATTAGCAGCATGTTTATGGGCCATTCACAGCAAACCAACTGTAACTAGCTGCAGGGAAAATATTAGCAGCATGTTTATGGGCCATTCACAGCAAACCAACTGTAACTAGCTGCAGGGAAAATATTAGCAGCATGTTTATGGGCCATTCACAGCAAACCAACTGTAACTAGCTGCAGGGAAAATATTAGCAGCATGTTTATGGGCCATTCACAGCAAACCAACTGTAACTAGCTGCAGGGAAAATATTAGCAGCATGTTTATGGGCCATTCACAGCAAACCAACTGTAACTAGCTGCAGGGAAAATATTAGCAGCATGTTTATGGGCCATTCACAGCAAACCAACTGTAACTAGCTGCAGGGAAAATATTAGCAGCATGTTTATGGGCCATTCACAGCAAACCAACTGTAACTAGCTGCAGGGAAAATATTAGCAGCATGTTTATGGGCCATTCACAGCAAACCAACTGTAACTAGCTGCAGGGAAAATATTAGCAGCATGTTTATGGGCCATTCACAGCAAACCAACTGTAACTAGCTGCAGGGAAAATATTAGCAGCATGTTTATGGGCCATTCACAGCAATACAACTGTATATAGCTGCAGGGAAAATATTAGCAGCATGTTTATGGGCCATTCACAGCAAACCAACTGTAACTAGCTGCAGGGAAAATATTACCCTGATGAAATACACTGATGCTATTAATAACTACCCTGATGACATACACTGATGAAACTGCACTGATACTATTAGGTACACTCCCCCACGTGCCCACAAGCCCGTTGGTGTGGTGTGTCTCGTGTGTGGACATGACTGCGGCAGTCATAGAAGGCATAAAGGAGCTCGTGAAGGCGCAGTTCATGTCACTTTCAAGTTCTATGTTAATGAGGTTAGTTAATTAAATTACCTCGTGGAGTGGAGCGAGCTCTCGGCAAGAATGCCACTCGCCCGTGCTATGTCCGGCAGACTGATTCCACTGGTCTTAGGTGCTGCACATGCGTCGCATCGTGGGGGACTTTCATACTTTGTTCTGAAAACTTAACAGCAATAGGCTAACATAATTTACTGGAACTTGTATTTAGCTCTCCTGCTCTTGAAGAGGTTGCTGGAGTCGCACTCCTTCACATTCGTGCTTAAGTCCCTGCTAGCTCCTGGCCTGTGGGTGGAGATTTCTGGCAGTCCGGGTTTCCCCAGGATGGCCAGCAAAATGGCTACTGTGTGCGTACCTCAGCACGTGTTCACGTGCTTCTGTTGGGACATAGAGGCACCAGGTCACATCGGGATGCTGCCGATGGTTCTCGACGTTTGTGTCCTGGATGCGCCACCACTCACCATCTCCTTGTATGATTTCCGCCTTCTAGGCCTGAGTTTGTGCGCATTGATGTTGGGTGTTAATGATCAAGTTCGTGAGATCATTGAGTCTGGGTTCCATTTTCGGTGTGATCTCTATGGTGTTGCAGGTTACCTACTCATTGCCTGTTGTCATTTGCTGTGGAGTCTGTGTTACTGTGGGTATGTTGTGTTGACGTGTTAATGTTGCTCGTTCTTGTTTTGGCCGGGGGCAATGAGCGTCCGGTTCACAAGCCTCGCCAGTTAGTTTCCCGCCGGTGGTTCCAGCCATTGTTTACTTCCTCCAATAGCTTTCTGCGGGTAAGGCATTCGCTATGGCAGTGGTATTGTTGATCTGGCTGGACAATACCTACATTCGAAAGGAGGGGGGGTGGGGGTTCCCTTCTAATTGCTCCCATCTCTGTGGCTTCAGCTGTCGCGTTTGGACTAGCTGTTACTGTTGTAGCACATCGGCTATTCCCCGTATCCTTGTGAGTGATTTGGCTCATCCCTTTCGTGCTGTGTCCAGCCGATGACTGTGCGTTCCCATTACTTTTATTGTGGTAACAGGGCTTGGTTAGTATGGACCATCCTGTTCCCTGCGGTGCACTTTCTGTTCGTTCATGAACTGACCCACACTGCCATGTATACGTGGTGTCAGGGCCTATTTGAATTTGGCTGTAACTGTTGATGCTATTACTTCCATAATTTCAGTGTTTCGCATCTGTTGGTGAAAAATATCTGATTATATTCACTTTACTGGTGGTAAATGCAGTTAGCGTTTCAAAATCGCCCTATGCTTCTAAAACAGCACTGTTTCTAGCCTGTAGTAATGAGAAAGTGTTGTTTAAGTGCCTCTGGAAGGCACTTTGGAATTCGGTTCATTGCATACCATAGTGGTCAATGTAACACCACCATGTGCATGCCTCGCCTGACAATTAGATTCCTATGCAGCTAGGCTACTCTGGTTCACAAACATCGTACCTGCCCAATTTTCCTGTGCAGTCGATCAGGAATGCCTGTGGGTCCTTGTTGGGGTTTCCTGCGAAGGTAGGCAGTGACTGGAATCGAACTGGTGTCGTACCCATCCCCGTTTATTGGTGCTGCAACTTCTGGTGTTGTCATCCTGGCCATCTGGTGTGGAAGAGGCCACAAGAAGACAGGGGTGGTGTGTAGAACCAATGGGTTTCCCCATGGTGCTGTTGCTCCATCCACGCCCACTGAATGTGCAAGCGGGTTGTGTCCATGGCTTTTATTTTTACTGTCCTCAGTGAGGGGGCATGGCACTGTCACTCGCGGTACGTTCGCACAATGTTCCCACCCGAAACGTCCCGAGATGTTTACCACGTCACCATTTCTTTGGTAGCACTGTTTGTTTACATGTGTCACACAGAATTCGGTCGTGGTTATCTGCGGTTGCGCGCTCTATTCGTGCGAGGCACTCGGCGTGGTAATTTCTGTGGCAAGTGTCCAAGTCCTTCACAAAATATTTTTTCCTCGGATCGTTGTTTGCGAAAATTAGTTAATAGTATATTTTCCAAATATTGTTATGTTTGCTATCAATTTTCCAAAAATTGTTTTGGTTGCTGTACGATTGTATACTGGCACGCGCGTCTGTTCATGAGGCTGAAGTTGCCTTGGACCGCTCGCTGTCTGTTGCACTCGTTGCACAATGGCACTCTTTTGCCTTAAGAGGTACTGCTCCAGTCATTCTCGGACTCGTTCCCTATTATTTCTTTTAATGTCTTCCACAAGTCGTCTCACGTTTGTTATTTCCCGGCACGGACATCAAGAATCCCAGAATGGATTCAGTTATATTAATGGACGCACGCACTTCAGGCATAGAGTTCGTTTTTTCCATTGCTAGTGCACCAATTTAATATATAAGTACCCAGTGCCGTTTCGGCCACGTGGCTCGGCGCGGTTGTCATGGTGTCGTGTTGTTTACGCCGTGGTTGCCAGCTCGACTCTCTTAGCGCCAGCACGAGCATTTTGCAGCAGGTGGAAGGGGGGGTTGAGTGTCTCTTTACCAATTATGACTGGAGGGGGGAGTGGTTGTCGCTACACTCGCGCACGCCCGAACGGTGCATCACTACGACCCCTTTCTCAGTAATGTGGGTGGGGGTGGTGATCGCTTCCTGCCCAGCAATGGTGGCACTAGAGGATGCCTGCTTTGTTTGGTGCGCAAAAATGGCCACTTGCCACGAAATTGGATTGTTACTTTTTGGTCAAAATGTTTCTTTTTTAATTAAATTTGCAGCTGAGGGATGCTAAGCACATTTCCCTCCTTGTCAGTTATTGACTGTGGTGAATACTGACTCTATGTAAGTGTATATTAAGTTAAATGTTTCGTGTATGTATAAATGACAGCAAAGTCTTGCATACTTCGTGAAATTACGACGTGATTACTTACTGATACAATTATTACGTGAATTTTGGTACTGACTGCATCAGACGAGTTTCTTTCTATGCAAATGTTCATATTACTGTTATTAAAACCTTCAGAATGCTTTAAAAATGTGTCGTGCTGAATACAAACAAAATTTAACACTGAATATATGGCTTTGGCTTATTAAAGTTTTGTGTGTTTCGTAAGACATATATGGTGCACTGTAGAATTTGTTTTGTCCACATTCTTTGCATATTTTGTTTGATAATTATATTTACATAAACCAAGTCTCTGAAAAGTTTTATAATTTACGAGATGTGTAAAATATAAACAATGCACAGGTGATTTGATCTTGGAATTACCATGTGGGTTGTCTGACAACACATCCACGTGTGTGCAGCATGTTAATATTTATGTATTCTAGTGCGTGTTACACGACGTACTTGTATGACCTTTCAGAGTTGGGCATTATACATTTACACTACATAACACTCATAAATATAGTTTGTTGTTACTTGTGTGAATGGGCTTGGCGTGGAAACGTGATTTTTCCCGCAATTTCTGAGCTGGCCAAAATACGTTTGAGTATCATTCTCTGTGCAAAGGGCCTTATAGCACTCTGAATAAGCCACGTGGTGCATGAGCAGGAGAACACTCACTTTGTTTTGATGATTATTATGTTTTGTAATATGATTTAGCCACCCTGGTAGTCACATATTGTTCTCCCTTCTGCTCTTAGTTGGGAGAGCCATTTTTGAATTGGAAAGAATGGCTTGATGAAATGCTGGCCCCTACTTGGGAAAGCCATATTTGACGTGGTCGAGGTGACCCAGGGCTGGTTGAGTATATAATTAACTGACACCATAACCCAGCAGAGTTAGTAATGTGGGTCATTCGGTCGACGGCCCAGTGAACCCCGGAGTCCTCCATAAGTTTGCAGATGATGTGACGTACTTACTGTTACACTATACACATTATGACGACTCTGTAGGCCATTTCTGTGCCTGAAATATGCTAGAAAATTGTGGGTGGTGGTACAAGGGTGTAGCACCCTACATGTCCGGAGCCCGATAAATTAACAACACATTGAACTTTTTAAACCTGTCCACTCACTGTTCTTGATTACATGTGAATAATGAAAGAAAATTGACCCAGCACTTATGGCCTGCTGGTGACCTTAGCATGAAAATGAGAGTGGTGCTATGTGGATACACGGTAGAGTTAAGCTCTCTGGTGAGTGTGAAGTGGTTCTCTCCTCGGTAAAGCAAAGAAAGAAAATAAATTTTCCGGTTAATTAAGCAATTATTGCAGTGAAGTGATAACAGAATAAATGATAGTGCCGAGGGGGCTCACGAAGCGAGCGACCAATACTGTCGTTCTGGCCCGAGTGCTGAGACGAACTGGCAGAGTGACAACGGCTTCTGTCACAATTGACGAGAACCAGAGACAAACACTGAATGGAAAATCAATACATGAACACTATGGCATAATGTAAAAATAATGTATAAATTAAATTAAACACATTGGTGATACCCCATTGATTAACAAATGTCTGTTAAGGTTGATGTTGTGAAGTTTATGGGGAGTGTCACCACACTAAATTACATGTTACAAGGATGGAAGCCTTAATAGGCAATCTTCCTTTTTGAATACATAATTGCTCTTTTATAACTAAATATTAAATACACTACTACATTTTCTTGTGAAAAGTGTCTGTATTTCACTTCCTGTGATTCATTTGTATTTCACTGACTACAGTGTTGCCAGGTGACTGTCTCCTGAAGGGACGGACAAGTCCACGTGGGCAAAGGGGTGTGAATTTCCATGCTCGATTGTTCTTAATATAATAAAACAAACCCCTGACTGTAGCTGTGAATGAGGTGATGTTTGGAGTGTTTGGAAATATGCTCCGCACTAAATGGTTACACTTGTGGCACTTAGCAATTCAGCTGCGGCCTACAGGCCAGTTCGATGCCACTTGGTGGTGCGTCATATCGTATCTCACGGCACGAGCTGCTACAACGTAACGACCAATTGCCCATGCGCTCAACAGCTATGGCTTTGGGATAAACACCGTTTCGGAACGCCTACTAATTTATTAAAAGAGTAACCTCTTGTAATAAATAAGTAGGTCGGTCTCTTGAATTACATAATCCTTGTTGGTAAGAAGGTGCAAGTCCTGTTCTTGTCAACCTGCACTGCGCCCTCTTTGCCTGATGTGGCTGGTGCGACCTGGTGTAGCTGGTGCAGTTGATGAAATTGCGGCGGTCAGAGTGGGCACAAGGTGCTTGTGGATGTGTGGTTCACGTCAGAGTGCACTACCCGATTACCATGGTACAGGTTTAGCGAGGAAGAGTGCGCGAGTGTCACCGGGAACCAACTACTCGGGGAAGCGAAAGCATGGTGGGGGTCCGGCACAGAATACAACATTTCCTGGGGACATTTCGTACGCAAATTTATGGCCAAATACACGAATACGTATACCATATTAAAACAACAGGTCGCCCTGTTTACCGAGGAACAAGGCGCCACAGAAGACCTGGACATATTCGTAAGTCAAAAGTTAAGTCTAGCCGACAGACATTAACAACATCTCCGGGTGGAAGAAATGCTCGAAACGATCATGGAAATGGTGAGACACGAATACCAACCGGCCTTATGGTCCATGGTGTTCAACGGAACAGAACACTTCTTAAGATCAGCTGTGAGTGTAGCACGAGACACAGACAAGCAGGGTGGTAAATTTTAATGTGTGCAGCAAAGGTGGTTGGACAGAAGTGCAGAGGAATACTGTGGACACCCGAACGTCTGAAGGGAAGAGTGCCATAAAGATCAATCCCAAAATCCCGGACGGATCCACCAAACATGCCTCACTGCTGCACATGGAAGGACAAACACGACCACTGGCACAAAATGTGCCCAAACTGGGTGAGTGAACTGCTGGGAAACAACAAGGTGGTGTAGCGCAAACTGAGGCCACCCTCTCCGTCATTGTCACGACCGGAGCTACTGAAACTACCAATAACAAATAGATCCACCATTACCTGGCCTACGTTAGTTCCGCCAGAGATCAGATAATCAGAATACCCATACGCTTGGATGAGTGGAATATCGTCGCCTTTATCGACACGGCTGCATCTCATAACTTCATGCGGGCGGAGTTAATAGGCCAACAGCTGATCACCAGGGAAAAATAAAACATACAATTGGCCACATTGAACAGGACCAGCGAATGTTTGGGTGAAAACCAAGTGGAAATACATATTCGTAACTGTTCTATGGACATCCTCTCCCTCGTATCTGATGAGATACGAGAGGACCTGATTCTAGGGGTGCCATGGCTTATTCAACACAACACCATTATTGAAATCACCATGGACTGCATTCACTTCGCTTTCACCGAATGGCGAACGGTGTACACCCTAGGGCATCGCAGAGAAAACAGCCAACGATCTGCCCAACTAAGATATGTTCGACTATGCACTTCCCGCAGAACACAGGGACGCGATCCAGCTAGTCCTGATAGAATGTATTTGCAGTGGCAGACCCCCATAAAAGAACGAGTGTGGCAAAAGACGTGATACCACTCAATAAAGTTGAACCCCTCTGTTCCACCCCTCATGATTATGATCCTTATCACCTGAGCATCATTAATCAACAAATCGAGGAAATGATTCGGGATGGGGTAATAGAACCCTCGGAAAGTAATTACAACTCAGCTATCACTCTGACCCCAAAGAAAGACAGGAGCTGGTGGTTTTGCATGGACTTCCGCTCGCTCAACCAAGTGACCGAAAGTGTGCCCCACCCTTAATCAGTGTGAACTGTGCACTAAACATGTTAGGGGACACCAAATGTTTTATCTTCCCTCGACCTGAGAAGCAGCTATTAGAAAGTACCAGTACGACTCGAAGACCATCACAAGACCGCATTCACGGCCTCCGACTGCAGCCGTTTTCAAATTTGCACCATACCCTTTGGGCTGAAATGCGACCCCTCCACCATCCAGAGCATGATGGTCCGCGTCCTGGATAGATTGATAGGGGAGTGTACGATCGCATACCTAGACGATGTTGTGATCTGGTTAAAAACATGGGAAGAACACATACAGTCTAAGGGCGACTGGCTATCAATGGGTTAATGTGTGCCAACATAGAATTTCATATAGGGAAAACATGTATTCAATACCTGGGCCATATGGTCGACGCCGAGGGTATTCAGCACAACCACGAACAATTGAGGCTAATTCAAGACCATTCCACACCAAACACAGGCAAACGGTTACGAAAAATTTTCGGGCTTATAAACTGGTTAAGGCGCTACATACAAGACTTAGCCAAGATAACAGACCCACTAACCGCCCTGTTGTTAACACAACGGCATTTCCAATGGTACGGCGACGCCCAAAACGCGTTCGAAGAAACCAAACACAGACTCCAACAGTGCGGCAAACTGTTCCGTTTAGATGCCCAGAGGCAATTATTTCTGCAAACAGATGCCAGTCTAGAGGGGATTGGCGCCGTTCTATTTCAATACGATGATGGTGGGAACGCAAAGTCATAGACTACAGTAGTGCGAATTTTGCCCCAAGTGAATGCAACTACGACATGAACGAATAGAACTGTTTGGCATTCGTATGGGCACTAAAACACTACCGCCAACACCTAGAGTGCCAACGATTCATATTGAGGACCGACAATCGGTGTTTAATGTGGCTGCATAACATACGCGCTGTCCACAGCAAACTCACGCAGTGGTACATGTTATTACACGCCTATGATTTAGTGGTGGAACACGTTCCGGGCAAAGAAAACCAACTAGCCGATGCCCTTTCCCGTGCGCCCTGTACAACTGAAATAGCACGTGATGAAGAAGAGTGGGAAGTCCTATCCCCGCCAGACAGTCCGCGGGTTGCCCGGCTACAGCACGTCACCGTAGGCACGAGTAATGCCACCAAAGATCTTACAAGTGATGCAGTATACGAACGAGTAGTCGCTGCAGAACAGCTGTCTGCAGATGTCGCAGAGCACCAGGTGCAGTGTGCTAGAAAACAGCTGGGCAACTGGCACGCGTTCGATAACCGCCTGGAGACCCGCCCCACAGGGGAATAGGGGAACTGGTAAACATGCGTCCCGGAGAAGGGACGAACATTCGTCCTGGAACACTCGCACTCCAGTAGAATGGTGGGACTACCGGGAGCCACGCAAGCCAAGCGGAACATACTACTCCACTATTTCTGGCCAGGGCTCACCAGACAAGTGCGGGTATTTGTACGTGTCTGCGAAACATGTAACCGCCATAAAATGTGCCACGCCGATGGCGTTACTCAACAGCAACCCCATAAACCAGAGAAACCCTTCATAACTATCGACTTGGACCTAATGGGACCATGTCCCCGCACCCCTAACAGGAAGACATTTTTATTGGTGGTGATGGATTTGTGCACCACGTGGTGCGAGGCTTATCCCCTCCAGAGTTCATGCCTCAAAAACATTGTGGGAGATTTGCAGAATGATTTCTTCGCCCACTGGGGTTACCCAAAAGTAATCATCTCCAACAACGGAACACAGTTCAGAGGAAAGCGATGGCAGGAAATCTGCACCAACTGGCTGGCAGTTCACCACACAACAGCAGTGTACCACCCCCACGCGAATACCACAGAATGAAGTAACCAAGAATTCAAGGTGCAGTTCCAGCTTCGCGTGGGGGATGACAACACTACCTGGGCCACCCACATTCCAAAGATACTGTTCTGCCTGAGAAACTGACAGAACGAAGCCACGGGCCACTCGTCAGCAGAAATACTATATGAACACGGTCTGGAACGACCCGGGGAATATTCATACCCACAACAGACCAGAAATGGACACGAGAACAGCACCGCCAGCAGAGGTTCGAACTGGCCAGGGAACAACAGGAATGGTACATCCAACAGTGGCTGCCAAAAAACACATGCCCCCGAAAGAGTTGCAAATAGCGAGAACACCAGCAGACGACGTCCGCATTACTATCCCTGACTGCTCGGGTAATGTTAGCCAAATGCATTTTCTCTACTCAGGCGACTTAACCCAGAAGGGTTATATAATAGCCATAGGATTACTCAAAAGAGACTACCCCAGATCGCTGGTTTACAAATAAATTCAATTTGTGGTTACAAATGCACCCATTGTACGTCAAGGACACTGGCCACTTCTTGGAATGAAAAATTTTGAACATCATCACACAAGATGCTTACCTGGTCGCTAATAGACGTCACTTCACTTTACAACAATATTCCCCACTTACTAGGACTGTCTGCAATATAATTCTACATCAACTACTGGGGGAACAGCAAACCTGCCACAGTATTTCTGGTCTAAATGGCTAGACTTACACTAAACAATAACAATCTCAGCTACCAAGACAAGCACTTCCTCCAAATTAAAGGAACAGCCATAGGCACTGCAAGGCCCCTTCTTACACCATTCTGTACATGGGTAAACTGGAACTAAACTATCTGAGTCACAAACCAACACAGCCACTATGGTGGATGTGTTTTATAGAGGACATATTCATTATCTGGGATTCAATTGAGGACAATCTCATCCACTTCTTCAACCACCATAACTCACACAGCCTGCTTAACTTCACCTTGACCTACTCTAAATCACACGCCTATCTCTGGATGTGGAACTACCACTTCACAATGGCAAAATTGAAACAACTGTTCACATTAAACCCACCAACCACCTTCTATACCTACATTTCAACAGCCAACATCCATTCCATAACTGGAAATCTCTGCCGTTCAGTCTTGTAACAAGAACTACACCCATTTGCTCCGCTCAAACTGACATCAACAAGCAATGTGATATAATAGCCAAAGCATTCTTCAATAGACGCTACCCCAAATCCCTGGTTCACAAACAAATTCAGCGTGCCACTTCAACCACAGATCCTGAAACTAAGATCAGTAACTCAGATATCTCTCCGGTTGTCCCTTACCACGAGGGCATGAAGAGACTCAGAACCACTCACAAATGTGGACACAAAATTCTGGCCTCATCCCCACTCACTCAAAACTTCTCAAACCACCCAGATTGGCCTTCAAACTACTACCCAACATTCAAAACAAACTACAACACCCCAACTTGCCACCCAATTCNAACCACCCAGATTGGCCTTCAAACTACTACCCAACATTCAAAACAAACTACAACACCCCAACTTGCCACCCAATTCCACAGTCAGTAAAATCACCACCCCCAGGAGGTCTAATCCCTGCAATAGCCCATGTTGTAGCTTTTATGCTATACACCAGTCTTCCACATCCTTCAACAGTAGATTTCCTGTCACACGGCAACTACTGTGCGACAGGGAATCTTATTTACCAGCTACATTGCCTTCACTGCAACACAGGGTACAGGGACCTTACTACCACCACTCTCAGGCAGAGAATGAATGGCCATAGAGCAGACACCAAGCAAGCCATAGCTAGGGTAAATGTAAATGTACAGGAAGTCAGCTGCAGCACATGCAGCATCTCACAACCAGAACTTTGACTCTTGTTACACAACCAGAGTGGTGAGGACCANAAGTCAGCTGCAGCACATGCAGCATCTCACAACCAGAACTTTGACTCTTGTTACACAACCAGAGTGGTGAGGACCACTCTTGTTACACAACCAGAGTGGTGAGGACCCTACCGCCTTCTAATAATAGTGCAGAACTGCAATGATGGGAACTNACTCTTGTTACACAACCAGAGTGGTGAGGACCCTACCGCCTTCTAATAATAGTGCAGAACTGCAATGATGGGAACTAGCCCACCAATACATCACCAAATCCAGACATACACCTTGCTTAGTGATGTATTGAACATAAGATGACCAAATCGTGGCGACCTTGCATCCGNCACCAAATCCAGACATACACCTTGCTTAGTGATGTATTGAACATAAGATGACCAAATCGTGGCGACCTTGCATCCACGTGGAAAATGTGTTTGTCCAACTATTTTTGGCGTGTTTTTCTATCCACGAAAACCACCCTGTGAGTAGTTGTGCATTCTGTCTCTACTTTTTATAAGGTAATCAATTCAAAATAATAATTGTCTCATAAGAATAACGACAAATCAATGCTGTCTCATGAAAGACAATTTAAACATTTTCATTATTAGATTTCGGAGCCATGTTTATATAATATGTAAACANTATTAGATTTCGGAGCCATGTTTATATAATATGTAAACATAATGTGTATTTATAAAAATGATTTTAAAGAGATACTAATTTTACTATAATATAGCACTAACAAATTTTTCTGTTAGGAATGTTATTTTTCTGGATAAAAGTTAAATGTAAACACACTCAACCAGTACATACTGCTTATAACATGAATATACGACATTATTACACACATCACATCCGTGTTTCGAAAAAAGATGTAAATTATGAATTTTTTATTAAATGAATCCAATGAAGAATAGCATAACCACATTAATTTCAGTTTTGTGATGTAAAGTGTTTCTTACTCTTAAAAAAACATGACTTCCAAGAACTTTTTATGTACACAAAGTTTTGTACGAAGCTTAAGAGCAGTTATTTGCATTTAAGCATTTCTTGTCGCGACTAAATATTCAAGTATTTGCAATAATCCTGTTAGAGACACTCTCTTAAAAATGTTCACAATATACTATCATACATTAATAAAAGATCAATTGATATCAATTAATAACATACAATTATGTAAGACAAAATAACAAAACAAATGATGCAGACTACTACTTAGTTTTTATCACTAGCTATGGGGTGGATGTTCCTGCAAATAGTTTACTGTTGCGGCTTGCAGTGGCGAGCAACGACTCTGTGCATTCACCCCCAACCCCTCCAGAACCAGTTTGGTATAGGTGAGACAGAGATGGAGTATGAGTCAAAGAGAGGGGAGACGACATAGATGACACTGTGGCGGTCATCATTCACCTGATCTAGCCTCGGCACAGCAGCGGCCCCCTCCTAACAATAAACAGACATGATCGAAACTTGGTTGCGTTGTCACTCCCAACGCTCTATAATTCTCTACCTTGCTACCACTATCTCCTGCTTCGTCGCCATAGCATTTTACTTTTTTGCAGGAGTAGTTACGAGCCGGAACCTTCGTTCCCTACCGCAGCCATCTGAAGAACTGTCTCGATGTGGAGCTTAGGAAGCCTGCCTTCCTGGGTAACACAAGAGCAGTTGCTTCCTTGGACTATCGTCCCCTCCAGTACGTGCATGGGTCTGCCAGCAACGTCCCGCTCACCAGGTTACTTGCTGGAGAACAATAGGCCAACCCCCGACAAGGAGTCCCATTTTGAGGTGATGCTTGGGTCTGCCAGCAATGTCCTGCTCGCCAAGTACACAAGAGAACAGACGCACGAAACTTGCTACTGATACCTTCTATCCAGTACTTGGGTTTGCCAGCAAGTCCCGCTTGTCAAGCCAGGCTGCCTACCCCATCTGACAGCCTTTCCTTATTTTTGTCAGGCCGTGCATACCCCTTTGAACACCCACTGTCCACTCCTGCTTCTCAGTCGTCCGCCACACCCAATAGGATGAATGTTAATCCTTTTTCTTTTTTGGCTTCTAACGTGGGGCCATTGGAGAAATACGGCTGCCAGACAACTTTCTGAAGACCAGGAAGCCCATGAGAAAAGCCCCTTTGGGCCCCTACACGACCACCATGATATCTACTTTGGAGAGTCAGGATAAACACCCTGTGGCGCTCATTAACCACACACCCGAATGGCCTCTGCACAAAACGTATCTGAAACCGAAATGCAGGTCTGCCCCCTAGAAGAATGCTCTGGAGTGGGGCACTATTATCTCACGTGCGCACATTGCAATGCCGCCTTCCACTACGTCTGTCTGGGTTGGGAGGGCCAGGAGACTTGAACTGCAGGGACAGACATTGCAGCTGTAACTACAATGGCTGTCCGGGAAAGGCCATATACCGGATAGCTTGATATGAGTGTCCACGCACATTCCATAACTTTTTCCTTGGATGGCAAGACAGAGCCAGAGACCTGGAGAGTCTGTATTTCAAATGCCCAGCATACCAACCAGCACCTGAATGGGTACCTCCTCGAACCGAGCCAATGGCACACGAACTATTAGCAGTACTTGATTCTTATCTTTGCCAAAATACACGGGGAAGACCCCCGGAAGATCCTCGAAAATTCCTTCAAGCCTGTATGGCAGAATTTGAGAGGACCTGACTACCTAAAGCCTTGTGGGTAATTAAGACTAAGGTCTAGCTGCAAGAGGATGCAGAAAGGTGGTGGAACAAGTACAGAGAGTTGGTCACCAGCTGGGAAGAGCTGTCGGAGCGACTGGTAGCACACTTCTTAGGACCGCGAATGATAACTTAGCTAACAAACCAGCTGTACGGACAAGTGCATAAGGAGAGCGAAGAGGCCAAACTGTTCATAAGGCACAAGGCCTTAATCTTTCAGAGAGTTCATCCTGGATGAGAGGAGCAGTATAATTCATCAACCAATTACTTCTGCCCAAGATACGCGCCCACCTAGGAAATCCAAAGCCCGTGACACTGGAAGAACTGGTGAAGCGAGCACTAATCCAGGAGATTGACCTGGCAGATATCCGCAAGTCACAAGCCAAAACCGAGGCTACACCTACCACTACAGGGAAGACGGTTGTCAACAAAGTCCCTGCATGTGAATGGATGTCGGGACCTACCACTGCTCCAGCTATCATACTACCTAAGTGCTGGCATTGCCCTTCCATTCGAGGTTTAAAATTTATGCCGACACTAACTGCATGAAGCAGCACTTTTTCCAGACCGCCGAAATTCCAAGAATTTCTGGGAAAATAAATTACGTGAAAATACAGCGCAAATAAATAACAAACAATGCCACTTCGCTCAAAACATGTATAAAATATGTTATTTATTACATTGACGCATGACATGTAGCTGGCAATATCTTTTTTTCTTTTTGACTTAAACAAAGACTGGATGACGTCACGGTAGCCAACAGAGGAACGAACCCTGAGTCAGTTGCATCCAGAGAACAGATGAACTCACGTTGCCAGTTAAATAAATACGCATGTCAGTCATGCGTCCCCACCTAGCCGAACAAAGCCAGCCTGGTCCTAAATGAACGTCAGATACCACCCGCACACAGGGAAACTACCCCGCTTCCTTCCCTTGCCAAGAGGAGCCAACCAGCCGAAAATGTCAAGAGCAGAAGGAAACCAAAGGGAGATGCTGTCGACCGTATTTAAGGCTGAACAAGCCCTCAGAATGCCAGCTGTCATTGCATTGTCTTCGCACTACCTTGAACACTACGCAGCTCACCCTACCACTGTGGTGCTAGGGCTCTCTACTCACCCTACCACTGTGGTGCTAGGGCTCTCTACTCACCCTACCACTGTGGTGCTAGGGCTCTCTAGAGTGGGATGGTGACACCACGATCCCGAGAGATGAGTGGGCATTTACACACACTTCATTTGGGAGTGCTTACCCTGTCCCTTCAGAACAACAATTGACAACAGAAAGGTTAGAGTCGTTCTCACAACTTCTTTATCTCGTTGCTCTAGTTTGCTCTTTAACTAATAGGTCCCATTCACTTGTCAATAACGTAACTTCCGCCGGTTGCTTGGTAAACACTAAAGCATAGGAGTTAGTACGGGTCACCGTGTTTGTTCCCTTCAGAATAAATATGTTTGCGTTTATTCACTGCATCCTGATAACAAGGGTGATTTGTAACTCTCTCTAATACCTTGTAAATGCCATACCACAAGAGAGAGGCAGGTGACAGCATCTTGCCAACCTGTTTCCGACCTTACAGTAGGACTGCGGACTCCCTTTACCAAGCAGCACGTACGTCACAAAACACCACAAGTTTGCCGGCCACCCATATTGTGGGCCTGGAGTGCAAAAGCATTTGGCACCCACGTATGGTAGAGCCCTCTACTAGGTACACTCCACAAGGAAGCGACTGGACCATCCGAGTCAGCTAACCTGCTCCATCCACCACGTGAAACTTGCCAGTTGGAGCACCAGAAATGACACTGCGTGACGCCATTGCATCTGGGTACTTCTAGCTAGGGATTTCTGTCACATGCCCCTTGCTTGCTACAATGGCCCTTAGAATCTAACCCATGCACTTCACCTGACGTGGAGGGACCTAGTGGGCAGACAAGAAGGCAGCTACGGCTCCTACCGCCAACCAGTTATCAGGTAATCCTTTCCAGTCAGCCTTCAGCTACTCCTCCGCTCTTGACCAGGCACAAGCTGCCTGCCGACTGCAGGGGTCTCACCCCACAGTCACCCCTAAATAATTGTTCGAGCCACCCCAGATCATCAGCGGGACTCCACACTCCATCGTAGTTCGCCTCTGGCTAGGACTGCCCATGGGTCTGGGCATCGCCGACGCTGCTGGCTGTCAGGAAACTGGCAGTTCCAGGTCCAGCCAGACACTAGCCGCCCCCGGACGGGGCCTTAAACGTCGCCCTCAGAAGCCTGCCATCAGTCAGCCCCAGCCTGCAGGGGGTAAGCCAGCATCAGCCATCATTCTAGCCACCTCCGACACCCACATAGCATGCAGACGCTCTACCATATATACGAGGCTCCTCAAAGGCAGAGGAGACTAAGCGTAGAACCAGCCAGTAAGTCCAACCAGCATTCTCTGACCAAACCCACTAGAACCCCCCCTTAGACCAGGTGACATGCTAAGTACCCCGACCGTCACGCATCAATGTTAAAGAATACTTTATTTCAGAAGATACAAACAAACATTCACAATCATGTTGATTGTAAACCACTGTTTTGTTGACACACGAGCACTGCATGAGGTCTGTTCTACAAAGATGATAGCATAGTGTAAAATACTCAAAAATTTGCATTTTCACCGTAAATCAGGAATGACCCACACTTGTTCATTCTAAGATGTGTGTAATTTTGATTAATATGCAATTCTCAAGTAAAAGTGATATCCATAAAAATGTCATTAATGACTGTTTTCTTTGTTACACATTTGTCAACGGAGAACAGGCCAACACAAGAAAGCAGCAAAACATTTTTTTTACACCCAACATTACTTCCAAATTATTGGGCAATTCCAGAACATTTGTGCATACTGTGTTTACTTTCTGGATTGTATTGTTTGCGCTCGCTGCTTTGTACTGCGCAAGCAAGCGGAAGAGAAGGACAGAGTAGTGATATAATAGCCGGCGGCGAGTCACAAAGGATGTTTGAATGACAGGCGAGCGATAATCCAAGATACGCGTATCTTGTTATAAAAAGTGTGCTGCTGCGATAAATCTTTTGCGGCTCATGCACTTGTGACCTTCAGCTGATTTCCTCGTTTATCTGAAGAATGTTCTGGTTTTGATCGTCGCTGCCTCTTTCAGCGTGACTCCGGGTGCTGGGAATATTCCAGATCTTGGCTGCTAATACTATAAAAGCACATCAGGCCTCCGAGCCGGGAGTTGACAAGTGTCTGAAGTATGAGCATTTGCGCAACCTTGAGCGATAGACGACAAGCGAAAAGAGCAACAAGTGGCACAAGAAGTGACCAGCGAGAGGAAACTGCAACTGCGAGCATTGGTGCAGTGAAGAATGCAACTTTAATTACAGTTGAGATAGACATTACATACTGCGCTCATTGAGGAATAAAAAGAGTAATGTTGGAGATAGATAGATTGATGCTGTAAATAACAGCTGTGTGAATAAATTAAAATCAAATTTATTTATTTTATTTTTATTGAGACCTCCATCCCTTACAATCTCCGATACGCCCGTCAGGAATCTTGTATTTAGCTTACAACTTTACCATCAAGAATGTCTTGTTACCGCAGTAACAATGATAGCCTAATATGGTGCATCATACTACATATAGTAAACCTTGTTTGAATATGCAGTTTGTAAAATTATAACACCTTTTTAACTCTGAGGTTTTTACATTATGCAATATTCACTTTTAAAACTGGCTAAATTGTAGGTTCACAGCTCCAAACCACACTCACCAGTTATACCGGCGAGTTTTTGATTTTCCCACCTCACCATAGTTTGCCACCTGGCCGCTAGGTTTACTATCAACAACGGCCTTCCACCATACTGCAGTGTCCTACAACTGGCCGCCTGATGAAGCTGGCTTAGCCAGCAAAACGTAGTGATCGTGCAACCGCGTGGAAAATGTGTCGTCCTTCTTTGGGTGTGTGCCTGTTGAAAAGTACTTCACCGTGAGTACTTGAATTCCTGTCTTTTTATATATTTTTGGTAGTCTAGCGACCTACTTGCTACCTTAATGAACATTATTTGTATTTGATTTTGATGTACAACAGTAGTATTAAGAGTTTACACTTCCTTACAAATAATATATTTTAAGGGGAAAATTATGCTGCAATTATATTTGTAGCTGCCCTACTTAACTTTGGTCATCCGCAATGGAAGAAAGAATCAAAATCATGAAAACTTCCATTGCTTTAGGATATCAATGCATTTGAACTATTTCTTTACCTTAAATTTTGTATTAATTTATTTTCAGCTATTTTGGTTACACTACAAAATATCAGCAGAATCATAAATTTAATTGAGAATTAATGAGAACTATAACAGAATTGAATTTGAAATCAATAATTAAAAAAACTGGACAACTAAATAGCATACCAAAGAAGCTTCAAAGTGAGTGGCAGGTTGTCTGCCGTCAGCAGAGGTATTTTATTACAATACAAATATGACCGTGTTTCTTTTATCTGATCACAATTCACATACCACCTACTTTCCTATTTGAAATAGCTGCTTTCAATGTATGTAGTTAAAGATGTAATCAGTTCATAAAAATATGCACAAAATGTTACTCCACATATCTTGCATACCTTATCTTCTGAACACAAAAAATTGTAATAAAAATAGTTAAAATTTATAAATACAGAATAAATATTTTAAACAATCTAAGTAATTCAGGGTCTCTAAACAAGAGTATTTCTTGCGCAACCAAATATATATATATAAAATTATTTGTTTAAACACCTGCCACATGCTGCCAGATCATGTTAAATAATAAAGATTTAAAACAACACGTATCTTTCTTGAACTGCTGGCTGCTGCTGCCGCTCAAGCTTAGGTACATAAAGAGCTCAGTACATAGTTAAAATCAGCTGGAGAAAACCAGATGGAATAAGTTAATGGAGGCAGACCGCAACAGGCAGCAAGCTCTGTCGGTTGGACGTTGAACTGCTGTGTACCAACAATTATACGGTGATACATAAAGAGTACTATCAAAATAATACAAAACCCATTAAGAAAATGAAATAATAACATGACATCACACAGTGGTTTCTAAAGGGATTCACAACACACACTGGACTATCATTAATGACCGGACACTCTCCCCTGAAAGGAGAGTAGACTGATCCCATGAACAGTCTGTAGAAATGCTTACTAGATACAGCTATTGAAATGGACGTATGAAGATAGCTGAGTGAGGTGGAAAGGAGCATGATTATTGATGTCTACAGATTCTGTCATTTCATCCATGAGATTTCTGGCAAGTTTCAGATAACATCTTCAATGGTGAGTGACGTAGTGATGAAATGGAAGCGCTAGGGAGTTATAAAACCACAACCTTGATGAACGAAGCCAAGACAATTGACAGATAGGGACAGTAAATGCTCTCGAATTGTTGTGAAGTCAAACCAGCAAGTTTTATTAGAAACCATGGCCACAGGCTTTCTTTTGACATCTGGAGGTGTTTGCACTTGGATTCCTTGGGTGAGCTGCAGCACATAAACCAATGATCACTACACTGAACGCTTGCTGTAAATTACAGCTATGCAAAACACGTAGCATGTAAACTAGAACAATGGAAGAGCATCACGTGGAAAGACTGTGGCATTCCAACAGATGTGTATGGACTAGGCAAATGCAAGAACAGTGTTACTTACCAAAGTGCATTGTTCCCAATGTGAAATTTGGCAGAGGAAGCATCATGGTGTGGGCCTATTTTTCATGGTTCGGTCTTGGTCCACTGGTTTAAGTTTTATTGAACCATGAATGCCGCAGCCTATCAGGCAATATTGGACAATTCTATGTTACTCACCCTGTGGCAACAATTTGGAGCTGGCCCTTTTCATTTTCATCATGAAAATGCACATGTTCATAAGCATAACTGGGTGGTTTGACGATATGAGAGTGAAAAATCAAATGACCAGCCCAAAATCTACACCCAACTGAGCATCTCTGGGATGAGTTACAGCGCCAGTTGAGAGCCAGACCAGACCAGACCTCTTCAAAACTGCTACAAAACTGAACAGAACAAAATAACAGCATACATATACCAAAATTTACTGAAAAGTCTTCCTAGAAGGATAGAGACTGTGATAGCAGCAAATTGTAGACCTACATCACACTAACATCATAACTGCTCCAGAAAAGCAATTTCCTATGGGTGTCCGGTCATTAAAGGCAGTTCAGTGCAGCTGATCAACACAAAAACAGCTAAAAGAAATTCATTATGATTTTTTACATGGCTACACAAAGGATAAAGGCAATCTCAGCCCCATAGAATGATAATAAATCTTTCCAATCCTTAAGAGTTTAGTAAAATGGCCCACTGTGTTTAGAAATATAATAAACTGGAAAAATTTACAAAAGGTAATTTTGTAACTTGAACAACACTAATTGACGTATTAATTTTTTTAGAAACAGTAATTTCAAAACTGTACACCGACAACTATTTTTTTGGTACAAATACCAACAATAATACCAAACAAGAATACAGAGGCAGCCTCCAATGGCAAGAGCATTAACTACAAACCAAGGAGATACTAGGGACCTGAAAAAATAATTATGTTACTTTGCAAACTGAATTATCAGGGAGGCAAAATACAAGTAGAACTTTGCTGAAAAGATTAGCCTTACTCGAGAGAGTAAATTTATGAAAAACAAAGTTTAACAAGTGCTGAAAAAGACACACTACTCTTCTAATACACCAGCATAACCCCAGCAGGAGCCTACTCCACCACTAGAAGGGCTCCTCCTGAGATCACAATTGCTGCCAATGACAGCCATAAACATGAGCAGCATCAGTCAATACTTAAGTGTCCGACTCTCCCGAGTGCCCAAGAAGAAACCTCACAGTCCACGGTTGAGCCAACCCGAAACTGAGCTCTCCCTCCAGACACTTCGGACAATACATCAATTAAAGACTCTCATTCTCCAACACAGTGGCTAGCTTCCATGGAGAATACCAAGCTAAAATAAGTAGCGAATGTAAATAATAATGGAGACAGTTCGTTGGTCACCTGGAGCAGCTGTCACTTATGTGGCCACTACTTCTAGCCTACCCCAAACACACACAGTCGGCCAATCTGTAGGAGACTGTTGTACTTTTACTTGCTTCCTCAGTCCTATGACCAGTCAGGAGAGACTCATCTTCCTCAGCTAGAGGCATGAAGAGAAAGTCATCTTGCCTGCCATGCATAGCCTTAATCAAGCCTTCGTCATGTGGCGGAGGTAGACACGTGGCTCTGCGCAACACATGCACTGTGGACTCCCACCAAGAACACGCACTATCTCACACTCTAAAGTGCCTCATACATCTCCTGCACTGTGACGTCACGCTACGTACCTAGCTGGCTGCTCCTAAATGCTACCCTCTAACTCACCAGACCACACGGCACAAGCAACACATTCGCTCATTATACAATCTGTTTTATGAACAGCTTTGTGTTTGGAATTGTTCAAATTACATATATTAAAATTGATACTGAAACTTGTCAAGTGTTTATTTGTTAAACTATTGACCTTGTTGATGTTGGTCAACAGAAAACAAATGTGTTTACGCTACCCTTCACAATACATACAGTTTCAAAAGTGAAGGAATTCTCATTCTTTACTAGAATATACATTTTTTCTCATCCTGAAGTTGAAAAGGAACTTCTTGCTCACCTCTACTACATAGGAGTTTATCTGATAACCAATGAAACAAGAAAACCATATAACACATCACCAACAGTCACCATTCGCTACTTACTTGACTTGGTCGACTGTGACGACAGTGGCTGCATGGCCTTGAAACACACTTTTCCTATCCACAATGGTGTCGCCGTGCACTATCTCGGGCAGCTGGCTTTGTTCGGAGGCGAGGGAGAGGCTGCTTGTCGCCAGCACAAAGTTCGGTAGACAACCGTCTGCTTCATCTTCCTGCTCCGGCTCCTCATTGTACACCACTTCCTCAGGGAAGATTTCATTTTGTAACAACTCTCGTATCTTTTCAACCCACTGAAATATTACACTCTCTCCTATATTCTGCCTGCAAGAGAATACCATGGTCATTAGTTTCCCAGCATGCATGCACCAGACATACATGTGAAAATGGTGACAAATTCTCTTAGCATCTGAACTACAAATATATTACAGTAATTCCTAAGTTCTACTGTTACTATTCACTGGCGAAAAAAGGGAAGGGTGATTCACGACTGAGTTTTGGTATGAAAATATGAAAAGCAAGTCTATGTACTAATGTCTTATTAACCAAAAGTGCTCAAGAACAGTGATAACCGCAATCTGTTCATTTTTATTTTACACATATGAGAGTAATATCTTAAATAACACTGCACTTTCGTGAAGAGAGTGAAGATATTTGGGCAGCTCTTAACACCAACATCTTGAGAGCCAATGAGAGAAACAAGATGATTATGAAGCAGCACCAGAATGCAAAGGCGAGGGAAACTGGAGATCCTCCAGAAAACCTGCCGACCAGCAGCATTGTGCGGCACAATTCCCACATGTGAAAACCCGGGAGGGAACCTGCCAGGAATTGAACCCACTTCACCTTCGTGGGAGGCAAGCACATTACGCACTATGCAAACCGCTGCCCCACTATTGCTGATGTCAGTTTCTGAATGAACTGATAATGTTAACAGGTCCTTGGCAATACTGATTTCTACACAAGGCAGAAGGGGACACAATGTGCCAGAAGGAAAGGTTGAGAGGTGCACTAAAAAGTGCTTAATTAGTCACAAATCAGCTCCTGTCTGAACTGCTTGCCTCAGACTTGGTATCACTCACAAATTTGTTTTTACTCATGGTAGCAGGGAAAAACTGGCGACTTTTGTGCCATTTACTATTTAGTTTGACGTCATAATATTGATGGACATTTTCACAACCTGCTGAGATCTGACAAGTTTCAGCTAAACATTCTAGAAGTGTTAGACTTCAACGCCTGTCCGCCTGCCCGAGACAGGTAACAACTGATACGGACAGGTGTACGTCATTTTTCACCTNTCCGCCTGCCCGAGACAGGTAACAACTGATACGGACAGGTGTACGTCATTTTTCACCTGTCTGTTGGACAGGTAATAAAAACGGTGAGATAACTAAATATAATTTTTAGGAGTGCGTATGTTTCCGGGACTTTGGGGGAAAAGACGGGAAAATTACTTGCCAAACCATTGGGCGGGAATTTCCTAGTTCCCGAAATTTCCGGAACCTAATTATTTGTGATGCTGTAAAGAAAATGCACTCCCTTTCAACGCCCCTGACTGAGACACGGGGACTCTCATCATTAGTAATTTAATGCCGGCAGTGTACTGAAAGGAAACTGTATAGCCTGCATTCCAATGCTACAAAACCTAGGCAGATTAGGTGTTGAAAACCGGTCCGTAGGCTGCACACACTCTGGCCCACCCACCACAGGTAGAGTTGCAGCCACGCCTACGCTCAGTCTGCAATACTCCAGCAGTACAGCCGCCCATGTGAATTTATTGTGTCGCTTTTACAGGCGTGTGTGTTTGTTGTCATTGACCTCTTACGTAAAGAAATCTCACCAATAATTTTTAAATGGTAAGCAGTAAATGTTATAATTGCAGTATGTGTAAATATCTGCCAAATGTGTCTAAACCTTTGGGAAAAAAAAGCAGCAAACCAATGCTGATAAATAATGTTATGATAATAAATATAATGAAATGACATGAGGTAGAAATTACGAAGAAACTTGGTCAGTCACATTTCCTTGAGTTTGTTACGACTCTGATAAAAATGTAATGTTCTGCAAGACTTGTGAACAATTTCAGGAAAAGGCTTCAGTTTTCTTTCGTCACTGGCTGCAGAAGTTTCACACAATGTTAGCCAGTGCCATAAACTGTGTGCAGAGAAAATAAACTAAAGAAATGCAGAACCACGAAAATCAGTAGCAGAAAAAGCACTTCAGTCACTAAACAAAGAAGCACTTGACAAAATGAAGATTCTCTTTGGAAATAGCCATGCAATTGCAAAACATGGAAGAACATTTACAGGTTTCAAGTGGCAGTGTGAGCTGGACAAGAAGAAAGGTTTAGATAGAGGCAAAACCTGTATAACTGACAAAAAGTGCTTTATTGATAATGTTGAGCAAAAGAAACTTGAAAAACTTAATACTGCTCCATTTTTCTCTATAATGTGTGATGATACGACAGCCCTAGCTGTTATTGAGCAAGTTACTGTATATATACGTTACTGGGTTGAAGGTAACACACGCAATTATTTCGTTGCCGTTAAAACATGTTGAAAGACCAGTATGTATCAGGAGAATACATACTGTGGTTTAGGAGTTGCAGAAATGAAGGATCGCTTAGTGGATTTTGCAAGTGATGGTGCAGCAGTGATGCGTGGTATGCACAGTGGAGTGCGGACACAATTTAAACAACTGAATCCCTGTATGGTACAATATAAGGAGTCTGAGGTATTGTCGTAATCATGTACATGGTTTTCAGCTGAGAACAATGAAAATACAGACTTTATTAAACATAGTAATGGTTTGAGTGCTGACAATAAGAGACATGTGGTATGCGAACTAGTAAACTGCATGGAACATAGGCTAGGAGACAACTACAATCACCACAAGGAGTTGTTCAAAGCTGCGAGATCTGTCATTTCAAATCACGGCTCAGACTTTGATTTGCAGTGTCAATTTTTTGTATATTGATTTTTGTGCATCAAAAATATACAGAAACAGAACTATTATTTATATTTTTTTCATTGTTATTGTATTTTAGATAGCTGGGCAAGTTGAAAGTGTTGCGGACAGGCTTGAAGAAATGAGAACNGTATGCACGGTGGAGTGCGGACACAATTTAAACAACTGAATCCCTGTATGGTACAATATAAGGAGAGACTCCATACCAGCATTACATGTACATGGTTTTCAGCTGAGAACAATGAAAATACAGACTTTATTAAAAATAGTAATGGTTTGAGTGCTGACAATAAGAGACATGTGGTATGCGAACTAGCAAACTGCATGGAACATAGGCTAGGAGACAACTACAATCACCACAAGGAGTTGTTCAAAGCTGCGAGATCTGTCATTTCAAATCACGGCTCAGACTTTGATTTGCAGTGTCAATTTTTTGTATATTGATTTTTGTGCATCAAAAATATACAGAAACAGAACTATTATTTATATTTTTTTTCATTGTTATTGTATTTTAGATAGCTGGGCAAGTTGAAAGTGTTGCGGACAGGCTTGAAGAAATGAGAACCTGTCTGTCTGACAGGCTCTACAGTTCCTTACAATCAACCCCTGTATTCAGTCACAATGTGGCAAGTTGAAAGTGTTGCGGACAGGCTTGAAGTTTACTCTTGGACAGACAGACTGTCCGAGATGTCAAGGAATGAATCAACCCCTGTATTCAGTCACAATGTGGCAAAATCTGCTCTAATACAAACATGTTCAACAAACTGAGTGACAATTCAAAAGGATTCTGAAACTGAATCGGTCTCTTTCATATGAGGAAGTCAAGTTTATCACAATTCACAAAACTTGAACATTTCAGAAATGAAAATATTTCAAGAGAAAACCACAGCAGAACATTTTACCAGATAAGCTGTCCTAGATAAGCCAGATATGATTTACAGATAAGCCTATCAAAGCAGAAACTTTAAACAGTATTACATCAGAGGACACAAATTGGTTATCACAAAGTCTGAGATTGCTAGTTGAAAGCATTCAAAGAGACTCACAGACGACACCAATATTTGGATAGGAGAATACTCTATAGAGCCAGCAAAACAAGTATTAGATAATGTTAAAATAAATTAAACATACCGGTACTCTCGTAACTGAACACTTCTTTATTTGTCCATTATCTTGCACTTTTCCTTTTGCATCTTTGCAGCATAGCTAATCCAATAACGTGAAATTTTATTGCCTCTAACATCCCCCTCAATAAAATTATTCTTTAACACATGCTTCTTGAACATTTAACATTTAGATAAGACAATATTGTTAACCAACACATACTTGGCAATAAGGTGAAAAACAAAGGTAATTTTGCACCCAACATTAGACTATCCCTCCACCGATGTTACTAATTAACAGAACTGAATCCAAAAACAACAAATCTTACTAATACAAAACAACTTAACAATAAAAGAACACAATATACAAAAGTTACTGTTCAGTATATGGCTCACAGCCTTCAAGTCCAATACCTTTTATAAATTTGAAAAATTAAGGCCTGTTCAATGGTTTTGTGAGTTTGTGAGTCCATCAGCAACTTGGTTATGGGTACTGACGTACTTTACCTCAATTATGCCCTCACTAATTTTTCCCTTAATAAAATGGTGACGAATGTCCACATGCTTCAGACTTTTATGGTTTTCGGGATTCTTTGACATGATGGCTACCTGCTTGTCCTCTTACATTAGCACTGACTCACCAGACTGAAGAAAATCAAGATAACCAACAACTCCTCCTATCCAAGAAGCCTCAATGACCGCCGAACTGAGCACCATATACTAAGCCTCTTGTAATGACGCAATATTCTGAATTTTTCGGGACTCAAGTGTAAAATTTTTTCGTGTTTGTGAAGCTTTGGGACAGCTTCGTAATATTTTTATCGTGTTTCAAGTTTAAAGCCGTGGTGGCTCGTTTCCCGTGTTTATCAGACAGACGTGTGCATTTGTAGGTTAAGGGGCGGACGTCTGCGTGTTACGTTTTTATCAAGAGTCCTGGTTACAGTTTTCGTTTCGAACTTGGGAGTTTTGAAAGCGTCAGCATAAAGTAGATTAGTTAGTTTCTGTGGATCAGGCGACATCAACAGTTTTAGTTCCTTCGGCGCAGTTTTAATATGCCAACAAGTTTTTGTGGACGGCGAGGTTAGTTTATGTTGACGGCGCGGCAGTCGATAACGTCGTGTTGAGCGCGGGGCACGTGCAGTTTTAGATGACGCTGCTGGCAGATGCCGGATGCCGGGCGCTTATCGCAGGAGTAGTGCGTACGGAGCAGTCAATTATGATAACGTTGTGTTGAGCGCGGGACACGTGCAGTTCGTGATGACGCTGCTGGCAGATGCCGTGGCCAGGCCGTTATCACAGGAGAGGGGGGATAGGCAGTAGGATATAGGCATCTAGCTGTCGCCCTTACAGAGTCTTATTCGTTGAGAGTCTTCTAGGGAGTTACTTCACGTCGCCCGTGAGGGCAGGTCAGCGCAGTCGAGAAGTATCATGCAATGCTAGCCTAGGCCGCGTTCGGGCAGGATTAGAACCCCCACATCGGCCACTAGACTGTATTACTTCATTTCTCAGCCGGTGTGGGAGGTAGCAGCAGATATTCTTTATTCGGGCTAATATTCATGAGACGTTAATACACGGAAACCACTGTGGCGCTGTTTTTTGTACTTTTATATTTATCTGTAAGGTTCGTACTCTGCAATTTGGACTTCTTCTGTGAACTGTGGTGCTGAGTGTTAAATAAATAGTTAAATAAACAAAGTACATAACAAACTAATTTGGAACTTCTTCATTCTTAATTAATAATGTTCAATTCTATGAGTCTCGTGTTTCTACCCTGAGCAAGCCGTGCAAAGTAAACAGTCAACAGTGTAAGCGGCGAAACGTTACAAGATGGCGCCTAACCTTTGAGGCTACTATTTTATTAAATATACGCTTGTAACAGTAAAGACGCAACTTTACAACATGGCGCCCAAACTTTGAGGCATTATAATAAATTCTAGTGCGAAAGTCACCTCAAAAACGCAATATTACACTCTGTTGATGAGAGCACCACTGTGGGTTGTTTCTTCGATGCCCATGTCACCGTACTGCCGTGAATTTGAAAAACACAATTCTTAAATTGATTTTCTGTCTTCCAGGTCGCCTCGCCAATTTGAGAGGACCTGATTTTCGGTCTTAAGAAAGGCAGATTCCGAAATAATTAGATGCTTCCCCGAAATTTTTCATTTTGAAGTATTTTCTTTAATTTTGATTTGGGCTTTTCAATTTCCTCTTCATTATCTCCAACGTTGAACAGATCACCCACATACAGAAGTACATACAGCTTGAATGTAGAGGATGTCTTCACATACAGACGGTAGTCATGTTTCAATCTTCGGAAACTCTCTTGTTCTATCACCTGGTTGAATTTGCTATTCCAGTGTTTTGATGATTTCTTCAAACCATAAATGGATTTGTTTAGTTGATAAACTGTTTTTCCATCAAATCGTACTCATTCTGGTATGGCTTTTTTGGTCTAACTTCCTCATCAATATTTCATAAAGGAACGCGCTCTGGACATCCATCTGATAAACTGGTAGATAGAGCTGATTTGAAAATGCTAGCTAGATTCTCACTGTTGCCAATTTTGTCACTGGTGCATAGATTTTTCCCAACTCAGAGATGTTAATTTGCCCAAAGCCAATTATGTGACAATTCTCTATACATAGTTACTACTTCAGTCCATGTATTATTCTCTTCTATCAATTTCAGTTCAGTGTCAACTGCACTACCATCACGTTTCATGGCATCTTGGTAACTAAGGGGCTCGGCTAAAGCACAAAAATTAACTTCATAGGCACATAGCTTTTGAGGTTTCTTTACACATCTGCGGTCCCTCAGCCAATTTTTCTTCTAATTATTTTCTTTTCTTGTACTGTTACAGTGTGCGCAGGTCCACTATTGTTTACATTTCACGTTCCACCTTGCCATTCAGTTCATGGCAATAAGAAGCAACTTTCTGGTGCCGAATGCCCAAGTTTTCAGTCAACCTTATTACTTTCTGCCTCATCAACTCTGTACCCTTGCCAGTTCTTAGAATTTTCAGCTAATTCCCTGTGTCTCTTTTGGCTAATTGCAGAAATGCTCTTATTTTATCTGCAGCTACAAATTTGTGTTTCACAAAATACACAAACCTGTATTTACTAAAGTCATCAACAATTAACAAGAAATACCTTGCCCCTCCTAAAGACACAGTTTCCATCGGGCCACAAACGTCCGTATGGATGATTTGGCATGTCGCTGTACGGAAATTACTGTCTGTGGTGCTTGCCTTTAATGCAAAGTTCACATCAGGGACCGCAAGAGCTATGTGATGCTTTTCTAGAACCGATTTCACTTGATCCACATTTTGGTACACCAGTTTCTCATGCCATGAATTCAATGTACACTTTTCCTCAGAACCTAAACATGGCACAACTGAATCTAACATATGCCTAAACTTCATTCTGTACAGTTTCCCCTGCTGCAGTCCGATAGCACAAACTTTACTAGATTTAATTAACTCTCATTTTACTTCATTCCATGTCATTTCATGGCCCTTCCTGAGAACAGCACCTACTAGACACAAATTGAACTTAATGTCTGGAACAAGCAAGATATCTTGTAGCTCTGAAGTCACCCAACATTCACCATTACATGCCTCTACCTTCACAGTTCTAATCCCAACAGCTACTAACTTAGATCCATTACCTATGACAATTTCCCTCATTTCCTCTAGGCACCTAAAATTCCGAGAACATATTTCTTTGCGAACACACGTACTCAGACGATCCACTGTCTACATACCAGTCTTCTGAATTTAAACTTTCCTCAAACAATGCTGCACTAATGAACGCATTCATGTCGGCCTTATTCTGAACACCACTAAAGCCCTTTTGGCCCACTTCTTTTGCAATCCTCAATCTGCAATCTTTAATGAAGTGGCCTGCCTTCTTACAGTAAAAGCAAGTTAATCTACCTTTATCATTTTCTACTGTATTTATTTTTTAAACAGTTTGCCTTAAGGTGACCTAGCTTACAGCAACAATGACACTTAGGGGATCAGGTCTAACACACCTTTTAGACAACAAAGCCCCTTTTATTAAGGATTTTCCTCTGATTCTTTCCTCTTCAATCAATAACCTAGATGTTAGTTCCGTTAGCTTCTGATCCTTAACTGAAACAGACTCCCACGCTGATAAAAAGTGCTTATACCTATCTGGTAAAGACACTATGATTTTTGTCATTAAAATTTGCTCTGAAATATTTTACCCAAGCTGTTTAAGGTGGACTGCTAATTCTTGCAACTTTTAAATAAAAACATTCACCTTCATATTTCAAGTTGAAAAACTTATGCTGAAATTGATGCAGACTCACCTCAAATTGTTGCTCGTAGATAGACAATAGTTTCACCCACATTTCATTCAGACTCGCATGTTAGCAGATGTGTTATCGGGTCTTCTTCCAACCGCATCACAATGAGCTTTGTCATTGTCGCCATTCCACAACTTCAAGCATGTTTCAAACTCAGCATCTGAAATGTCATCCATTTTACATGGTTTAGACTCTCTGCCCAATAAAATGCAGTACAAGTCATTTGACTTCAGGATAACGACCAACTGAAATTTCTACACGCTCCCGTTGTTTTCACTCGCTAGTTTTAAAAGTATTAACATAATTTTCCGACTCCATCATGGATGCTGAGCAATTACATGCTAGTACGAAGAGTGCACCAAACTTCCGCAAGACTTGTTTCACTCAAACCCACGCAACTTCAAACATACATCCGGAAAATGATAGTAACTCAGTTACTTGTTCAAAAACTGGAGCATTGACACTGGGCCCATAACTTGTTAAAATAAATTAAACATACCGGTACCATCGTAACTAAACACCTCTTTATTCCTCTACTATCTTACACTTTCCCTGTTGCATCCCAACAGTATAGCCAACTCCATAACATGAAATTGTATTGTCTCTAACTGATAAATTCAAAGTATTGAAAGAGTACATTTGGAAACTGTTACTCCCAGTAGTCTGCACATATAGTCCCATCCCTCAGCCTAGAACAAATTGTATCACCGTCACAAACAGGCAGCACACCTTCTTCCACTTGCTTTGTTCCTGCCCGAAAAACAATGTTTCCCGAGATCTGTGTTTTCCTTTGACCAGGGATATAGCTGAGGGAAACGATGTCAAACAAAATTGCCAACATAAAACCAAACTTACTACTATCGCCCAAGGAGTAATCCCAAATAGACCCCTTTACATATGTAAGTAATGGCCCTACATGATCAGGGCAACCCACCTACCCCCCAACAAAAGCTGTGATATATGTACAAAACCAGTGACGAGGCAACTCAGGTAGCTTGGCAGGAAACAGGCTGCTACCCTATAATAACTATAATAACTATAATAATTTTTATAATATGATATAATGTATATTCCATATTACAATTTTATAATAATATTAACAGTTAACAAGATGCAAATACAAGCACTTGTAGTTTGGCACTTGCAGACAAACGAGTGCATAAACAATAAGATAGCAAATTTTCACACTGATGCACAGCTGTGATATTTCACTGATTGTACTAACTTTCTTTTTCTTTGGACCTTATGGAAAATTTTTAAATATCATCTGGACGCCAGAATAAATAACTTGCCAACCCCTACATTATTAGAGATGATACACACATGCATGTCTAAAGGAGTAATAGGGTGCATGTGTGTGTGCACATACACACACACGTGTGTGTGTGCACATACACACACATGTGGATATCCATGTATGTGCATGTGTGCAAGTAAGTCTCACCAGTTTCTCACAAAATGTGCCAACCTTTTCCAAACTATGATAGAAATTCTATATAATATCATGTTTCATCAAAGCCAAAGAAATTAAAAATTTGTTCATTGGTTACAAATGGCAGTCATTAATATTAGAAAAAGAGCATTTATAAAATTACAGATTAATTAACTTACAATATTAAATTTTCAGGTTTCCCTTCAGGTTATCTAAATATTTTATTTGTAATTTTGAGATACACTGAAAAAGCCCTTTAAACCATACATCAGTCCATTTTATGTAGAAAACTACAGAATGCATTAAAATGTAGAATATTTACTGAATTATGCCAAACAGCAGCACAGAAATTTCAAAACAATAAGTTTTTTATGAACTGAAGAAATAATTATTTTAATGATAGATGTACAACTGATATATGTAATGTGAGTACATTTACATTTGTGGGCCATCATACACAATATGCTAATGACAAAACATCAAGATATGAATATGAACATTTAAAGCCCCTTCATAAAGGCATGTACATGCATGCATGATTACAAAACTAATCATTCTTTTGTATAATATAAATTAAATCATGATTACCCATCTCAACCATTTAATAATAATAATTGTTACCGACTGGAATGGAGTAGAGAGATTTGGGCGGCTCTTAAAAGCGAAGTCTAGAGAGCCGATGAGGGTGGAGCAAGGTGAGTATGGGGCAATGCCGGAATGAAGGGGCGGGGGAAACATGAGATCCCCAAGAAAAGCTGCCAACCAGTATCATAATCCGGCACAATTCTCACAAGCGAAAATCCGGGGGCGACCCCGCCGGGAATCAAACCCAGTTTGCCTCGGTGGGAGGCGAGTAGTCTAACCACTATGCCATCAAGGCCCCCAATTCCGACTGGAATATTTGTTAGAGATGCTGCAAAAGTAAAATGCTATGTATCTGCTCTCAAGACAATGTTAAGAGCCACCCAGATCTGTCCACTCCACTCCTGTATGTATCTATGAGCAGTTAGCAGTTTGTTTGAGAGTGGGCACGAAGGAAGGTTGAGAAATGCACGTTTACAAACATAGCAGTTTAATCACAACACCACATGCAGTGAATCATTCAGTATGTTTGTATTAGGTGGACAAAATTCACGACCAGAGCAGGGAAGAAGGCATTCAGCATGCTATATGCAGAATCCAAGGTGGTCACAGCACGATAGTCAGCGAAGCAGCACATTCCATAATACACTNCAACACCACATGCAGTGAATCATTCAGTATGTTTGGTATTAGGTGGACAAAATTCACGACCAGAGCAGGGAAGAAGACATTCAGCATGCTATATGCAGAATCCAAGGTGGTCACAGCACGATAGTCAGCGAAGCAGCACATTCCATAATACACTACATGTTGGAGGGTTATCCAAATACTTCACAATGTCATTGAAAGTAGGCTCCATGGCTAGCTTTTTTGCAGAGAAAACATTATGAGCTGCCAATTGCCCAGACTTGCTTCAAGAGTTTGTGGTAAACTCACAATTACTGCAGCACAAGAGGGATACAGGACACTACCATTTTCTAACACCATGATGGTCCACCACATTGGACTCTCGTAAGGCAGAAGTGTTTTCACAAAACATTAGAAACTCACTGGTGCAGCCACAATGTGACACCCGATGGTTTGTGAATAGCCTGGACTTTTGATGAACTTAAGAGTTACACAAGCCACGTAGATTTGACTGCACGTTTTGAATTTACTGTATTTATACAAGCCTGCTCTTAAGCAAAACTCTGTTTTAAGAACCTGCAGAATGTTTGTGTTGGAGTATGTCACGTCACTGGTGTGCAGGTGAAGAAGACAAAATGAAACAGACCTCCAACAAAAGAGCATGGTGGCCTTTGCACACATCGTTAAAGAAATTTCCTCTACTGTATCCTTACTTAATGAAATGGAACAATGACATCCAGGTGTGTAGTTTAATGTATATGTGCAACCACTGCAAAACCAGTCACTGCCATACAATAATGTCATAGAAAAAATAAGGGTTGCAACCCTGTTGTCACATAAATGTCTATGATGCCGAAGCTTAATAGATTTGACAATTACAGACTATAAACAAGCACATTAAAATTGATGAAAAAGGTCATCTGAAGTAATTATTCTAAACCCCACCACTTGCGAGGAATTCACGCATAAAGGTCAAAACCATTGCATTACTGCACCTGGCAAGCAAGTAACATGCATCACACATTCCATATTACATATTCCTTAAAGGAGCTGTTCAAAGTGCCCACCATCAACTTCAACGCACAGGTTGCAGCATCATTATCCCAGACGTCATTGTTCCATTTCACATACTTTCTGTATACCTCTTTCTATCGGCTCCATTTATAGCAACTGTCTTTCTATAAAGATTGGTTTTTCAGGAAATGTAAAGAATTTGGGTGACAAAAGTCAGAAATTTGAGAACAATCTGCAGAAAAATAAATGTATTGCAGTTTCCTTGGTTGCTGCAAATTGCATTTCTCTTGGTGAGCATTGTACTGGAAGTAGCCCATATCTACAAATAGGTACCCACCTCCCCCCCCCCCC
>NQII01001422.1:110439-174595 GCA_002778355.1 Clitarchus hookeri
CCAGCGCTAGCCAATACCTATTGACTCCAACCACCCTCCTCCCCTAAGGCGGCAGAATGTTCCCACATGTTTCGCATGTGGGAATCATGCAGGACGATGCTGCTGGTCAGCGGGTTTTCTCGCGATCTCCCGTTTCCCCCACCCTTTCATTCCGGTGCTGCTCCACACTCACCCTCATTGACTCTCAAGACCTCGCTGTTAAGAGCTGCCCAAATATCTTCACTCATTTCTCCCCCCCACCACCCAACCCACCCTCTCTTTTACTGGGTTTATCGGATGTGAGCTGCTGCTTAAATAGGGTGCTAAATATTTATAATACTTTTCATTATCTGTACTCTATGCTAGTTAAAAACAGTTATGTGAGTTGTGAACAGTACTTCAAATTGTCTTTTTCTGCTGTAGTTTCCATAATCATCAGGTGTGTGTGGCTCGTGCATGCTGGCTGATGTTCACATTCCAGCACTTCTACAGTAAAGACAGATGCTTTTTCCATTTTTGTGTCATTAGGCCAATGTTTGGACTTTGACCTGGTTATATATAGACAGCGCACCTAACCATGCAGGTACCCTTATGTGGTATCATTTTATTCGGAAGATGTCAGACTATTGAAGTAAATGAATATTTTCTACAAAAACTAGGTTTATTTATTACACAGACAGCTGAATAAGGACTTGCAATGCTTGGTTAATACTCGTGCTGCTCAATGTTTTCAACATTTTGCACGACAAGGAGAGGCTATGTATACACCTCTCTGGTAGCATTTTTTTCAGAAGATGTCTGCCTATTAAAAGAAATGTATATTTAATTATTAAAAAGTGCCACTTTTTTTAGAGATGATTCAACAAGGATTTTGTGCAAAAAACTTGCAAATGTTGAGGTATTAGGGGTTGGGTCAAAATTGGTCGAAAATTTACCAAAACATTTATAGCGACCCTCTTTCCATAAAGACCCAATTTCTGGAAACTGCAAGAGGTTATTTTACGAAGGTTCCACTCTTCTTACAATAAACACCTGTTTCAGCTCCACCTTCAAGGTTGCATACCACTCTTACGAAGCATCGTTATGTCACATTTATGTTTCAACTTATTTTTTCATAAGGAATATGCAGACTAAGTTTGGCTGTTTTGCAGACTCAACCTGTATAGTGGACAACAAGGATGCTGTTTCACAGTGGATATGAAGTATATTTGTAACTTCCTGTAGGCTAGTTACACACGTGTGGTTGTTAAACACACTGTAAATTAATCAATCCATTACTTTTGTCCTAAAACAAATAACTGCAAATACAAAGTGTAAGATTTAAAAACTAGACAGGTATCCTCAATGACACAAAAGAGTCATACACTGATATTCACAATATTTATATCAGCTCACAAGTTACTCTTAACTGATTAACATTAACACCATGTACCTCATACTCACTATTTCAAGTGGTATATCTCCCTTCTCTGCACATTCATTTTCTAGTAAGACATCACAAACAGTTGTTTGTTTACAACAAAACTGCAAATATCTGTATTATTTTTCTGTTGTTATCAAAATATTCCCGGTTCCCCAAGTCTTTTAAAACATGCAGTTATTTTTACATATCACTGTTTATAGTTTTCCAAAATGAAACAGGAAAATTAAAATAAATTACGTTATGTTTCATAAAGCAGCCGTGAACATGTCAAGCACAATTTTCTTTCTTGGGTAGCACAGTTAACTGGCACAAGTGTGTGAAACACTTTCCAAGCAGCAAAAAATGTTAACTGCGGGACATGTACGTAGCTTGGTTCAATGTTAAGTGAATACTTCCAAAATCAAAGCACCAAATAAAAAAACTCTGGCTGTGTTAGCATATACAATGAAACCCCTTTTCTACACTTTTCAAGAGACCAGGAAAAATGATGCAAAATGTAAAATTCAAGTATGAGGAAACTGTCTCGCCTACACCACCGGGATTCGATCCAGCTACCTCTCTGTGCCAGATTTGTTGGAACCAAGACAGAGCACTGCCTTGAGCTGAGTCACAGATATTATTAGAGAATTTGGACTTGATAACTTATCTGATGGAACACAGATTTTCCTATTGTTTATTTAATGTAAGTGAAATGGATACTTTATTATAACAAATTTCTTAAATGCATTTCAAACATTTGAAATTGTGTTACCACGCAACTGTCTGACAACCTATGAAAGAATTTATGTAACTTATTAAAATTTTTGTAACATGGAACAGCTCGCACATAAGACATAAGTAGTGATTCATGTGGGCTAAAGTGAAAATATGTCGGCTACATGAGACAGCTTCGTGATGGTGCAGGTATCATGATCAGCCTGAGGGGCAACGCCCACACATGCACGGTAGGAATTGGAGCTGGATATAGGGATTGAGAGCCCAGAGATCAAGGTCAGTTTTTGATCAGCAGCCGAGGAGGCAACATCGGTAGGACGTAAGCTCACGTGAGCCTGATAGAGAATAAGATAGACTGGCCACAGCCTAATGGGCAACATGCACATTTTTTTGCTGGCACTTTGTTTTCATTCATTTATGTGTTAGAAATGTATTTACAAAATATCACAATTTAAAAATTAGTTTTGAAAAAGTTATGGTTGAATGAAAGTTTTACGTTTGAAACGCCCGCCAAAACATGTCTGTCGCGCCTGCTCACTCCGTGACGTCACAAGTTAGATACAACCTCGGACACCGCATTTGTTTACTTCAGCGGTGATGCGTATTTGGTTAAATATAAATTGTTTAAAGTAATGAAAAGAGAAAATAAACAGTCAAGTATATCAAAATCATCGAAATGGTTTATTGTACCGCAAAACACCTGATAAAATATTTGTTAGTTACAAAAAACGAAACAAACAGGAAGACGTGGTTTAACGCAGTTAGGCAAGGCATTGAAGATGTTTAGCCAAAATCAGTTCTTTCTGTTTGCGAAGACAATTTTGACGTACGTTATTATATTTAAGGTGTTTATATTCGCCTATGTAGGCAGTTTTAACACTGAACTTCTTAATATCTACTATTTACATCTGACCTAACCTTCAGTAAGGTACTATGGTATTGTTTAATACGCACCCCAACGCATTTAGCAATTCGTATGTGATATAGACGTGAGCATAAAAAAATATGTTAACGTATTTCACAATAGTAAAGGCATATAAATATGTTTACAAAAAATTTAGCCACACAATGTAAATTTTACATTTTGTAAGCTTACACATTCCAAGTTAGGCCTAACATACAAAATTTGGTATAGATATTTTTTATTAATTTAATATTACTTCTAACATTTGTTTCAAGAGCACAGCTATCATATTAAGGCTATAATCACATTGTATGGCTAAATAATAACACATGTCATGATGTTAAGCCATGAAAATTAAATATTAAATTATTTGGGTGGGGCTCAAGAGTCTCTCTTGCAAAAAGTTGGGTTTATATTATACATTATTTTTCAAACATAGCAATTTCTAATAAATTTAAGTTGTTTTGATTTTTTTCTAGTTAGCTTTCATATGCCTAACAATTTAAGTTAAATAACAACTTAATTTTTACTTTTAAAAAAATTAAATGCATGTTTTTAGAAATGTTTATCAAGGATGATCTTACTTTCATATTTGCCCTTCTTTTTTCTAAGTTACCGAGATGGACGTTACAAAAAATTACGAGGCCCACAAAATTGACACTAATTAGCCTACGCGTTTTACGCAAGCAAGCTGTTACTTTTATAACCCTTTCCTTTAAATAAACATAAAGAAAACAGCTTTTGAAAATAAAACAAATTCTTAAGCTTTTATTATGGATTTTCTTCACTGTATTTAATCTCATCCTTGGTATTAAGTGTTTCTCAAACTACTATATCTATATTTTCAGCTTATGTGTACAGTTCTTACAGTTTAAAAATAAAGTGCAGACACAGCTATCGTGACGTCAGAATAATAAAAGGTATGTTAGGTACACAAAACATAAGAAACAATAAGATAAGCAAGTTATTTTTTAAATAATTTTTTAGTTTCTAAACACTATATTTGAGGCCTCAATATAGTGATTATAAACGAGGTGGAACGCAGAAATACAGGTTCGCTGGCCGGCAGCTGCTCGAGAAGTTGTACGGTGTCGGGTAGAGACTAGCGTGCTAGCTTTAGGCCTACTGTCACCATAATGCTCGTTATCTGACATTTATAAAGCGAAAAAAGTTTTTTATGAATACTGAAACGTGGTTTAGAATCCGGAAATATTTGTAACCTTCTTTCTCAACACAACATTACGTTCCATTTCTAAATAATGTAGTTAACTTATCACACATAAAGCATGGCGCGCGACAACACAGTATGCTCACTGCAGTCACCGTCATTACAATTATGTTATTCCTATTCCTAATTTTGATTTCCTACTTTGAATCTTAGCAAATCGCAAAAATAAACAAAGATGATAATAATAATACGTAAATCAATAAAACATACAAACAAATAAGTTTTAACATGTGATGTACACCTACAGTTGCTTTGAAGATCACATTCTTACCTTTGTAATTTTACACCTCTTATTTCAAGTTACACAAAACAATGGGAATTGAAGTAATCAAGTAGCATATCGGTCTCTACTCCTGGCAGATTGTTCGGCTGCGCTTTCACACAGTTGCCTTCCAATTTAATGCTACATGTTTGCAACGTGCCGGAGCCGGCTTATGACAAGTAACGTCAAACCAATGAGAGAACGTTCCGCATTCACGTGACAGCGGCAGCAAAAGTTAATGTTTTAATACTCAAATAACTTTGTCAAAACCGATTTTTAAGCAAAAAAAAACTGTAAATTTTTATTTTCATACGCATATACAAATGTGTTTGTATCATTTTCAACAATATTGGCAAAATTTGCATGTTGCCCATTGTGCTTGGTTATGTAGTGATTTTTAATTAGATCAATTTAGACAACCTACTAATCTTGATCATTATAAGTGTGTATGCTCGACTGTACACTGTTGCTGTTCATGGGTAATTGAGCACTTTTGAAAAAAGTCTCTGCCACTACCTGCATATAATTTAACAGGTACACTGAGAGGCATGCTCCCAGTAACAAAGTTGGTAATGATGGAGGGAAGGTAGTTCCATGTCACAGTGTTCAATTAAATGTGTTAGGTATATATTTGTGAACAAAGAAATCATTTCCTTTGCATGGTTTTCAACAGGTTTATGATATGTTTGTTTCTCTTAATGGCACAAGCTGCATAAATCCCCAAATCTGCACAACACGATATTTCTCATAATCAGATATGATGGATGGGATGCCACAACTCTTTGGCACTACACTTCTCTACGCTGGTGCAGATTATTTTGAGGAGTTTTGTGCAGCAAAAACTGCACTAGCTTTTGAGGAGGTGTAGCTGATAGTGTGTTAACAAATCAGGCATGATTTTACAGTTATGTCCATTCATTTGATTTGATAAAGAATACCAACGTGACACGTAAGTTTACAGTGCCTTATTTTCTTTTGAGGATACATTACAAATATGTGTAACAGTACAAGAGAACTTAAATTTATTACTTTCTGAGAGATAGAAATACAATAATTAAACTATTAGGTATTATGCTGAGGCATTAAGTTACTTTGATTACTCTCAGAAAATTACACCACTTAACATCCACTACGTGATCAGAAGTACCCGGGCACCCACCCAAAAATTAAGAACAAGTTTGGGCCGTCCTCCTTCAGGAACACTGGCAGTCAATACAATGTCGATCCACCCTAAGCCTGCACTTTCGCAGGCATACATTCAACCAGGTAGCAAAAGGTTTTCTGGAGAATGGCAGCCCACTCCTCGTGGAGCACCTAAATGAGAAGAGCTATAGATGTGGGTCGGTGTGGTCTAGCACAAATTCTGCATTCCAAAACATCCCAGATATGTTCTATCGGATTCAAATCAAGACACTGTACAGGCCAGTCCATTGGTGCGACGTTGTTGTCATACAACTACCTCACACGCTTTGCAGTATGGATGGGTGCTCGGTCATGTTAAAAGACACAATGGTCATCCCTGAACTGGTCTTCGACAGTAGGCAACAGGAAAGTGGTTAAAAAGTCAACGTAAACTTGTGCCTTGACAGTGCTACATAAACCAACAAGGGGGCCAAGCCCCCTCCAGGAGAAACATGGCCGCACTGTAACCCCACCACCCCCGAATTTCTGTCGGCAATACACAGGCAAGTAGATGTCGTTCGCCAGGCATTAGCCACACCCAACCATCGGATCGCCACAATGTATACTGTGATTCATAACTCCACACAATGGTTTTCCACTTTTCGATGCTCCTTACACCATGCGAGGCAACGATTAGCATTTGCCTGTGTGATGTGTGGTTTATGGGCAGCTGCTCGGCATTGGAAACCAAGTTTCCGCACCTTGCAACGAACAGTCATGGTTCTTCGAGTATATACTGATGCATGTTCGAATTCCTGCGTGATGGTGGCGATGGATGATTGACGGTTATGCTGTACGACCCTCTTCAACACTCTATGGTCTCTGGCAGTCAACATGGGACGTCGGCCTGCATGCTTTTGGGTTGGACACGTCCCTTTACATTTCCACTTCACTATAAACATCAGAAACAGTGGACCTAGGGATATTCAGGAGGTGGAAATGTCGTAAACAGACTTCTTACACAAGTAGCACCCAGCCACCTGACCACGTTGAAAGTCCACGAGTTCCTTAGACCATCCCATTCTATTGCACGCTGTCTGCTGACTACTACAATTGCTGAACATGTGTTCCACACTGTAAATGGCAGTACTGTCTCACCCTCTACGTTACACACACGTTTCGCGGGGTGTCCAGATACTTTTGATCATATAATGTATTCAGCAACAATAAAGAGAATTTATAAATACTACTGTATTTAATCTGACAAATTGATCATGGTCTTGATTTAGAACTGCTTTCTAACAGTTCATATGGCATTTCATTTAACCTGCTAAAACTGTACGAATACTGCACAAATGCCATTTCATTCACGTCTGTTAGCATACTACACCAGAGAAAATTCTGGTGTAACTGCACAACACAAATAGGCAAAACACTACAATACACTGCACTACATAAACCACAGCTGAATGAAATTAAGCTACAGTACAGGCAGTCCTCGACTTTCATACATTTGAGATTCGTACAACTTGCTCTTTCATACATGACATATTATCACCTCTAAATCAACTTTCATATAACCAATTTGATCTTTCATACATCTAGCAACTTATTAACATATTGATTTAGCACTGTTGGTTGGGTTGCCACCTAACACTACCTGCCATGTTTTCCAGCGTTTGCAGATCATATGTTATGAATGTTTAGATATGGCTGTCATATTGGCACAAATACAAATTAGTGCATCTGTTAAAATAATATACGAATCTCTGAAAAACTTTTACATAGTTTTTAAAACCTACAAAATAAAATATGTTACATTTGCACAACAATTTTACAGAAAGTAGGAAGCACATTTAATTACCTCATTTATTCACATACAATCAAACATGTATACAGGTGTTGAAAATCAACATTTCAGATAAGAAAGTATTGCACATGTATATTTATTCATGATTTTCAATGAAATACTTGTTAAAAATAGCATGTTTAACAATTAAATATATTATCTTTCTACCAAGATTAATTTTTTTATTTTTTATTTTCTTGTAACTTTGGAAAGGAACCCCTCTTATTACATGCGTATATATGATTCAACTTTCACACACATTTTCAGGAACACATTATGTATGAAAGTAGAGGACTGCCTTTATTATTTTTTAAGGCTTTAACACTACAATTTCTATCTTTAAAGCCATCGCCACTAAGGCATATTTAAGATGTCAACCAAATACACAGATGCACTTGAATCAGCAACTGATGTAGAGCCTAAAAAGTTTTTGAATTTCTCCCCCTCGCAAAAAAATTCCTTAAAGCGAGTAAACTAAACAATTACCTTTAATAGATGTGTAAGGGTGTTATGTGGCGCACAACAAAACTCTGGGAGATGGGTGTAGCAGCCACGTGACACTGCTACCCTTGCCAGTGGCCTGTGGCAATGTGTGAGTGTGGCAGTGTGAGTGCAAGAATGGCCCACAGAGAAGTGCTCACTAATCATGTGATGATGGCACTTTTCTAGTTTGCACAGTGCGCTAAGTGTGCACCCAGTGCATTATTTGGAATGCAGCGTTAGTTTTTACATGCAACACAAGTGCAGAGTAGAGCAACCATAACAGGTCTTTTAAAAGTGCTCACTTAACAAGAACCGGTTATATTTAAGAACACCATGCACTTTATATCAAGGACAACTAGTTATTCTAATGTACAAGTCAGTAGCATGAGTGCCCAGCGTGGGATTTGGATCCAGAACCTCTACCAGCTAAGGCCAACCCACACCTTAGTGACTAGTGACCTTGACCGTGGCTGCGGCCGCAGCAGAGCGACTCACAAATAAATCTCCTCAAGCTGCGTGCTAATAACCTGTTTCTCTCGGTTGCCGAGGCTCGGAGCAGACAGCTGATACTGTGGCGGCGAGTGGAGAGGGTAATCCTCTGGCAACTTCACGTACAGAATCACGTAGCGCTCCCCTTTCCCTATCTTGATGCTGTACGAGCGATTTGCTTCATCCTCCGTCTGCCAGTCGCTGTCATAGATAGAGGTTAAAGCTTCTATTTCCTCCACCTAGCGGACAGTCATATAAGTTTCTTAGGTATACCAAAGTTGTTCACAGCAAAGTAATACAAGAAGCTTATAACAACATAATAGCACACATGAGGGGTATGACCTACAGTAGGGTTGAAAACCTGCTGAGCAGCAAAATGTATAGGTGGTATCCATTGTGCCAGTCATCCCTGAACAGGGATTAAGGAGATTACAATCACATAAATACAGTCTCCCAACCACCATCTTTATTCTGAAAAACAACCCTCTCCTCGCTGCTTCCTTCCATAGGTAACATAAAGACATATACAACATCTCCCTTTCTACTATATTACAAATATATACATAACATCTCACTTTCAAAAAAAATACAGTAGTTCTCATGAACTGCCAGTTTCTGGTTACAAAATTCACTCTGAAGTTGCATATTTCCACAACCATAAATTTCCTGATGGTCATACGTTCATTAGGCCTTCACAACCTATACTTATGTCATTGACACACATTACCCCTAACATACAGAATCCTTTAATTAACTTAGTCGAGCAACAGCTGTTCCTGACCTAGTTTTAATTGTTGGATCCTCATTGGACTGCTTTTGCCTTGTATTATTACTATTAACGATCAAACCATCAGTCTGTTCAATTAAACTACTACACCCCCCAAAATCAAAGGAACTCCCTTCACTATCTCTCCCGTTCATCACAAAATCGGGAGTAAACTGTTCCTCTACATTAAAGGGGTCCTGTCCAACCTTCTTGTTCTGCACTTTCACTGTCTACTCTTTTGAAACACAATGGAGTATTTTTACTATCAGTAATTGTGTGTTTGCCATTTCTTTCAACAATGTGACCATCCTCAACCTGAATCCTGTATGATCTAGGTCCATCCAGTACCTTTATGATTTGTCCCCTCTGCCAACTATTTCCTTTTCTTAACCGTACCTTATCACCATTTCCTAACTGCTTCAAATCTTTCGCACCTTTACCATAACCTATTTGCTGCTTTAATTGCCTTGCCCTCAAATGGTAAGTAATGTCCTGATGTAGTGCTGGATGTAGCAATTCAGCTGTACACAGCATTAGACCTCGCAAGCGTCTACTAAAAAGTAACAGGGCTGGTGCAGGTAAATTATTATTTATCTGAGTATTTCGATACTCTGACAAAGCAAGCCTGAGATCTTTACCTTCCTCCCCGACCGTCAGTTTCAGCATTTTCTTTATAGTCTGAACATGACGTTCTAGGAATCCATTTGACCGAGGATATGTGGGGCTGGAGGTTTTACGCTGGAAATTACATTCAGGGGCAAACTTTCGGAAATCTACAGAGTTAAATTGTGGTCCATTATCTGTATACAAACTCCCAGGTATACCATGTCTTGCAAAGACATCTTTCAAACAAGAAATCGTACGAGATCTAGTTAAGTCACGTAGGAGACTGAGTTCTGGGTATTTGGAATAGGAATCTACCCGTAGTAGGTAGCCCTCCCCTTTAAAATGCATTTAATATGCTGCCACTATGTTCCATGTGCATTCTGGAACTTTTTTGTTTACATGTGTTTCTTTACCATTGATGTTTTGAGTCGTCCTACAAGCTGGACAATTGTTGACCACATCAGTTAATTCCTTCATTAGAAGTGGCCAAAACCCACACTCCCTAGCTCTCAGTTTACAATTCCGGTACGATTATAATGGATGCACTCGAGTATATCTTTCCTTATGGGCCTCGGTATGACAACTTGTTTACCCTTGTAAATGAAGTAATTGTGGGACAAAAGGGCCTCCTAACTGCCTCTGGTACTTCTGTGTTCCTATCAGGCCAGCCCCCGAGAATTAAGTCTTTTAACTGACATAGGGAAGTATCCCTTAAGATGTGGTACGTAATTGTTTCCAACATATTGTGTGATGTCTGAATGTAATGTATTACTTGACCCTCCTGGGAGGCGATCTCCTGCTCCATTAAATTACTATTCTTGTCCTCTAACCTAGCCCGTGACAACGCGCCAACTATCACGTGTTCCTTATCCGGCGTGCACGGGAGTGAGATGTCGTAGTTCTGTAGCTCGATTCTGATTGGCTGAAGGCGTAGAGGACACTTATTTAATGGTTTGGAAAATATGGCCTGTAATGGTTTGTGATCAGTTTCAACTACAACTTTATTCCTATAGATAAATTGGTGAAATCTCTCACAGCCATACAACACTGCGAGTTCCTTCTCTATTTGAGTATAATTCTGTTGAGCAAGACTAAATGTCTTTGACGCATATGATAATGGTCCTTAAGACTGTATTAAGACAGCATCTATACCCTTACCTGACGCATCGACAGAGAGTTTCAAAGGTTCTGCAGGATTATAGTACTACTGGTGTTTGAGACAACATGTTTTTTAAATTTTGAAAACTGTTATGATGTTTTTTTCGTCCAAGTCCAATGAGACTGCATCTTACATAGTTCTCTGAGTTTAGTGGTATGTTGAGATAGCATTGGCATGAATTTCTCTACATAATTTAACATGCCTAGGAATATAAGCAACTACTTTCAGTTAGTTGGTGCAGGGTATCCCTGTAAAATTTTGAATTTTTCTACATCAACCTTAAGACCATCCTCACCGATTATGTGGCCTACGTATTTCACTTCGGTGACCCCAAATTTACATTTCTCCTTGTTAAAGGTGACATTCATTTCACTTGCCCGTTCAAGAACTCATGTAGACTAAAACCCCAGGAACATCCTCAAACAAGCCACAAAAAAGCTATGAAAAATCTCTGGTGTACATGCAAGTCCATTGGGTAATCTGGTAAATTGCATTCTATCATGTGTTGGAGTGTCGAAAGTAGTCAGTTTAGAGCTCTCATTTATAAGTTGTATCTGCCAGAACCCTCTATTCACATATAAAGTACTAAAATACTTAGAACCTTCTAACTCTGCTGATACTTCTTCAAAAGTAGGCGGCCTATGATAGTGTCTCTGAATCGATTCATTCGGTGACTGAGGGTCTCAACATAACCTTAGGTCCCCATTAGGCTTCCTAACAATTACAAGTTGGTTGAGCCATTCCACTGGTTCTGTGACACCCAGTTGAAGCATCCCATCCAGCTCCTCCCTCAATTTACCCTGTAGTGCAAATGGCCAGCCCTCAAACCTGCCATGTGTGGCTTCAATTTCACTTCACAAGGTGTAACACTAATTTTCCCAAGACCCTCAAACATACTACAGTACTTGTTTACAATCACAATTGTTGAGGTTGGTATTTTGAGTGACCTAACCTCATCAACTTTGTTAAGTATACGTAACTGTTGAATGGCTACAAGCCCCGAAATGGGCGTTGCGTTGTCAACTCGTGTAAACTGAAATTCCAATACATGGGAAATATCATTACTCTTTGTACAACGTACGACACACTTTCCCACTACTTCAATGTCTGTGCCTGAATAATAATGCATCTTTTCTCAAATGCAGTTTCTGAAATATACTAACAGGAATGACATTTACTTGGGCACCAGCATCAATTTTGAAGTTAACATAGGTTTGGTTCACGTACTTTCAGCTTACAAAACCATTTCTGACTAGTCCTTCCCTGGATAAACAGTTGTTTGGCATTTTACCATCCCTCATAAACATTGCATTCTTACATTCAGTGCCCAAAATATGCACATTATATCATGTGAAACCCTGTTTACCTTTGTACTCTTACATTCTGTACTACTAATACGTTCAACCTGTTCTGTAATACAACCCAACACCAAATCCTGTTGTAAGTTATTATCAGCCGTAGTTATTACTATTGTAGGATCAATAATTTCCTGTACATATTGTTTAGATTTGCACATACGAGCAAAATGATTGTTTGTTTTTATGGCACTTATGACATACCACATTGTAATTTTTCATGTCGTCTGCCACAGACCAACTCCTTGCTCCACGCCTGTAACTTGGACTGTTGAACACTACCTTGATTGTACTTATGACCTGCAGTTGATGTGGCGCCTTCACTCCCCCTCTGTAAGGGCTGTTGACACATCCCTTGCTGATGGTAACTCTGTCTGCCTCGCTGACCAGGGTGGGCCTGTTGTGCGTACTTCTTTATTGTACCGTTGCACCCCGAAAAACTTGTGCCGCAACTCTAGGATTTGGTTTCCGCACTTCCTGAACCGCATGGACTTCCTGATCACTATCGATCGACTTGAGCAGTTGCTGCAAATACGATAAAGAGAATACTGGACAGCTTGCAGATTCTGGCGAGACATGCGACGATGCTGTGCTCTCACGGTCTGGTGTGACGGATACCTTTGTTGATCCAGCGCAACCATATGAACAAATGTCACGATGTGTCGTTTTACAAGATAGAAAACATAAGAATTAAAAGATATTTGAAAATATTTTAAAGATAAAAATGACGGGCAGAATGTGTGCGATTTATAAATTTTAACAAAATGGTTCAAAAACTTTTTGATGTCATAATTTATATCTCAAAAAGGCAGAGACGAGAAATCAAATGCTGTATTCATATGACTAGAAACTTGTCATTTTCCTAATGATTCCGTCAGGAGTGCCAATTCGCTAGTCAAGGGTATGAATTACAGACTATAGTAGCAATACATTAATGTTTAACAAGCACATAGTTATTGGTATCGAAAATCACACCAGGGGCCTATAACACAAGTCCTACAAGTACTTCAATTATTAAAAAGCGTCTAAGTAACACGTCGCTGAAATCCCATATTTGCCTAAACCAAGATACCCATGTTTATTAATTTAACCTGCATTAATAACCTCTTATAGGAAATATATATATAGCTAAATAATGCACAATGAAAACTTTCTCACTACTTTACCAATGAAAGAAAATTTGCATTGTATAAAGAATCTTATTATTTGCAAGATAAAAACCTGTGACAGTGTAAAGTTCCTTCATTCTTATTACTATGTTCAGCTTTTGACATCAAGATTATACAGGTTATTTAATTAATATTTTGTGCCTTTTTTTAACTAATCTTACAATGGCACACTTAATTTATAAACCCAACAATGTGAAAATGTGCAATAAATGCTAAAAAAAATATTGATTAATAATTACTAAAATTTTAATGATAAATTTTTTTTAAACATACAAATGATGAACATGAAAACCCTATGAAAAAAAATAACCGAAAAAATTAGGCATATATAAACTTACAATACAAACTTACTGAAGAAATGCAGTTATGTACATATTAGATTTTTACGAACGTAGCTGGTGTACAAATTGTCTGCAACAATTATTTATGATCTCGTGAATTCGTGTATCAGGGTTCATCTGTTTTGAAAATATTCACATATAAAATATTTATTTTAAATCAGGCAGTATGTTGCATTTTACGAAAACTTCTGTTAATTGCTAATAATAGGCTGTTACTTAGCAATTTTTATATATAATTTTATTGTTGTTTATTTTCTGTCTCAGTAAGACACATTCAATGTAGACTACATACTGCCTGAAATGATTTTTTATAATCTGGCGTGTTTATGTTAATATTAATCGGTTTTGAATCCAACTCAACTATAAATTAAAATATTAAAATATGCAGTGTGAGTCTGACTGTTTGTTGTGTTTTACAAGAACTCCTGCAAATTTTAATACAAGGCAATAAATGACTTGAGGTCCTTTTACACTACCTAATTTTTCTTCAATCTTTATTGAATTCAATTCATTAAAAGGCAAATAAAATGTTTTTTTAGTTCAATAAATTGAATTCAAATTCAGTAATTGAATATTCAATAAATATTTGATCATGTGAAATGGCCTTTAGCACTATATATTATATTAATTATATAAATGGTTGAGTATCTTTTGTTTTAATAAGTTGCAATTTTATTTCTCAGGTGTATATTTCTGTAGTTTGCTGCAAATCCACTGCATTTGATTACTATTGATTTTAAACTAGACTGCTGTGTTTTATAGTATTCAGTTTTACTTTCATGATTAGAACTTTTTTTTAGTATTAACCCTAAAATTATTAGACTTTATGTACGGTTATGTTTCAAGCAAAGATTCAGTTAAGTGGCTTTTTGATAGTAAGTTAACATAATTTTAATCGCAATATTTTTGAAAAGAAACTACTGTTTTGGTTTTAATAATATTTTTAAATAATGTAGAATCTGTATTAAGTCCTGCAGACACCGTACACTATCAGCAGTTAGTATGTGCGCGCAGGCCTTCATCACACCACTGTCGCATGCCTGCCTGTGTACAACTGTCCAGTATTCTCTTTTATCGTATTTGGTTGCTGCGTCTGTTCAGCTGCCTTGCAGATTTGTATCGCCTTCATTAAGGTTAGCTGTGGCTCACGTAAAAGTCGATCTTCAAGTCACGTGTCCCCGATGCCGTACATTTTAGCGCCTCAGTGCGGTTACAAACGACTCTTGTGTTCTACTATTGAACTTGTGGCGCTCCACACTTTGGTTTGGATTTGGGCACAAAATAATTTTCTAAACTCTGAAGCACTTTATCAAATTTCTTGGAATCTGTCGTCGACGTTGAGATATCCAATGTCGTATACAGTTCTTGTGCTTCTATTCCCATCACGTGTAACCCAATTGCTATGTTCACTGAAACATTCTTTTCTTCAGTTCCTGTAGCCTTCAGATACACCTTGAATAATTGTTTCCACCTTTTCCAATTGCTTCCAACATCGCCTTCAAAGCATAATAGTTTTGGAGACTGCAAGAAACCATTATGCAGAGTGGCAATCTACACTCGATAAAATATCACTACCTGCTCTTGATATGAAAACATAAATACATTTCTCTCTTCTTTATATCGCAGCGTTAACTAATATCGCGACTGAATTTTTCCGCAGCACCATGTTGTGTCCGGATTATGAGGATTATAATCAAATTAATACACCAGGCTTTCCATGTCTCCCGACCACCATCTGTAATGACGCAGTAATAATAATTATCGGGATACGTGGTTCATTTTCGTTCGTTTTGCGAGGCTTCGTAATATTTTATCGGGATACGAAGTTAAAGCCGTGGTAGTTTGTTTATCGAGCATACGTTTGCTTTTTCGGAAATCTTAGTTTTTGTTTGCGTCAGCATTTGTAGATAGAAGCTTTCCACCTTCAGTGGACATTTTTTCCTTCTAGAAGGTTCTATAAAACAGATTATATTTTCACTAGTACGCAGTTCGACATGGCGTGGGGAGAGGTATTCCAACCCACTTAATACTCTTACTTGGTCACGTTTTTGGCACGCGGGGCAATGAGTGGGGGTAGGTGTGGTGCGACAAACACCCTGTGTGCCTACGACCCGCTAGGAGAACTGTATACAGAGTCAGTAGTCTACCAGTACTCGGAAAGGACGCATCGAGCGTGGCCAATATCCCCCACACCGGCACTTATTATCCTGCTGAATTATTACTGCCGGTGTGGGAGGTCGCTGCCTTTGAATTTTCCTCTTGCGATGCTAGCTTTAAATGACGTGATTAATAATATATAATTAATTAACTACTGCGGCACTGCTTTGTGTTTGTTTGTCTGGTGAAACTATCTGTTCGTGACTCTGCATACTTGAAGATTGTATGTGACCTGGTCCATGTGAATGTTAAATAAAAGGAAAGAGTAACAAATCCGAGACTTGACTTTATTTTATAATTATTGGGCACCTTTTCTTAAAGTTCCATGTCTCTACCAATTGAGTGAACTGAGCTGTAATTTCCAGTCGCCACTTCTGATGGCTGCAACGTTACATACATGGCGGCCCAGACATGGGGAAACGTAATCTTTATTCTGAAAAACTACCCTCTCCTCGCTGCTTCCTTCCATAGGTATGAGCCACAATGAGAGACAAATACCACTCAAACATAAATACTTACAGTATCATAAATATACAACAAGAATGAAACCCTAAAGTGGAGCAACACTGGTATGCACCAGAAAGGAAAATAGTATAGTCCTAACCCAAGGTAAAAAAATACAGTTGGTTGGTGTTGTGTCACTGAATATAGCATATCTATGGCAATTTAAGATAACTGTGCATGATTGTTTACATTCTTTCCAATATCTCTATGTGCATGCAAAATTAAGGTAATTAATTGAAGAAAATTTTTACAATTTCCCCACGCCTAAAATTTTTTTTCATGAACCTAGTTCATGAGTTTATACATTCTGTCCACCGCTGGGTCTACCCTAGAAAACTTACCAGCCAACAGCAACATCATGTGAAATTCTGGACTTAAACGTTCCAAGAATCTAACCTGCATCACTGATGGGAGGCAGATGCTCTAGCCAAGTGGTTACAGAAAATGATTTAAGAATGAAACATTTTGTACCTCAGTCCATTCATGGTCACTTCCAACTGCAATTATTACGAATCACGGCTGTTGTAAAAGAAACGTTCAAGAGGTATGAAAACTGTATATCTGCCTTGTGCAAGCTCACCTTGTTGAAATTTAAGAGAATTTAATACATTTGGTGGAAATAATATAAAAAATATGTATATTGTATGAGGCATTGAGAGCATTTGTTTCAATAAACCACCATGGTATTGTATTATGACGACTTGGTGCTGTTTTTGTTAACAGCAAGTGGAAATTGGCAATTACTTCAGCAATTTCAATATATTTTAGATTGTCGCTTTCCTGTTATTTTCAAGAGTAGTTTTGTGAGTGCAGTTCGTGGTGCTTATTTGTAGTGGTTCTTTTCAATGTTTACCATGTGAAGTGTCAAATCTAATAATTGTATNAAATATATTTTAGATAGTGCAGTTCGTGGTGCTTATTTGTAGTGGTTCTTTTCAATGTTTACCATGTGAAGTGTCAAATCTAATAATTGTATGGAATTAGAGTGTTTCCACTGTTTCGATTCATTACAACTAAAGGTGAATATGTTGTATATGTAAGTTATAAACAATATATCACCAGGAGGTGTATTAACTCTATAAATGTGTATATAGAATTTTTTTAGTTAGTTTAGTGTTTTTATTTTATCTTGTGTGAATGAGTATGCATGCGTAATAGGGAATCTGTTTCACACGGGCTTCTGAACTTTCTCTTTGGAACAACAATGTTCATTCAAAATTACGTGTGGAGAATACTGATTAGCAAATTGTCAATGTGAACTGCACACATAAAATGCCTTTAATTAAAAGAAATTAATTGGCATTTAAAATACTTTACCGTAGGTAAGTACTGAAACATTTACGTTGTCTTGGGAGCATCTGGGGAAATAGGCTGCGACAAACGTAGCAATAGACGACCAGACATATACACTTTGAAATTGCACGGAAACACGACATCTACATGCAGAATACACATACACCTGGTTTAGACAAGAGACATTTATTACCATGTTGAGAATCAAAGAAAAGTAAGACACGTTGCATCCTTGGGCACATCTATAATCAGAATCAATCATTAATTTCTACTAACTCTAATACTGATTATTCATTAAATTCTGGCAACGAACAATTATTCAGAGCAATAGAAAATGTGCGTATCTTTCTCTTCCTTCAGAACGATACATCACAAAACCAATTGAGTGAAAGAAATATTTTAAATTTGGATGGCACAAATAATTCTTGGAGCATATGTATCTCAGATATTTCATTTTAAATTGCATGAAAAGATCAGGAATTAAAATTTCTTCAGTACAATTTTCATTGAAATCAATTTTTGATTATCACAAGCAAACTAAAATATGTAAGCAGCTTCTACTCGTACCAGACATACAGTTACTGTGTGAAAAATAAATCTTACGACCATCTTAATGTGTGCTGCTCTTAGACTCTTAGTCTTCTTTCTTGAAGACACCAGAAATCGATAAACTAAAGCTTTTAGGCTGCCTGTGCTTATTTAAAGAACTTGCGACCGCTCTCCTCCATCGTCCTACCCATATAATAGGTGGTCCAAATCAAATTAAATTAAATTTTAAACACAGACAAAATTTTACACTTTGACCGCTGTCATGTCTGAAGAGAGACATCTGATAAATGAATCTTATCTACGCACAGTTCAAAATTAACAGTTTCTTAGGCCTATATGATTTACAGTATGCAAGGCGCCAGTTTGACACGGGGAAAACACCTAAAATAAAACAACATTAATCACTCTACCTGTGACATTAAAACGTTAAATTAAATTAAATTTCAGAAAATTAGAGTTGTCCATCAAAATAAAATTGTGATAAAATTTCTACCATAATTTCTAATGGAAACAAACAACAAATATTATACTGTCAGTTGTAAACATTGCAAAGGGATCAAAATAATTACCACCATAAGTGTCACACTAAAATTTGTAAACAAACAAGTAAAATTTTTCTCTTAAATCCTCACAGAAACAACTGCATGGGTGAGTAACGTCTGTGATGTTTGGTTAACAAGTCATATCAGTCCCACAGTGGTCAAGCGCGGAAATTGCAGTGCTTGTGTACTTTGGCAGTTAGCTGTGTCAAATGCAGGAAACCTAATCCAACTAACCCTAACATGGTGTCTTTTAACCATGTTAAATGCACAAGATATAACCAAATTTAACCTAATTTTACAATACGTAAACCACAAGATGTGTGTGTGCCAATGTGCTTTTGCTTGCTGGAATAAGGACCATAAGGACTCGCAAGATTAAATGTTATTCCAACATGATTGAATTACCATCATGTATTCCTGTTAGTACTTACTGTGCTTTCTTCTAAGTGCTGTCGCGTATTGGCACACACACCACCTGTCATTCATGTATCGTGAAGTTAGGTTGTCTTATAGCTGTTATTGCGGTTCAGCAATCCCAACATATTTTTACATAAACTTTATGTTTTACCTTCGTCTCCATAGCCCTCCACACAGCAAAGTTTCGTAGTATGTATACAAATATTGTGATGCCTCCATGAAATTTGCATTCAGTGTATTAGAAATGACAATGCATACAATTATCTGGAATTTTTTTTTTGCATATTTTTAGGAAAAGCTACGATAAATAAAAATTATTAAAAATCAATTACTGTTGTTATGAAGGGAACATCCTAGAGGTATGAAAACTGTTCATTTGGCTTTTGCAAGGCTAACCTTGTTCATATTTAAGAGGGCTTTGTAATATGCCAAATACAAATAGTATAAACATATATTTATAATACAAGACGTTCCAAAGCTTTGTTCACGTATGTCACCATTACATTCATCCCACAATGCTGCAAGTCAGTCGACTGTGTGCTGTGGATTTAACCACTCCTTAATTGACGGTAATATGCCGGTGTGTGTGGTTGGCAGCAAGCAAAGTGTTACTGCAAGTGTGTGGTGTTCCGTCTGAATTTGACAGTGTGAAGGCTTGTTATTTATGATTGGAGCGTGGTGGTATGAGTGTCTTTGCAATTATTTCCATGTGAAGTGTTAAGAATAATTGTTGTGCAGAAATACGAGTGTTTATCAATTTTAGACTCGTTAGAATGGAAGGTCAGCATGGCATATATGTGAGATCAGCAATACATCACCAAGTAGGTATATTTGCTGCTTACATGGGTAACATTTATTGTATTCAGTAATGGGCTGTATAGTAAAGTTTAAACATGAAAATTGTATTCAGTGATGGTACAGTTTAACTACACATAAAAACTGAATAATTCTGGTTTATTTTAACACAATGCCTTAACAGCAGGGTCGTAACAGACAGGAAAGGTGCTTGGGAGGTCGGAAGCGCGTTAAAACCGCCTGAAACAACAGAAAAATAGTCCCATTAACCTACCAACACTGTAAAAGTCTCTCAGTGTCGGGGTTAGGTTATATAAAACTCACATTTAGAAAACGCTCGCAGAAATCCACTTGCTCACCATCGCGCAATATGGCACTTCAGTAGGGTACAAGATCTCTATCAGGGGCACTTCCGAGCGCCCAGAACAGGCACCGCCTTTTCATTACTCTATCTCTATTAACACCTCGCCTTCATTTGCAGCGGTATCAGCAGACAGCAACTTGGGTTTTGGAAGGCTATGAAGTATGAGCAAGCGAATATTGTCTTTGGAATAATGACGATTTTGTTTGTGAACAATAGACAACAATTCTAATATTTAAAAAAACCACACATCAAGTCCCTGAGAACGTAAACACTGAAAAATAAACAATTCGAGTGAGGAAAACTAAAGGCGAATTACGATAATGTTTATATGGAAATGTGAAATGTACACGCTGAAAAAAGCCCACACATTTCCTATATAGCGTAGGCAATGCTGATTTCAGGAAAGTCAAACTACTAGATTCACTAATATAACAAACAACAAACACCAAAAATTTCATACCTGTTTCGATAAATTATCTACCATCGCAAAACCAGCATTTACATAACCCACAATCTTACATCACAAGTGGTTGAAGGAAAAAAAAAATCAACACATGAGGGTTTTGTTCCTAATCGAAGCTGTGGTAGCTTCGTTTCTCTCAACCATATTCAGTGTAGTGCAGTGTTGGGCAGTGAATTGTAATGTAGTGTAATGCTGCACTATGCAGCAACACCAGAATTACGCATTGGTATTAGCGGGAGTAAAGGTAGGTTTACAATAGCAAAATTAAGAGTTAAATTATGCGTTAGGATGGGGGCAGAAGAAAGGAAAGTGTGTGTTCGTTTGTATTGGTTCCAATGTACCTTACAAGGTCGTGTGAAATATTCCGGTTTCCATAAGCAAAAAAAAAAAAAAATTGTTATATTTTAAATCTTAAGCAATGCTTGATAATACTTGTAATGTTTGAAGACGATACAAACCACTGAGAATTTTCAATCGATTATTATATGAGCAAGTATATGCAAACCTTCACCGATTATTCAACAATTACTTGGAGAAACCATGTTGTTACTGTGCTTATCCCTTCAGTAAAAGTTGTAATGCACGACGCCTTGAAAAGAAAAAAGATTCAAAGTCAAAGACCTCCAGAATGCTAAAATGTGATATGTGCGGTGAAACATTTGGTAGAACCGATAATTTAAAGAGACACACTGATACGTGTAAGGGTTACAACACTTTGCTTCAATCCAGACAGCATGCATTGAACAATATTGCCACAAGACAATACGCATGTTGAAAACTGTTTATGATGTGAATTAATATTTATTATCTCTTTGGAAGATTGGGTTTATATACTTACATATAATCCATTCACGGTATCTTCGATACTTTTGAAAAGAANTTTTCTGCCAAAATATCCTTAGACTAGAAGTTCTATAAATGACATTTGTAGTGACTGTGATAGGACCCGGTGAAGGCAGAAATCAAAGATGGCGTAGAAGTAACTTCTTGCAAAGAATGTCGAATATTGCGAGCGGTTTTCACAAAAGAAGCCAACGTTTTACAAGATCTTCTATCGAAGAAAGAATCGAAAACTGAGGCATGTGTTAGATTAAACTCTTTGAGTTCAAAATTTGAAAAACTCTTAATATCAGATGAAGAAATTAAGTCCGCACTTTTTGACAATCAAGACTCCACAGACAAATTTCTAACTAAAGAGATAGATAGGCTTGTAAGTACGAATTTAGATTTTTGCATTTGAAAGAACAGGTAATTGAATCTAGTAATAGCCAAGTAGCCGATGACATCAGAAGTGTCGTGAATTATGAAACAGGAACTAAAGTTACGACGAAGTTACCCGAAATATTGAACAAATTTTATGGGAATCTCGGGAGTTGGGTCGGATTCTAAACTCTATTCTCGAGGATTCACGAATCCGATAAGTGGGAGGTAGAAGACAAGTTCGAAGTACTATAACACTCACTTAAGATAGACACACCACCCTATAAAACTCGTTGAAGGATTTCCTCCTTCCAGAAATAATTACGCACAAGCAGTAGACTTATTAAAACAAAGCTTTGGACGAGAAGAAATGCTCATAGAGTATTATGTGCCACAAATGTTGTCCCTAGTCCTCTGCAAAGAGAAAGGCTCTGTTGCTTGTCTATATGACAAACTAGAAACTGAACTTAGAGACCTCGACACGATGGGGGTCACTAAAGAAAATTATGCAGCCTTGCTTTTTCCTTTGGTGGAATCAGCCGTGCCCGAACCCCTTTTTAAGGTGTGGGAGCGACACAGGAGTACAGTCAATGCTTCAATGAAAAACCTGGATACGTGTTTGAAAGAGCTGCTGGAATTTCTGAGAATAGAAGTTGAGAGAGAAGAAAGACTAAAATTAGGGCAAAATTATTTTGACCATGCGGAAATGAAAGCGAAGCCTCTTAGGTCAAGAGAAAAGGTTGAAGTGCCTTCAGCTGCTACAATTATTTCAATAGATGTTGCAAGAGGTATGAACACTTGTATTTTTTGTGATAACAATCATTCCTTCCGGGATTGTTCTCTGCTGTTGAGATGGCATCTGCTGCCAAAGAAGAAGCAGTAGAGATGGCATCTGCTGCCAAAGAAGAAGCGGTAGAGATGGCACCCACTGCTAAAGAAGCGGTAGAGATGGCACCCACTGCGAAAGAAGCGGTAGAGATAGAACCCACTGCCAAATAAGAGGTAGAGATGGCACCCACTGCCAAAGAAGAGGTAGAGATGGCACTCGCTACCAAAGAAGAAGCAGTCGAGATGGCACCTGCTGCTATAGAAGAAGCAGTAAAGATGGCACACGCTGCCAAAGAAGCAGCAGTAGATATTACGCTCACCGCCCAAGAAGAAGTTGTCGAGATGGCGCATGCTGCCGAAGATGATTTCGAGATGGCACATGAGGCCGAAGATGATGTCGAGATGGTGCCCGCCCCCAAAAAAGAAGCTGTCAAGATGGCCCATGCCGCAAAAGAAGAAGCTGTCGAGATGGCGCCTGCCGCAGAAGAAGCTGTCGAGATGGCGCCTACCGCAAAAGAAGCTGTCGAGATGGCGCCCGCCACAGAAGAAGAAGCTGTCGAGATGGCACCCACCACCGAAGAAGAATCTGTCTTTGAAAATGAGACTTTAAAAATGGAATCTGCTCCCAGAAAAGAGACTATTGAAGAGGTTCCAGCCCTCAAAAAGGAGGAGGTAGAAGCGGTGCCAGCACTCAAAAAAGAGGCGGTGAAGCTGTGCCAGCCCCCGAAAAGGAGGCGGTCGAAGATGTGCCAGCCCCCGAAAAGGAGGCAGTCGAAGCTGTGCAAGACCCGGAAAAGGAGGCGGTCGAAGCTGTGCCAATCTCTGAAAATGAGGTTGAAATTGTGCCCGCCCCAGAAAATGAGGCTGTCGAAATGAGGTTCGCTACTGAAAAAGTCATCAATGAAATTATGCCCATTGCAGAAATTGAATCGGCTGTAATAAGCTTTACAATGGATGATGAAGCTAGTGAAGCAAAGCCGACCATGGAGGATGAAGCAAGTGAAGCAAGGCAGACCATGGAGGATGAAGCCAGTGAAGCAAGTCCAGCCATGGAGGATGAAGCCAATGAAACAAGGCTGACCATGGAGGATTAAGCCAGTGAAGCAAGGCCGACCATAGAGGATTAAGCCAGTGAAGCAAGGCCGACCATGGAGGATGAAACCAGTGAAGCACGGCCGGCCATGGAGGATGAGGCATGTAAAACGAGGTATTCCGCAAAAGATCAAATTAGTGAAGTAAGGTCTGCGACAGAAAATGGAATTAAAAATATTGGTGAAGAAACTGCTGCTTTTGAAAATGCAGTGAGTAGTGCTGGTTCAAACAATTATGATCCAAAAACAACTGAAATTTGTGTAAAACATAACATGAATAAAAACAAATTACAGATGTCTAGTGAAGAAACCTCAAGTTTGCGATATGTGATTAGTTTGCAATTTCACTTAAATTGCATAGGTGGGAGAATGTTGAAACTGTTTATGACGTGAATTAATATTTATTATCTCTTTGGAAGCTTGGGTTGTTATACTTACATATGTGTCGTGATAAAATAAAGTGTGATTTGTTTAGAAGTGTAAGAAGATGTAAACACTTTCCTTAAGTAATGGCTGTTGTTTTGGTTTTGTAATATCTAATGAATATTCAGTAGGTACACAAACCAGTATCTACTACTATATATACATAAGATATACACTCGAAATTAGCTGTAGGACTTAGATGACTTAGAATCATTGTAGATCTAATTAGAATATCTGGTAGGATATACTTTGCTACGTGGGATGTTGCTGTGGAAAAGAGCTACTTGAAGTTGGGGAAAAAGAAACATGGATTCTAACCCAGTGCTCTCATTCAGAAATTTCTCACAACCTACTAATCAAAGAAGAACATACAAACGTCGGGATAAAGTGGGCGTATTCAGGCTGGCCCACACACCTTTTACTGATAAAATCTCGGTGTTGAGCATGCTGGTGATTAAGGTAAAGTATGTGAAATTATGGTGAATGCGGTTGTAGGGGACCCGGACAACGAAACGCCTGAAAGCAGTGCTAGAAATGAAAAACATGAAGTCTGAAAACTTGTGTGTAATTACTATAACACAAAACTTTACAACGCTCTAGGTAAAAACTTTAAATGGGTTCTGGCTTGCATCCCGCCAAATAGGCAAAACTGCGAAAGTACGCAGGTGTACAAAACAATAAATTACTGGTGTGTTAAGCTTCCCCAGGCTATGCTATTCCCGGAGAAGAAGGAATGGCAACTCCAGGTACAGAATATGGCAGCTAAAAATGATTGGTGCGAAATCGTGAATGCACTAGTTACGCGATGTGGCATCGCGCATGCCAACCCCTTGAGACATGCGACGGCGACTAAATCTGGTGAGCATGCATAAAGCAGACTATGGTGACATGCAGCTTGACCTGCACTACTTTCAATTGAACTAAAACACACAACTAAATTAACCTTGAACCCTTGCATAAAATATGAATCAATAAATATGTAATATTACACCAACGTATTTGTTCTAAATACAATAGTATTTAGAACAAATACTATTTAATTGTGGATGGTATGATATTAGGGTGAAACAACAGTGGTAAAAAAAACAGAATTTTCAATTAAACATGATTAAGGACTGAATCGATGATAGGGGCATCTTTGATCATCCACGTTTCTGGTGTGTCTTTCTTTTCTTTTTATTTATTTGATCTTAAATTGCCCTATAATTAATGTGTACCGAGTCGAACATAATGCGCCATCTGTGAAGTGATAAACGATGTAGCCATGAATGTAACACATACACATGTCCTGAATGTGCTGCCTGTTATGTTTAGTAGTAGGTAAGGATATCAGTAGCACGTTGCACTTGTCACATTTAGAGGACATTTCCATGGTTAGTTGGTAGCATTGTGATTATTTGTTGTGAGAAAGCAGGCATGTGAATGTAGGTCACGAGTGGTGGTATGTAAGGGACAGATTGTTGAAGAGGGAGAGGTGCTGAAATCGTGGCCAGCTGGTGAGGTGTGGAATGAGCGATCAGCACTGCTTTGTTTACATCTGCTACATGCACGCTGATAGTGGATGATAGTTGCAGTGCTGTGTCGACCACTGCTGTACATTGCTGACACGTGAATTTGCTGTATTGTACTGTCAGTCTCTTGACAGGATGCAAACATTGCCCATGTACATGCTCTGCTTACACCCTACATTTCAACATGTCATTACTTTCGACCCCCTGGACACACTGGGCGGTTACATTTTGTTGGTTGACAGCCTGGACCAGTTTATAAGTCTTTGTACACTGTAGAAGTGTTCAATTAATTCTTACTGCTTTGACACTGTGGGCAATGAGGGTTCTGGTTTTGTACAATCGCAAGTTCGGTCGTGCTTAGGCATCTTGAATGGTAATGCAGTAGGAACAAATTACACTGGGTAGTAGGGATACCTTGGATAGTGCACAATAAACTGGCACACAAAATTATGTTGATTGGAAGCAAAATGTTTGAATTTTGTTGAATGGTATTGTCCAAAACTTTAAATTTGTACTAGTTTTGAATTTGGTTTATCACATTGGAGCTATCCATGTGTTCGCGATTGTTCGCAGTGTGGTTGCTCATTGGGTTGGTCTTATGAGAGCACTTGCAAAAAGTTGTGCCTAATTTGTATTTGGCTAATACATCATGTGGGATAGAGGCCAGCATTGCCAACACAGAGGTATCGATACGTCTACAGGTCTCAGACCAGCCAATGTTGATGGCCGAGGGGTGTGGCAGCCTAACCCGGTGGTTTGGGCTCAAGGCCATGACCTACCCCTCGCGGCTGACATCCCTGCTCTCGCTTGGTGGGGTTTACCACCCTTAGGTGGAGGGGGTGTGCATGCCTGCACACATATCCTGCTGCGCCTATCGATACTGCCAGTTGGTGTTGATGTGCCGAAGCGAAGGGAGGGGGGATGTGATTTTGCACTCGCACTCATAGGTGCACAGTACATGGCATTGGAGGGGGAGGAATGGTCACGGTGCACTGTTATGTTATGGCCGACTCACTGTGCATGCCCTGCAATGTTAATGTAATGGTGGCTGCAAAAATTGGTTTGGCACACTTTAACACCATGTGGTATGGCATCTCTGGGCATCGTTCTGGCATCTGACTGGCATCAGAGCATTGTCCCAGGTTGACCACACTGCCCCTGGAGTTCTCTTGATGTTGTTGATGGTGGGGGAGGGATAGTTGGAGAGGAAAATGCTCAAAGAGGCATTGAGGTGCCAGGAAATTTTGGAGGTGTCTGGCATGAAAAGCATGGAAGGAAAAACCAAGGGAAAGTACACCACATGGAAGGGCGACAATTTAATACCTGTTAAATAGTGCAGATGAGAGTTATAAGCAGGAAATTGCTTCATGTTGGGCGCCAATTTAACACTGGTTAAATTGGGTAGGAAATCAGATAATTGGAACAAGAATTCGCCACAAAGTTGAGTGCCATTTAATGCCTGATGGCTGGGTGGAGATGGGTTAATGGACATTTTGAAGGGCGGCGAAAAACATTGTTAAGTGCTTTTGGAGTTGGATACCCGACTAGGCACCAGATTACATGGGTTCTGGCCTACTGCCTGCCAGTCAGGCAAAACTACAAAAGTACACAGGTGTGCACAACAATGAATTACTGGTGTTTTAAGCTTCTCCGGGCGATGCTATTCCCGGGGAAGAAGGGGTGGGGTCTCCGGGCGCAGAAAACAACAGCTTCCAGTAAGTTACATCAGACTAGTGCAGCTAAAGATGATTGGCGAAAAAATGTGAAAGCACCAAGACCGCGACTCAGCATGATCCGATCCCTTAAGATATTTTACTGTGACGAAATCTGCTCAGCTCACGAGGCACGGACTCTGGCCAACGCATGGCTCGCCCTGCATTACTTTCTGTTGAACCAAAACGCTTGTACAACTAACAGAACATGAACCCTTACATAAAACATGAATAAAATTAATACATAACACCATATTGACAATGAAAAAACATAATTTAAATGTGGATGGCATGAAATAAGGGTGAAACAACTGACTTTCAAATAAACATAATTAAAAAAAGCTTATAGGGGCATTTTTGATTGTCTACAGGCCGAGTGTGTTTTCTTTTACTTTTAATTATTTTATCTTAAATTGCACTATAATAAATGTGTGCCGAATCCATCAAACCGCCCCAACACCAGCCCTTGGATTGATGGGGCGTGGTATGAAGTTACAACATTTCTACTCTGCACTCTCCTGCTCTCGCACTACACTGCATGCAGCAATACACTGTGCAATGAGGGCATGCTGGTGTCACATGATGCATTGGACGTGATGCATGGCAAATGGTCTGAAAGGCAGGATGCTGTCCTGCATCACAGATTGTCGTTTCTTTTAACATCGAGCAGCTACACAGACAGGTTGCCATATCATTAAATTAAATAATGTTTTGAGGTGGTGTAAATGGTGTAGTGCAAATAAAAATGCTGGGATTGTAAATTTGAAACATGTATAGAGATTGATTAAGGAAACATAACAGGATGAAAATCTCTACCATTGTTTATGGTTATGGTTTAAGGAAATTAATTACAGAAAATAAGTAGCAAGCATATTTTAAAGCAATATCTGGTTAATGTTAGCTTTTATATCCAATGTAGTTTTTTTAAAATGAAAATACCATTATAGATTAGCGTGAATTTATTTCGAATTGTAATTGATACTTCGGGATATATTTTACATTAATTTTGCTGAACAAAAATATACATTACAGGGTTATGTTTGCGAGGTATTTTTAATCCTGCAGACATAATTCTACTGGCTAGAGGCTAGTATTATTATTTACAAATACCAAACAATGTATCATAATAAAAATAAATTAATAAAAATCACTTTTACACTCATAGTAAAAAAATCCGACACACAATAATATGTGTTTTCAATTGTGCAAAGAAATGATGCTGAGAGCTGCACAAAAGTCGTTTCTTCCGCTGTCTGCGAAACTGCACCATATTGCATTTTCCAGTGGTTGAAACATCACACTGGTTGAGGCATTTTTTTTTAAATGCTGTTGATTTTTAGTGGTATTTTCGTTTGCTTCCAGATACATATTAATACCATTACACTCGGATTCTAAAGTTTTCGTCGCACATTTAAACTCTAAGTAAAAATTATTTTTGTATGCTATGGAATGCTTGAAAATTACGAGTTAAGTTTGTTTTAAATTTTATTTTTTATAGAACGGGGTTCGAAAATTCATTGGTTGATGGTTTGATGGATATCCACCAGATCCACATAATTTTCAGGCCTGTTGAACTGGTGTATCAATTGATTCAACTAGACTAACAAAAACATTAATTTTCTAACATCTGGTATACATCAGTAGATGCACTGGTGCGTTTTCGAATATGCGGATAGACTAAAGATGTGTCATCTTTAATCTATGGCATGCACCAAGAGAGAAAGCTGGTGTAGCTGCACTATACAACACTACAAAGGTTACACTTTATTTTGTTGAAAGAAAAGAATATATTATATATATGTCTTAAATGGTTAAGAATAAGACTAAATAGAAATACATTACCACTGTACTCTTCGTTTGGATTTTATACGGAAACAGTGGGTCATAGAGTGTAGCAACTAGGGGGCCTTTTGGGCTAATTACGACATCCTGCCTCATCCAACGGTATCCACAATCCATTTAATCTGATAGTGTAAATGTTGCATGCAATCAAACGGTGCAACCGCCATTATTTACATGATGGAGGTGTGTACGATGTACTATACCTTCCACTTAACCAAGACCTTGGTTTATTTATCCATATACCAATTTTTTTTTCCCTCTAATGCAAGTACTTTGCATAATATCCCACGTAATATGCTTATCGCCCTCTGCCTTTAAGGGCTTCTACAGCCCTAATGATTTTTAATGAACCATGGGTGACTCTTATCATTCTTCCTATTTTACTGTCACGAGTCATGTGCCCGAGTTTATACACATGTTTCCGAAACATGTCGTATGTTCACCATTTTGAAAATAAGTTTCTGATGTACTAAAAACATACCTTTTTACATTATCTGAAGCATTACTATTTTTTTCTATAGTTTGGTAGGAATCTATTAATTGTTTCCCAAGATATGACATAAAAATGTATTTATTCAATGGTGGTATCTTACAAAATGAAAGACAAATGATGCTTCATGTAGATACTGTTCATAGTTGTATTCTCTACTGCTAGCATACAAGTTACATTGGTATTGATTATGTGGTTATGACAATAGAAAATTCTAGGCTGAAATGCCAATGTAGCCGCCATTTACAAAACAAGTGGCAGACAAAACTAAAACATGTAATTTTACAATATTTTCCGCAGTACTTCTTGTCTGCCTGGTAAATATAGGTTAATTGTTTTCCCGAAATACGACATGTAACCTTTATTTATTCACATAATGCTATCTTACAAAATGACTGACAAGATGTCTATGTGTAGGCATAAATGATGCCAACAATTTGGTTAAATGGTATAGTAGATATACTTATTAAACATAAAATAAGAATTAAAAAATACATGCATGGGGCACTGACAGGGAGCAGTACATGCAATGATCAACAGTGATTTGCTGTGGACAGAGTAGGAACCGTGTACTAGTAATAACACAGCTGAGCCCATAACTCTTGTTAACTAGGTGAAAGAGAAGTATGTTGTTGCAAGCGTCGGCCAATAGGTAGAAAGCATTGTAGACATGCCACGAAAGCATAGACGACCACACCTCATGCAATGAACGGACTTTGAACGAGTTCGTAGTTTGCACTTTCCGAAGAATTGCCCAACGCATAGGATGTGAAGGGTTTGCTGTGCAACATTGGTGGTGCCAGTGGTTCAATGATGGTTCACATGCTCATCAGCCTGGTTCCGGACTGCATCGGCATACAGATTCCTACCTGGACTACAGCATCAGACAATAAGCCATTGCTGATGTGAGGCGACCGCCGTAACGAACGCTACATCCATAACATCATCCAGACCATTTTGTTGCCATTCCTACAACGTCAAAGAGATGTCCTCTTCCAGCAGGATAATGCCCGTGCACATATGTCTCGTGTTACCCATCGTGCTCTCGAAGGTGTTCGTCAACTCCCCTGGCCATCACGATCACCCGACCTGTCCCCCATTTGAGTATGTTGACATAGCAACTGATGAATTATCTATATTAAACAATCACAAATAAATAAATCACATAAAAGGTTTTTATGTGAAAGAAAGGTGATGCTTTGAATATAAAATTAAAGGATACTGACAATGCTGATGGCTTATCAACAACAATTACTATTTTTGTTCAATATATAATTTAATTTTACTATACAATTGGATTACACTTGGTGTTTAAAGTTTAAGAAAAATAATGAAAATAATAACATAAATTAGAAAATACAGAAAATGGTAAAACAGTTCAAAAAATTATATTTTCTTTGTGTAAATCTAAAAAATCAACATTCTTAAAAAAAAAGTAAATCAATTATACAGGCCCGTGAGATAGAGTTTTCGTAGGAGAAAAGTTGTAAATTTTGGTGTATATGACTTATGTCAGATCAATTTAAGAGAAGTGGTTACTGGAAATTTAAATGTATATAATTTATAAACAAATACATAAATAATTACCTCTTTAGGTAACTTCAAACATTAAGAAACCCAAAAAGTGATAATAGTAAATAGTTTTATATTAAGGAGTTCTGTGAACTTAAATAAAATTAATCATTTCTCGATATACTTATAAATCAAAGAAAGTGCAGACAAAATATTTAATCGTAAATAAAAAAATAACAAAGTGAAAGTATTTTGCTTTGAATGGGAATTATAAATAGATTAATATTTTGTATGAATTAGTAAATTAATACAATGACACAAAGCATACTTCTGTTGGTATTAAACACGTATAATAGTAAATAAAAATTATATTAATAAATGTTAAGAATTTCAGAGAATAAAATTATTAGCTGGACCTAAATATAAAATTGGTGATACTGTTAGAATAAGTAAACTGCAGAGAATATTTGAAAATAGATACATTGCTAATTGGTAACCAGAATTATTTAAAATTGATAAAGTTTTAAAATATGATGCACTAACTTATATATTAAATTTTACGAAGCGTAAAGAAATTAAAAGTACTTATTATGAATTTTAAATGATGAAAACAGTATCCATAAGTATATCTTGTTGAAAAAGTTTTAAGAGCGAAGTGAGATGAAATTTATGTAAATTGGTTAGGATTTGATAACGCTCATAACACGTAGATTAATGAAAAATATGTTTTGCAAAACTTAATTTCTTAATTAATTTTTTATTTATAAAGGATACCTAATACCAAGAAAAGAGTAGAGCTGTTATTTTTTTAACTGTCTTACTTTCTAATAATGTTAACGTAACAAATTTTTTTTTGTTAAATTGCCTGTTGAATTTTTATTCGATCTCGATGGAGATACAATAGATTATATTTATGTAACATTTATTGAACTATATACATTTGGAGATGATGATAACTTAAGATTGGCATTTGTCTATATCTGTATGATTACATTTAAAGAATTGTTCCAAACAGGCATTTTCTTAACTATGTGAAAAACTTTTACAAATAATTATTTTTTGAAAATGTTTCTGCTTACAATGATGTCGTCCAACGACAACCCCTGTTTAGCCTTTAATTAAGGGATTTTCTTGCTCTATAAATAGTTGAAAATGTGATACGATCAAATTTCAAATTAATAGTTTTTTTTTTTTTTTTTTCTTTTTGCGTTTTACTTTAACGAACTTGCCTTTGTGGAAATACAAAAAGCCATCTGTGTGAAGCGAAATTGTTATGAGAGAACATTCCGTTCGATGGAATGTGTTCGTGTACAATTTGTCCTCGATCTAACAATACTACCCAGTCGATTAACCGAACAGACAGTGTTTTTCTGCGAGTAACATTATGAATCAAATCGCTTCAAAAATATTGAATTTATAGATTGTAGGAATACGGTTCTGGTTAGTTAAAAATGCCTATCTCGTATCTGCCATCGAAACATCGATTTTACCCAACAAATCGATGAAAACGAAAATCTTGTTCTCCAATTCCTCGACAAATGCGATGTAATAACCACTCAACTTAAAATTATGCACTTGAACAGCAGGAGAGAATGGGACGGAAATAAAATCAGGTGTGAGAAAAGCGAGTCTGCACTCCCTATCTAGTTTGTTGGCATAATATTCGGGCGATTCGCTTACGGCGGCACATTCGATAAAGGGCCGTTTTTCTAAATGATCGGGCCAGATACCATTGACGGAATCAGTTACTTTCTTGTATTCGCCACAATAGTTGTGAATCAATTCGTTAAATAGCATTTCGGGAAAATGATGTATAAATATTTCGATCGAATCACAAGTTTCTTTTTAGATGGTGATTCGATATGTGTTGAGCATAGAAGTTTTTTTGAATACATGATCGAATGTAATTCGATTCTCTGTCTCGCTATTGGCATATACATAAGAAATTATTCGCGATGTTTTTTTCCATGGTTACAAACATTAAATCAAAAACATCATGCTCGATATCCACAGCCTTGCTCCAACCGATAAGCCCAATCTCGCCTGTGTAAACCTTTAATTTGACTCGCCAGTCAAAGTAAACTTAAATTGGCAAATAATTGTACAGGGCTCGTTTAAACCCTAGTTTTGGATTTCTGCTGGTGGGGAGATTTGAAAATGATTTCGTAAGCAAGTTTCATCTTGGTTCAACGACGATGATGACGACAATGTTTACAAAGTTTTTATCAGAGTAGGTTCGGTATTTTCCAAAAACTGATCAAACTTTGCGAGGGTAATAGGATGTTGGATTGAAAATTCCACGTCGTGACTAACATTTCAAAGACATTTGGAATTCCATTCGAGAACATTTTCCAGTTGTTGTTGTTGTCGTCGTTCTTGTATTTCATCCAGCTGTCGCAAAGTTTATAATTCGAATAAAGGAAGTGTTTCGTCCACCATTGCCGGCTAACATTGACGACCTCAAAACGAGAATTACGGACGCCATCCAAACCGTAACACCGGACATGCTGACAAGAGCGTGGAACGAGTTTGATTATCACGTAGATGTCGTTCGGGCCGCTCGAGGTGGTCATATTGAACTTTTATGTATGTATGGTAAACAAATTTCATGGTTCCACGGTGCATTTGATTGGTCAATCATGGTTGTAGGTTGTTTGGTTTTGATATTATAGGGGTTCAAAGTGAGGGTATTCTTATATGCTCAACCTGTACTTTAACAGACTACGCCCAACGTGTAAGTCGGGGCAGAACAGTAGCGACAATTAAACTTTAAGTAAATCATAGGGCAGCAGAGAAGAAACTATACACAACACATTAAAGCAACTGAAACTCTACAGACAAGCAAAAAATTAGTTAGGCCGAAACTATAATTTAGGCAGGCATCCAAAACCAGAATTCAGAAAAAAATTTAACTCACTACAAAGCCCAAGACTAACGCTATACTATGCCATGCAATTATTTGAAAAACACTAAACTCATCCACAAATGAAAAGCTGCGACCACGATTCGCCATTCTACAAGCTCCAGCATAATCAGCCGCTCATGCAACTACATTATTTAAATGGCATCTCATAGAAGCCTCGTCCGAGGATGGGTAAACTGACAATTTTAGCTCATATTACAATTTAAATTAGCTCTAGCAGGCGTTAACCCGACTATATTTTTCACGGGCATATAATGAGTCATATATTGAATGTTGCACAAGGCGTTTAAGTACTTACATAAACTAGCCCCTGAATTTAAAAAAAAAATCTGACATACAAGGAGGGGAAATGAAGGGAGGGAAATGAGGGGAGAAACAGGAGGGGAGCCGAGTCGGCCAAGGAGCAGGCCACATTACAGAGAAGCGAATCCAAAACCGATGCGCGCTGCGGCGCCACCGTCGCAACATTACTAGAGTATTTCGAGACCATGCATGTTATTTCATCGATTTTGTACCGATCAGATACGATTATTTGGACCCGAAATTCACATCCTCTTTCACCGGTATCTGATAACGAAAAATACCCGATCCTTGCAAGATCAACGCCTTGTCCAGCGATAGGGTTCTCAGAGATAAGGTCAGCTCGCAAAACTGGAATGGCACAGTAGAATGTTACTCATACGATTCGTGTTTCATCACAGTCACTTTCAAGCATGATCACCTACTCAACAATAATGGTCGATTGCCGAATAGAATCGTTAGAATTTCTAACTCGCAATCTTCTCTGTTGGTCAGCGAAACACACACCATGTAAGGCAATTTATTATACAAACCCCTAATTGCTTATGCTTTCAAAGTAGGAGAGATTACCATGTTGATCGATTTAGAGGTTTTAAGAATTCGTGGGTATCCTTTTACCACCACACCACCATCGTTATCGTCGCTGGTATTTTTCTACCATGCTTCCACAGAAGAGCCCAATTATCCACTCATCGATCATTCGCCCGAAATCGTGAATGTGAGACTCATTTCGTGCACTACGAATACGATGTTTGGATGAGAATCTCTTAATATGTATGTTGCACTACTTTCTATATTCCCTCTCGAAAACTTTCAGTTCCAATTCACACCCGATACATATCTTAATTGCCAAGTTTTATACAACACTACGGTAAGACTCGATGAAGAATTTTTCCAGGACGGGAACGGACGATGTAACCTATCGGCTTTGACTGAAAAATCCGAATTTAACCCTTATGAAATCACATCCGAAAACGAAGTCAAGTGCCTGAAACATTTCCGTTTCACATTAGCCAACCACTCCAGTCATGAACATAGAAAATTCGCTCCTGTATGTATTTTTAAACTTGCAAAAAAACTTTTCATCGTCGATGCCTTCAATTAGTTTAAAAAACGACAACTGGGATTATTTTGTACAAATATATTCTTTAAAATTCCATCGACTCATGAAAGAACAGCATTTTTTTGCAAAATTACATCTTATATAGAAACTGGGAAAAACAAAATGTGCTTGAATCAATTTCCATATAATTCATAACTGCATATTCAAAAAATTAAATCAATAAAACAATAATGTTGCCTGCATCTCAAGACTATCTCTACGTAAACCAAGTATACATGTTGAATCCCTTGACCAATTCGTTGAAACATATCGGTAGGGAAAATAAACAAGAATGTGAAGACAATTACAATCACAAACTGTTAACGACAAATATGTATACTCGAAGCAGTTTAGACACTCTAATGCCTTGTGTTCGAAAACTCGATGTCGAAACAGACTGGAAGTTGAAGCGAAAATTTCACTTTAATCAATTTGCATACATGGTCAACAACAGTTTCTCGATATTCTTGGAAGATGCTTATTTTTATTAGATTGTATACCAAAGAAATCCCACCAGAGTGTAATCTGAATTACAAAGACTGTTTCTGAACGAAAACTGAAACAGCAATGACGACGATCTCGAGATCTAGTCCACTGCAAAGCGGTTTCTATACGATTTGATTAAGTGTAAACCATTTTAGCAGTATTTTGCGTACCTGAAACATAAACCGAGACAGATATTGATGCCACGGTTTAGAGCGATCGATACCTTAGGCTGATTTGCGACCTACACATCGAATATCGCGCCGATCGAAAAAACTTTGGTTAATTCACAAGAAATGAAAAAAATTGAAAACTTTGTTTTTCGTACACTTTTCTCACCATCCGGCTACTTGAGTAACTGCCATCCCTACTTTCTAATCAACCAGTGTCCTTTCACCAACATTCGCTTGTCGGAGGTCGAACAATCAGTGATGATAAAGAGATACATTTCCAATATGTTTCCTTTACATAGTTTCTTTATCAATGTAAAAATAGGAGACGAACCACGGGAAAACAAGCTCTGGTAATGTTCGTAATGCCGACACACACATAGTTGTGTCTCGGGCAAAACCCTTCGAAACACAATTTAGAAGATTTGTTTATTCCATCATTTTTTATTTGAGCCAAATTGCCGAAATAAACAACGATGTTTGAGTTGGGGGTGGTGGCAGCTACAAACAAATAATGTGTGTCAATAATAAAACTTTATTGGATCCATGAGCGGGTTTCGTATTTGCAAATGTGCATTTGTGGTTTTACCATCGCGATGATATCGAAATAGATGTGGGAGATGCTCTCGAATGCACCATTACCTCTCTTATCGAGTTGTGGAAAAATCAATGGAATGCCAAACAATATTTGTGGAAAATACTAGATATTGAAGTGGTGAAAATACAACTTTTATTTCGCACAAAACTACACAACCTGATCATAGAATCGACTCTAACTAATTTCCCGCTCAAGATATTCGGAAGACAAACACGAACTGCTGTTGGCTTTATACGGTAAATTACCAATCCTGGCTGAACCCCTCATTTCGGCACCTGTTAATTTGTGATTATGTGTTCCAAACGACCTTGAAATCAACCTATAATATTTAAAAACGAAAAAAAAATATGAACACCACTATAAACATGGCAATACACTCTAATAACATGTTATTCCTTCTACAAACATGCATAGAGTGTTCTTAATTTCTCGTTATCTGAATCAGTTTAACGATTTTTTTTATCCATGTCTCGAAAACACAAATCACAATTGCAAACTAATTGTGATCCGCAGCTCTCCATCATGCTCACATTTCAATAATATTTATTTGGACTTGTGTCATTATCACAACTTTAACTACGCGATCTGCATAACCATGGGCGATCGTCATATCTGCAACATATTTCCCGTGATGTTGGGATCCGATTTGGATTTGATATTACTCCCTCATTATCGTGGTAATTGCGACAGCATCAAAACGATCGTTTGTGATGGATTCCCTGAATACTGACGAGCAATCACGAATTTCTGCATATTCGAGCGAGTCGAACATGCAGTCATTGCCTCTGCATCAAAAAATACAAATACACAAAGATTAAAGGGCACTGTTTCGAACTGGTTTTCCCAGTGGGTAGGAAACAATATGTTTTTCCGTAATCCCAAAGGCGAAAAATTTGAAAATGGTCTCGATTCGAGTAAGTTAAACTCTTTCGAAGTCGATGACAAATAAATTGTCTCTGATCACCAACATTTCGTGTATGTGTAGAAACTATTAATTGGCCGTATCCGGCCGATTGATATTTTCTCCAATAAACTAATTTTTCCCAGTCAATGTTGCTGATTGAAGAGGCAAAGAAGATTGTCGCGATGGGCAATTGTTGCAATCTCGTTTCCATGACGAACACATACAAAGCGAAAAAGAGGACGAATGTTTCAAACTTGAATCGTAAACCACTGACTCCTCAGATCGACGATCGAGATTTCTTTGAGCTCGTTGTCAAACCCGTGCCTAAGAACATCGACACATCCACGATACCCACAAACTATTTGGGATTCCTGTGTCTTTTCGAAAGGAACATTGCCATCGATTTGTTTAATCGTGTCTACTTCCTGGTCTCGGATGCGAATGTGGCTATGAGCACCGGTTCGTGCAGGATCGACAAGCTTATTTCGAAACTGATTGCCAAAGGGTACTGATTGCCGTTGGACGAACGCGACATCGCGGATATGAAAAACAATACTTTTGCCGGTCACTTGTGCACCTTAAACTCGATATTTCCCTGTCTATTAAAGTACTAGTTGAATCCCGAAGTGAGATTGGATAAACTACGCTCAAAGATTTAACATTGGTTCGGTTTCATCGGGGTGCTTGTGTTGGATGATATACAACTTGAATCATTTCTAAGGGACGCCATTCAAGACATTCATAGACGAGGTGATGGGTAGAATCTACATCAAATCTGTTTCAAGCTGGCTGTCGATGGCGATTCGGAGTGTGTTTTGACTCTGGATAATTGTTTCGGACCGCACATCACCGAGTGAACATGATCCATGTTCCAATATGGGAAAATGACCAAGTTGTTCACCACGATAAACTACTTGGAGACGAAACTAAACACAAAACACTTTGCTCTTTTTTTTACTTGGTATAGTGAACATGGATATCTACTTGAACGTCGCATATGGGGATATTGTAGCGATCTAGGCAGTCAGAAGTCCATTAGACAGAAATCAAAGCAGCTAGAAAAGAACTGGTTTATGAGCAAGTTGAATAGACAGAGAACAATAGGCAACCCTTCCCCGTCTCTCATTGACTGCGCCCACGCCGTAACTTTAGTCGAAACTTGTTCGTCACTGTAAGTGTTTCTAGCGTTCTCAGCAGTCTAAGTGTAACCGTCTCAGTTCAACAGTGAATATTTTGTGCTCCGTGGTTTTCTTCAAGAATACAGTCATGGATTTAGAAGAAGCAGGTAAGAACACATACTTTTTAAAGTAGTTATTGTTTTATTTATTAAAATAAGAATTATATTTTAGCTGATCAAAAATGGGCGTCGGTTTTTTTCTTTTTCAACCACATTTTTGTGTATTTTAAGTTTTTTGTAGTACTTCAGGGTGGGTCCCGGTAATTATTTTTATTGCAGTTGAAAGAAAAAACCTTGTACAATAGAATCATTTTTAAATTAGATACCGATACCCACAGATTCTCTTCGTAAGGGTCAATCAACATGATAGGGAAAAATAATGGAACCTTTGATTTTACATTTAAAGTATCTTAACTTGGTCTTTATTTTGTTCAAGGATCATCCGGAGGCTCGGGAGTTAGAGTAGTGACCCGAAGATCGTTGTGTAACAAAATGAAACAACAAAACTTACACAATTTTGACGAAAAATTGAAATATTTGAAAACATACATTTTATCGTGCGAAGGCTTCTCTGAATATCAGATAGAGACCTTGATACATCTGTATCCATGGCATCCTATGACGCCCACAATGCACTAAATTCTTGTTCACGGTGCAACTGTGATAGAAAAAGCATTATTGCCGATTGGGTTGCTTTCAGAAGAAGCCGCTGAGGCACGGAATAAGCATTTTAGGCTCTACCGACAGAACTTCGTAAGAAAATTTTCAAGAGAGTTATACAATATAGATATAATAAACAGGCTATTGCTAAGCTCAGACCCACTCATAGACAGCTTGAGACCAACACCCAAAAATAAGTCGATGGCTTTTACAAAATATTCACTGTAATGGTTAATTCCAGCTGAGCCTAACTCTGACAACGACGACACCGATTCAGCGGAGGATTCAGAAGAAGAGGAGCTTGAACAGGATGATGAAGAACCGTGGCACTCATCATCATCGTCATTTTCCAATTACTTAATTTAAAGTTCAGTTTTTACAATATTAAAAATCTTAAATCGAAATTCATAGTTTTTGAAATATATATGTTTTAAACCACTTCATATAGAATAAGTATATTGTTAAATATGTCAAGAGTAAAAAAACTAAATAAATAATTTTGGCTACCTAAATTGGCCCAAATACCCCTTTGTGCGTCGCTGAATGGAAACTACGAGAAGGCGAAGAGAGCATTGGGTGGCGAAGAGCGATGATGCGAGATTCCTGAAATTAAAAATGTTATTTACCAGTCACCTGCAGCTCACCGAAGATGGATACGCGATCAACACCGATGAAGACATTCCAACCGTACAACATCGTCGATTCTGCAGATTTTTCATTCGCTTAAGCAAGGACACGGTGCCTGTGTTCCTGCCATTCAATAAATCCGAGATCGTCTTTGGCCAGATGCATGTGTAATGTGGCGAGGTTCATTTGACCGAGCCGCTGGAATATTTTAGTGCCCACATTTTAACGTGTGTCAACAAACATGTACAGAATATCGTTGGCTGTATGCGATAACAGCATTCTATCACTGTGGACGAAAATCGAATGAGTAAAGGCGAACATGTATTTTATGCACACTAATCTACTCATTTTCGAGGTTGTTGTAGAGTCTCGGCATCGATTCTATGATGGTTTGAAATTAAGCAATACTTCGTCGCAAAAAGGAATAGCTTTACCCATGTCCATGAAGGATGATCATATTGATTGCATGGCTCTATTTACTTGGTTAGCGGTTTATTGCCACTGATGCAGTTAAAGGATATGAACATCAATCGAGACAGTAAATCTTCTAAATATATTTTGTAGCAAACCGTCGACGGCGGTGCTGAAGAACATTGCATCTAATTGTAAGAGCATTGGCTTTATGAAATCCGACAATTTGTCAATCAACAATTTGCCGATGAATGGGCGTAAAATGGCAATTTACAACTTTCTCCAGCGAGCCTATTTGTCGGCAGAACTATACAAGTGTTTGCCGAGAGCAAATAAGCAGCTCTTTAAACTGTTTCTGATGGTGAAAAAGAATGTGGAATTCACCACCATGAAAGATGTTTCTAGTGATGTCAAGTTTGATTTGTACGATAAAGATCTGACTTGTGCCAACATAAAAAAATTGGACGAGTTCATTTCATTTTCAAAATTGTGATCTGTAAAAAAAATTACATTATTTTTTTGTCGTATTTTCATTAATTTTTTCTTTTTTTAGTTTTTTTTACGAAATTACGAAAGTGTTGGAATGTATACAGAGCATTGGTTGAATCTTCCTTTGACGATTGGAATTTTTAGTCCCTCGATTCCCATGTAGTTCAAATGGAAAACGTCAATGCTTTGATGAAGTGGTTTGGAATTAATAATATCCTGGGCATATTTTGGACATCGATTGTCCAACATTTTCCATGTTGCCTTAAACGTACCTGAGTCCAAATCCCGTACCATACACCAAGTTCGAGTTGAAGATTTCGATATTTTCCACGTACCCGAGTGCATTAACATAGATATCGCTTGAAGGAAGGTAGCTTAGAATTGTTAAAATGTCGAATACGGAAAACTACAACAAGTAAACCACATATTGTATATATTTTTTTTTTGCTGTCATACATTGTGAATTCCGTTCTCAATTAATTGGTCATTACTTCTTGGAACCAGTTATTTTGTTTGACCATTTCCTTATCGAGATTTTCCTGGTCGAAAAACATATTCACGTTGGCCTTCTCGATCCATGCTAGATACAAAACTGATGCCCATGTTAGTCCGTGATCGATAACGTTTGGTAAAAAGTTTCAGTTTATCAGTACTAGCCATGTTTTCGGGGTATGTGGAGTACTTGAATAAAGTGGCCAATTTTGACGAATCAATAAATTTACTGTCGTTGAACAATTTTATAAACGTTTTCGCTGAGTTTTTGAGCAGGACAGGATACAAGGGACATAGACCGACCAAGATTCCTGTTTTCGAGATGGGGCATAACATTGCCTTGTTGTATTTTCTAAACAAATTATAATCGATTTTGTATGAATCTGGCTTGCGAGTATCGCACAATTCACCAAAAGCAACTGTTTGCTCGCAGGCATGTTGGCACCGTATCGTTCGTTTTTTTAAAGAAACAAATAGGTGTAAATTACATGTCAATGGAATTGTTACAAACATTACTGAGGTTAAGTTTTCGATTAATGTAAATGAGTGGATAGTATCTATTAATTTCATTTGATTTATTGAGATTAATTGCATCGTTTGATGAATGTGCTCTTATATTCGAAAACAGGTCCGTACTACCCTGAACCTAACCATGTTCCTGTCCTTGCATTTAAAAAAAACTCTTGATATTTACTTTTATATATACTCTTCCCTAAACAATTACATAAGATGTCCGTATTCCCCGGACTTACGAACGTGGATTATTCAAATGCTCTGAGAAATGTTTTCGAAAGACAAAAAATATTGACTTGCAATGAATACTTACTGCTAGTGCAGCAAATGTTTTCTCTTGTATACGTAGAAATTCGTCAAGATGTAGAATTACAAGAGGAAAATTTAGATTTTTTCGATTATTGCTATCAGGTTCGTCTCAAAAATGAAAAACAATTCCGTGATGCTTCTCGATGCAATCTGCATTATCCGCGAGGAAAGACGTGCACACCTCGAGATATCCCTAAAAAATTCAAAAGCGATAATTCAGACGTTATCGCCTGTCAGGGAGCTTGTTTTCCGACCAAATATCACGAACCTAAATATCACACACAGGTTTAACAACTACTGGAGCGACTGCTGCGATGTGTTTATATTGGTCCATCAAGAAGCTTACCTGTTGGGAACAGACGATTATTGGCGAGAAAAAGAAGGTATGATTGTTCCGCACATAAACACGATAGGAACAGGTTTCGATGTCAATCCCTAACCTTTCGTGGCAGAGACGGGCGACGAAACAATACACTTTAGTCTAAACTCGTACTATTGCGAAAACTTTATAATGTCACTGGAAGGTAACAAAGGCATTGACCATTTAGAAGTATATAATAATATTATAGGCTTTTTCATCGGAAATTACGTGTACAATTAGATCGAATACAGAATCGCGTAATTGGCGCACAGAACCAATCAGTACGAAGTCAAACACCCACAACTACCATCTACGGGACGAATAGTGGATTACATCGTGAATGGCATAACCTCATCAATCATGATGCATTCTGCATTAATCCAGGGGGTAGGTTTGTGGAACCTTTGATACCCACCCGCGATGTTGATTCCATCGTTTCCATTAGTAAAACTCGAGTTATAATGGGACCACAAGCCGATTTAGTCCCGCATTACTTGAAATTCATCGAGAGTAGCAAACGTCAAGCCGACGAATGCCAAGTGCTCGGTTTAACAAGTAGCTATCCTACTAAATATCCCGATGAATTATTCAGTACGAAGTCTATTTTTGACATGGTTTCAGATATTATAGTCTCCTGCATCAAAGGCTAGGTAATCATGAGTTTTTACTACAATTGTTTAGTAAAGTCGGTCTGCATGTGGTTCTCAAGACCTTACTCAAACACATCGGCCCCACAATTATAGGAATTAGCACAACGATATTTAATTACCAGCTGGGCGTTTATTTATTCAGAGCCTTTATGATCGAATTCGTTTCGATAGCGGTGTTGTCGACGGCTTTGAAAATGGCGGGGGTCGCCATCAGAGCATTCAGAGTAATTTCTCTATCTGCGATATTTGTAATCAACATCATATTGACAGTGACTGCAGTCTCTGATGTGTTGTTGAGTGTGTAACATTCGCTCAACATGAAAAACCTACAAGGTCAAAATTATGTATACGATATATCGAAGCTGGAATTTGAATTGAAACGAAATATTTTGGATTTACAAACGATGGAATATACACCGATCATGTTCGTGATGATGTAGAAAAACGCGCACGAGGGAATTGTCGATTTTACGAACCATGTTTCCATCCAATCAGCCAATGCCGATGACGATGCCGACCATTGCACCAGTAAACTAGCTGCTTAAAAATAAAAAGATGCTATGTTTAACCCACAGCCTTCTATGGGTATTCTTCCCTACAAAGTAGTAAAAGACTAAGATTTCAAAACATTATTGCTATTTCGTTTACAATACCTACTGGCTCTCAAAGTTAACACGAATGGATCTCATAAGAATTGGAACAAAGCAAGCGGCAATAATGGCGATAAAAAATTGTTGAATCAAATGAAAACTTTCAGTGCATGAAATCCAGACCAAGTTTTGTACTTTAAACTCTACACATCCAAAATGAACTCTCGAATATACATGATCAGTAGAGGACTGTACTAGCTCGTTGTTTCGATCTAATATCGGGAATAACTGTGTTTTTCTCCTACAAAACAATGTATTTGTTCATTACATCTGTTATTTTATTATTAATAGTAAATTTCGAGCACATATCTACATTCTATCAAAATTAAAAATAATTAAATTGAGAGACTTTTTAAATCGGCTATTGTTATTCATGCCATGTAGGTAAAAGCAACAAGTCGAATCTTGGCCAGTTTGAAATGCTCACAAACTGTGTTTACACAAACCTTTTCCATATTTTCATGCCTTTCTTAATGAACGTGAAGAAATATCCATCTTCGTTATACGATAAAACATTTTCTGTCAGCCTATCGACGAAGAGGAGTATGCAAGATGATTGGAAGCAGTACTGCAAAGGTGGTAAGAAAATGGGGCAAAGGCCAGAAAAGAGAAGTGTCATTTCCTTGAAAGGAAGGTCAAATTTCTGGAGTGTGGTATCAGCGGGATGGTATTAGGCCGGTTAATAATCTACAAGAGGCTATAAAGTAAGCTCCAGTATCAACCACAATCACACAGTTAAAGACTTATTTAGGGTTGATTGATAAAATTATATGCCAGTTTATCCCAGGTATGTCAACCAAGTTGAAATCACTGTACAACTTGTTGGCACGAGGAGCTCCATGGATATGGTATTTACAGTGTCAGCAGTTGTTTGACGAGAGTAAAGAATGGATTCTCCAGGCTCAAGTGCTAGTACTGTTTGACCTGCTCAAAACACTAATGGTAGCATGTGATACCTCTCAATAAGGGGTGGGAGCATTGTATTTGTGGTGCAGAAGTTCCACAAATACTTAAAAGCAACTACTTCACACTGAACACAGATCATATGCACTTGACCACCATATTCGGACCTAAGAAGGCAGTTCCCCTCTAGCAGCAATGTGGTTGCTTCAGTGGGCTCTTCCGCTAGCAACATATGAATATTCACTTCAGTATAGAAAAGGGCATGACATGGGTAATGCAGATGCGCGCTGTTAAGGTCACCATTATCTCATGCACGAAACATAGATCAACCAGTCTTCCTGATACAGCATTTTCAGAATTTGTCGATTAAGGCGGAACAGATAGCAAGGGAGACAGAACAGGACGAAGTACTGAAAATGGTAAATGGGTGGCCAAATCAAGTCTGCGAGCCCAACATCAAACCCTACACTAGCAAGAGGGACGAGTTGGCTGTAGAAGACAATTGTTTAATGTGGGCAGACAGGGTAGTAATTCCACAAGTGTTTAAAAAGGGTGTGTTGCAGATGTTACATGAAGGTCATCCTGGGGCGGTGGGGATGAAAATGCTGGGGAGAAGTGGTGTGTGGTGGCCTGGTATGGACGATAAGATTGAGAACATGGTGAAGACGTGCATGGCTTCTCAGCTGTCTAGACATAACACGCCTCAAAGGTCTAAGGTATCTTTGCCAGCGACTTCTCGGTTGGGAGAGCGAGTACATGTCGACTTTGCACGAAAGGAAGCGAACAGGCTATTGATTTTGGTGGATGCCGATTCTAAATGGGTGGAGGTATGGCCAATGCAGAGCGCCACAGCGGAGAAAACAATTGAGAAGCTGAGAATGGCCTTTGCGGCATATGGCTTGCCAGAAATGCTGCTGGCCGAAAATGGGTCTCATTTCGTTCGGAGGAATTATTGCAGTTTTGCAAGGCAAATGCTATTACACTGCAGCTGACATCACTTTTCCACCCAGAATCCAACAAAGCAGCGGAGAGAACAGTGCAGACAGTGAAGACAGCATTCTTGAAGCCTTGGTAAATTGTCTAACTGGGAGGGGGACAATACATCCTTGCAGCATATGATTGATAAGTGGTTGTTTGCTTACCTCAATACACCATACACGACTATCGAGAAGATCCCAGCAGAAATGTTTTTGAGAAAGAAACCACATACTAGATTGTTGTTGGTGAAGCCAAATCTACCGAAATATCAAGCCGAAGGGAGTAAACTATGTATTCAAGATGCCCGATTAGAGTGCAGTATCCTGTGTTGGTGAAAAGTGTCCGAGGGTAACAACCCAGATGACTACCAGGGTGTATTGTAGAACTGGTGTGCCAAGTAACGTGCAGGGTCAAGGTTGGAGAAGTAATAAGATTTTGTCTTCAAGATCACTTACACAAGAGCCATCTGCAAGAGGAAGTGTCCCTGCAGGAACAGAGGAATTCATCCGGGATAGCACCTAAACAACAAACGGGGAGGAGTCTGATGTCTTCAGGGGAAGCAGGAACAGTATCGGCACCAGAGCGGCCAGCAGTGGGTGCGGCATCAGGAGTCAGAGCAGCATCAGCACCGAAGCAGTTAGTGACTGGGGCAGTGCCGTCACCACCAGAGCGACTAGTGACTGAACAACTGGAGGGCCAGGCAGCAGGAAACCCACGGGGAGCAGTGGGAACAGGAGAAGACAGTGAGGAGGAAGAAGGCTTCCGAGGATTTGGTAGGGAAGCCACAGCTCCACCTGGACTGGGAATTGAAATGCGCGGTGGAAGGTTGAGGCATCCCACAATGCAGTGGGAGTGGTAGACAGGAACTGTTTTTATATCTGTGTTGGTTTGGGCCAACACAACTACGGTAAATCCTACATTTAGGAGACAGAAGTGTAGTGGATATATAGTATAGAGAATTTGTAATTCTGCGACTAGCAGGACTGGGCAGTGTGAAGATGGCATCCGGGCAAGGAACTTAACATAACTACGAGAGGGATAAATGTATGAATTATTACCGAATGGAACATACACCAGTGCATTTACTTTTCTTTAAATAATTGGAAACAGGGTCCTGAACTGCACTGAGCACAACCAATGTGGAAATATCGATCACTACTTTGACCAAAGTTATTCGCCGTCACCATTACACTTCGTTTCAATTTATTCGTTACGACGAGAATGAAATTATTTTGCAACTCGCAATATTCGACAGGAAAATTTGTCAAATTACTATCATTTGTATAAAAAAAAGAGAAGCATTTGAAAACAAGAGATTGATCGATAGGTATTGTAAATTGTTGATGATTTGCACTGCCAATTAATAGTCTGTATTGAAATGGAAATTTACAATTTTCCCATATCCACATTAGGTTGCAAACGGATATCTTTATCTGCGTACTCAAAAGTTTTCGCCGCGATCATTCCACTATCATAGTTTATGATATTTGACACTCGAATTTTACCTGTGATATATGACTAGATTGCCGCTGCTTGGCCATTAAAGCCATAGGCAAAGCCCCCATCGACTTGGTTGTTGGTGGGTAACAATAATTGTAAGATTACCATATTTTTAAACTATGTAGTAGAACTATTTATGCTTGTGCGGTTCATCACGAAAATTGTATATTCTTCAAATTGTATTTTACACCATTATTCGATTTAGAGCAAACATCCTGCATCAACCTGTCTAAATACACGGTCTCGCGAGGTGGCAAGTCTTTCGCAAAAATCACGAATCCAGTTTTGCTAGTGTCAAGTAATTTGGAAAAATGGTTGATCATTCTGGCGATTTTTCTAAACGAATTCAATCCGGCGACCATTATGTAATTCTTGTAGTATTCTAAAATGTCGGCATTATTGAAACTCGAACGAAATTGAGAAACTTTAAGTGTCTTGAATTCTTGGAAGTATTAAAATACTTGTCTGTTTTCTGATTAGATTTCCATCAAGTTGATAATATTGTCAAAGGAAACTTTATTCACATTATAGAGAAAATCAATTCTTGCTAAATGCACAAATGATGGGATGTGGGTTGTTTGCCAACAGGCCAATGCGCGAACGTTTTAAATTCGCAAAGTTCGTTCCCAAGTGGTTTAGATATTGCGATATTATTAAGGTGTTTTGTCTAATAGGTATTTTACTAATCACATATCCTCTTTTTCTCGCCCCTTTGTGATACAAATTATTTGGAATTTTTCCTTTTAAGTCTAGAAAAAGGTATACTCATTCAAAGATAATAAATTTTGTAAACTATAAATACAATTTTTGTAATCATTAAATTTTACCATGTTGTAGGCGAGGAAAAAATGCATTGTATTTTCATTATTTAGACTTTCCAAAATTTCGATAGGACATTGTTTAAAATTTTACACCATTGAAATTATTATTGGGTTAAAAACTCTACGAACTTCCCATACTTTTATTTCGAGTCTTGTATATTAAAAATAATAAGTTTACATAACATTTTTATTTTTTTACAAATACATACACAATCATTTTTGTTTTACAGTAACACGAGAATATATAAAATGGTTTTTTACAACAATATTCCACTATACATGTTGATGAGAATGTCTTTCCCTTCAGTCGAATTGGTGCACATCCATGTATTGTCCTGCAAAAGAAACTTTTCCAAAGAGCGGCGACTATTAGTGACGAGATTGACGTGATGGCCCAGATCAGAAAACTTTCCCGTCAAAAGGCAATAAAAATATGGTAAATCGAACACACACTCGTCGTCCATCGAAGATAACTTCTTACTCTTGCCGTAAGAATTCACCAGAACTTAAATATCGTATTCGTACTTTTTTGCAAATCGATACTTCTTTGAGGACATGCTTCTATTTCACCAAAAATTAAATATCATCAATCAATTTCACAGTGGACTATTCTTCTGATGTATTCTTCGTCAGCAAGCAAAATGGTAGTTTCTTCGCACAGATGTTTGTTGAGCAAAACACTGCATGAATTGTTATGCCAGCAACTTAAATCGTCTATGTATTTATAGCTTGGAGTGGGTTACAAATAAAAAAAACCACGGTGTTGTATGGTGCATCTGAGTCGTAATTGTTTTTTTTTTTTTCNCTTGGAGTGGGTTACAAATAAAAAAAACCACGGTGTTGTATGGTGCATCTGAGTCGTAATTGTTTTTTTTTTTTTTCACATCAAATAGGCGGCAATTTTTTTAAACTCTTTTATTTGGTTTTCGTCGTGTTTGAACAGANTTTTTTTTTTTTTCACATCAAATAGGCGGCAATTTTTTTAAACTCTTTTATTTGGTTTTCGTCGTGTTTGAACAGATTCAAAATCTTACATTTAATGGAATAAGCTGCTGAGAAAATAATTTATGTCTTAAATAGGCTCACAATCCTGCCATAGCACAACATCGGTCGAATCTTCTGGTGCAAATTGGTCTGTTGTCGTTTGCCAAATTCGATCATCGTCTGAATCGTAATTTGAATCGCTAAAATTCGATTTTGACATTTTCTCGCTATATGAAGAAATACTATCAAAATTTAAAATGAAAATGTTACTGCCCCGAATGTACTGCATCGTAAATGACGACGGTAATTGTTTAATGTGATTGGCTATCACAATAATGTATTCCAAAATTTTTATTTTTCGTAAAAATTTGGCAAATTGTGGCGGATATATTTGGTAAATGTATGAACGACCCCTATGTGTACTTGCCGATTTCATGCATATATCGAAAGAGGTGTAATAATTTTACCATTCCGCCCACAATGTCTCCACACCCGGTCAGTCGTTGTTCATGACTTGTGGAATTTCTTTTTTTTTTTTTACTTATTAGATGCTATATATACATATATTCTGTAAAGAAGCAAAACAAGTGGGGAAAATTAAGAGGTAATGAAAAAAGGCGGTGGGGGAGAAAATACCTACCATGCTAGCTATAAAAGACAGCGTATGTTGCTAACATTACCACATTTCCCGAGGCATTATATACCTCGAGTAACAGGCGCGATCGCCATCTAGTATGTGCGAGCAGATATGGATTTTAAGTGGCACCTTCATGTACACAAATTCATTCACATTTACAAAAGGCACGAATCTCTTTGGAACAAAAACAAAAAAGGACTATAAATGTAGAAGTTTAACATATAAGGGCTTTTGTTTTGCATCAAGTACGGGGAACACGATGTTGACAAATACTCGGTGAGTAGACGAATCAAATCTATATGTGATCCCTAAGTGTGCAAATGCAAAAAGATGAAATGTGCCAAGAGGAATGGGTTTGTTCATGTTCATTTTGATTTGATGAAATTCATAAATATATACTGACACAAATAGGAAAACCCGAAAGTTGACAGGAAGTGACTCACTCAACTGCAACAGATGNATTCATAAATATATACTGACACAAATAGGAAAACCCGAAAGTTGACAGGAAGTGACTCACTCAACTGCAACAGATGAAGTAAAAGTGGGTACAAGCAATTTCAAGTCGATCTTGCAGAAAAGACTGGACTATGCGAGACGAGTGGACAACAATGCAGTCTTCAACACACCTATCAAAACCGAAGCTTCTGGACAACACAGTATTTCAGCACATCCATCAACAGCGAGGCATTGGACAACTGTATATTTCAACACATCCATCAATGGCAAGGCTGTGGACAATGCATTCTATTTCAACACACCCCTCAATAATGAAGNGTATATTTCAACACATCCATCAATGGCAAGGCTGTGGACAATGCATTCTATTTCAACACACCCCTCAATAATGAAGCAGAAGGTGGTAATGATGTAAATGAATTAGATAGAAAGAAACTGAAACACATGGAACCTTCACAAAGAAGTTACTCAAAAACTTTCATTAGTCAAATTATACAAATAGGTTTGTCTAGCAGGTTGTCAAATCAAGCATCTCCGAGGTTGCGATAAAATTTGGATTTTCGCGTACGACCATTTCACGAGTGTACCGTGAATATCGAGAATCCGGTAAAAAATCAAATCNTTGGATTTTCGCGTACGACCATTTCACGAGTGTACCGTGAATATCGAGAATCCGGTAAAAAATCAAATCTTCGACCTTGCTGCGGCCGGAAAAATATCGTGAACGAATGGGACAAACGACAACTGACGAGAATCATTAAACGTGACAGACGTGCAACCCTTTCTCAAATTGGCGCAGATTTCAGTGCCTCCTGCATACCTTCAGACATTAGTCAAGTCCATGCCACATCGTCTTACAGCACTTTGCGTGCTCGCGGGGGCCCTACACGATTTTAGGCAGGTGTACCAGTTTTTTGGCTCTTCAGTGTGTGTATATATATATATATATATATATATATGTGTGTGTGTGTGTGTGTGTATTGCGAAGGTGTAATCTGTGAATCACCTAATTGCAGTGAATCGCACCTTCACTGAATTCTTTCGGGAATATGCAATTTGCAATATCCAATTCCACTCCGTATCCTGTTAGATAAAATTTGTAACTTTCAAACAATTTTTCTAACAATTCTTTGACTGTGTTTGTGCATGTTTTTTTTTATGGGAGTTTGAGGTACCATGGCATTAAAATTGGCATGTATGAATTTGAATTAATTGCACAGATATTGGCCATAGTGAATCTGATATATTTCGGGCTGTGGCACATTGTTTATTTTTTTTCTTGGCGGTAATTTGGAATACTTTTCCAAAGTCAAGTATCGCTCTGCCTTGACTGTTTTCGGTATAGTACAAGAGTACCATTTTCTTGTGGCCGATGTAGGAAGAACAGGGACTATTAATGTACCTTTGGCGTGCAGATGAGTTCTTAAGCCTAACAAACTTTATGTTTTCTTACAGTTTCATACAATACATTTTCGAAATTAAGGAATTTCTCCAGTTTATAACAGTTAGATACTTTGGAAAAATTTGCAAAGAAAATGCAAGTGCAGTGACATAATTGTAGATTCGTTTCACGAAACGCGATGCATTGTGCTTGTAACCTTTATGAGCAGTGGAACAAAGTTTCAGCACATCTTGGTTTTTTAATCGATCAGTTTTGTCAAATGCAAGTACTTTTTCTTCACTAGCGAGGTAGATCAAGAATGATACCCTTTCCATTGATTATTTTCATTTCCTCGTTTATGAACTCAACAAAATTGTTGCTATCCAATAAAAAAATATTTGTTAACTGGTAGCCATCGGTATCTGCATCAACGACCATGATGCAATACTCTCGTAGAATTTGGTGAATAACTGCATGGATTTTCGCCCCGCCATACTCTATCAGTCTTTTGTTTGCTTCCAGATTAGAGAAGGAATCGTAGGCATCTTGACGAACGTAATAGACCAATTGCATGAGCTCCTCTTCTATTAGGTTGTATATTGTTTCTTTGTGATCGCGAATCATGTGCAGTAGATAAAGTATGGGTGTAACTCCACATAAATGTATGAGAAATTTCCATACAAACAAGGTCGTACCTATGGCTACGGGAATGCTGACAAACTTGAAAAATGGTGTGCGGAAAATCCCTTAGGTCAAGTTAGCCATAATTTTAAGCGATAGTTGCTTGGCATTTAGCATCGAGTACTTTAGATTCATGTATTGAATCCTCTCTTCAGAGACTTCCTTTTCCTACATTTTCACTTTCAGGGACTTCATTTGTTTTTTGATGGTTTGCCTGCGGGCGAATATAAGGTTTATAGTGAATGGAATTTTGGCATGCGAGAGTAAACGAATCAGAATAGGAAAATCGCCAGCCAACGAGTTTAGTTCCGTGGCCGAAAGTATCATCCTCCCGATAGGCTGGCCAGAATACATCAGGTCTACATATTCTGAATAATTTTGGCTTTCAACTTCCGTCACATACAGAGGAATCACATTGTTCCTCAGCAATTCGTCAAATGTGTCACAGGAGATCGGAGCGTTCTCGAACATGAGATTCAGTGCTTCAGCACAGCAGTAGCTGATAGTCGACCTAGTGAGTCGTTTGTTGATGATAATGTTTGGATAGAAACTACTGACGTACTGAATAACATATCAAAACAGACCATGGTTTGCAAACACTATAGCTCCTAGATACTCTTTTTTCATGTGCTTGAACTTTAGTTTGGTGTAAATTACTCGAATGTTCATCGTGGACGTTCTTTCACCGAGGGCCAAATATTTCATATTAGGCACAGCCAGTAAAACGGAATCGCTGCCTTAATATTCCGGTAACATAACAAAGTATAGCACATTATACAGGCATGCATTCGCGATCTGGCGAGAAATAGCACTCATTGAACTCTGTTCGAGAACGCAATTAATGAGATAGTCCAACTGGCTGGTAAAAATCACCAAATAAACTTGGTGTAAAGTCCAATCACAGCTAAGCAGTCCCTCTCTTTATAATTTACAGCCTGTTCCATTCGGTAGAAAACAATAATGTCTTTGTTCGTTTCACCCGTCAGTTTACGCCAAGCTCTACTGACTATGTACTCGAACCGATGAACTCGCATGTTTGTGTACTTAGCAGGCACAGCATCGAACCTGTCGTTGTTGCAGGTATACAAAATATATTTATCATGCTCTCGTCTCAAAACTCGTCGTCTGTGATGGTGTCGTAGAGAATATATGAGCACCGAGTCCAAATAGATTTTTCTAAACATTTGGCTTAGGTAGTTTTTAGACAGGTTTGCCAGCGAAAAGTTCTCGCTTGCCAGAACATTTTTTTTAAAACCATCAGCGCATCAAATATGTTGCAGTCATGGTGAAAACGAATGAGAGGAACGGTAACCAGTTTTCCGAGGGTCTCGAACACTTTTATTTCGCGTTGTATGTTGAATACCTGTAATCGAGTCAGTAGAAATTTTAAATTGTATTCGATAATGTTGTGGCCGACGAAATATTGTGTGTAGTTGTGGTATCCCGTTAGCATTTTCAGCAAGTATCCATGACTATACCAAAATATAAAATTAGTGATGAGATCCTCTTCATGTGCGAAATCTTGGATCCACATATGGTCTTNATTTCGTGGGTGGTCTTACGTATTTTTTTTTCGCATTCCTGCATTGAAATCTTTGGACATGCTGCGGCACTTTATGTATGGACTCACTTCAACATCCAGACACTCACAGTACAACACAAACATGAGCAGAAGCAGTTTCTCTGCTGTGAGTCCTCCCAGCAGCAAGCCCTCCAAATTATTCACAACAGTTTCGATGTCGAAGCTCACAATGGGAATGTACTTGTACATGATAGTAAAGTCGAAGGACATGTCCAGGATCAGATGCTTAGTCTCGGTGATGGTATACACACCATTTGCACGAAAAATGTTTTCCACCACAAGATTGCTGACTCCATTTTTCAGTCTGCGAAACTTGAGTTTTGCAAGTTGATTCTGTTTGACGAAAGAATTATGCAACATGCCCTTTAATATTACAGAATCGATCTGAAACTCCGTTTGCAACATGTAATGCACATCTGTCGACTTTATAGTAAAATAATAATTTTTTTCAGTTATTTTTAAGAAAATCTTGTAACCATGTTTAAATTATTCATTGTCAGAAACTCAATTTATACCAAATTATACGACATATACAGCATGCTCGCAGCGTTCTGGGTCAAAATTTCCAGCTGCAAGTTCGAATTGGTTTCCAGAGAGACTGTCATGTCGACGATGGAATCGATGTACAGTTCGTATAACTCCAGCAGCATTCGACACAAGTCGTATTTCATATTTTCAGCAACCCACAAGTATATCGAGAGGGAGGATAGGTTAAGATTTCTTGATGCCTCTTCATCATTCTGACATCGATGAAAGATCTCAACACAAACATTTTATTTTGTAGATTTGAGCACAGGGGACCACATTTTTTAAGAACCTTTAGTCATGGCTCACAAACTAAGTTTCACAATGGCCAAAGTAACGGACATATTTAAAAACATCCACAGTGATCCGAAAATGCACACTTTGGGTGAATTTAAAAAGTTTTACATATATTTTGTTCACTGTCTTTTGGAATACATCTACACATGAGAAAATTACAATGACAAAGACTTGGAAGAAGATTTCGAGAAGAAATTCGATACTGGCTTAAATAACAATTCTTACATTCCGTTGAAGTTTAAAGATTTTCGGGCCAAATTTCCTGACACTACACTCGATGATTATCTGTACATCAAACAGGTTTCATTGATGTGCACTTTTGAAATTAGCTCCAAGGATCAACAAGTCTTGCTTCATCAACAACTGCTTTCTCAAAAGCACTATTTATAGAGACAACTGCGACTCTATATATACCTAGTTATATAATTAAAAAAAAAATTGGAATTGTTTTTGCTTTGAAGAAAAAAAAACGAAACTGATGAACATCAACTTTTGCTTGCGTGCAAGTACAAAATTCTATTGATGAATTATCGCACAGCTGATCCCTGATTTATAATGGAACACACATATCATTCAACAGGCATGACAAGGAACAAGGATGGCACTCCTCTGTTTACGAAATTGAAATTAAGCAACATATTTGTATACGAATGTAGTCGCAACTTCATTCGAGGATTGGCAAAGTCTCGATGCCGCCCAACACCCTATCTATAAAGCAACACTTGACATCGCCATTGACATTTATCAATTCAATCGTCACTCTACTCCAGTCGGGATACTACATATACAACCAGATTAAAGAGTTCATCAGTGCAAAAAATCTAGCGGATGTGTACTGTGTACCTAAACTGAAAAATTTTGATACTTTGTTTTACAGACTAATGTTTTTCATTCTCACTGCGGAAGAATACACAGTTAGTTGGAGAAGTGTATTCTTTCACTTCATTTATATTTATGTGGGAAATATGAAAACGGAATTTACAACTTCTATAAAAACAAAAACCGCGACATTGTGTGGTATACGACATTTCGTCAACTGACCCACACATAATTTGTTCAAAAGTAATAGTGTGTATAATTTTACAAATGCAAATGATTTCCAATGTGTTCACATTACCATACATTCCGATACAATAGGACAAATAACCGCTTCTCTAAATTCTAATTATAGTTATGATTTGCAATCGTGTTTTACAAGCTCAAAAAGACAAGAGTGGAGAGTAGGATATGGCCAAAATATTCTAACACTCTTGCTGCTGCTGCTGTTGTTGGAGTTGGAGCAGCTGTTGCTATTTGGGTCAGGATTAGAGCTGCTGCAGCCATCTTAATAGTTTAGTTAATGGGATCCTCTCCTGGGTCTTCTCACTTAGTATTGTTTGATGTATGTGCTATTAAAAATAAAGAAACATATTGAAATACATGTTACTCTTCTCAAACAGAAATAAATCTAAAGAATTATAATAACCTCGGGTTTTTAATTATTTTGCCTCCAGAGAAAGAAAACTGTTGACTTTTTTTTACAAACTTTACATTTATGGCCACAATTACACATACAATGTTTTTTTTTCACTTTTCAGGATTTTTATCTCCTGTTGTGCAGTTTTATACACATTCCACTTTTCATTAAATTCCCTGTATTTTTTCACTAGCTCCTTTACAATTTTGTTTTGAAGTTCCAACATTTTTCAAGTTCCTCCTTAGCCTCAGTATAATTTGTTAAAAGTTATTTAGTTTAATTTTTTATAGTGCAATGTTTTAAAAACCTATTATAAACTTCTTTACAATTTGATTCCAACCCCTTAAGTATTCCCTCTAACTTTACCTGAGTCACTGCGATCTTATTCATTGTGTCAAACTTGATTATAAAACAAAAGCTACAACTATCGATATCACAACAATACCGAGCCTGAACAAAAGTATGTGATATTTATATATGGACCAACCAGGGGATATTTATTTTTGGTATTTAATGTTTTTATTACTGTGCTGCATATTGGATAAAGTGTAAACTATATTGGCCAGGAATATTTTAATTTTATTTCGCAGTTATGGTGGTGGTGATTCGCTCTAAACTGATGGGTGATAATGTTTTTCTTTTTAATCACCTTGTCTGGAGAGCACTCGCACGCTCATGTTCTACTTTTTCATCGCCATATATGGAGTGCACTCGTTCGCTCAAAGTCGTGACTAGTGTATGCACATGCTACCATGAAGTGACTTGCATTCATAACTCAACTTGGCCTCATCCATATACAATAATTATCTTGGGGTAGAAATAATTTTTTTTGCTATGTCAACTGTAGGTTCCCCTCATCCTTCCCACTCCTTTTTTGGCTTGTGGGTAGACTTGTATTGCTTTTTCCATCCATCTTCCTGGAAAGATAGCGTATAATTACCGGTGAACTTTGTGTCAGGCGACATCAGCGACTGAACAATGGTTTCTGACAAGTCTCCCATGGTAATTTACGAGAGGCGTGACCTCCTGTTGCAGAAGCAAGAATATATGACTACATCGATGGCAAGGACCAAGACAAATTCATCGAGGAATCTGCCATCGACGTCGAGGAGGAGCCAGTCGATGTCGAGCAAGAGGCAGTCGTCATCGAGGAGGAGCTGGCCATTGTGTAAGAGGAAAAAGTTGTCTTCGCCACCATACAGGAGGCCTTATTCATCTACATTGCCCTCCTTCATTATTAATTTTGATCAAATTAACATCCTCGAATTGTCCAAATGGAATTCGAATTCTTCCTTTACGATAGTTTGAAACATTGCCAAACAACTTGCGATATATGTGACTCGAGACACTGTGGTTCCTCTCTTCAAGAACACTGTATTCTTTGTAATGGAAAAACATAGCAATTTGTTTACTTTGATGAAAATTTTAAGAACAAATAATATATGTTTGCATTTAGACTATAAGAAATACGATAACTTGATGTGCCTGCACTCGACTTTTGGTTATTTTAAAGATTTCGTCAATGAGAACTGTATTTTATTTCAGAATTGCGGTCTGTCAGAGTCTTACTTGTAAATGTAACCATAAAGCTTTCTGCTCCATTGTGCGACGAAAGTGACGAAACTGGTGCAGACAATGTAGAGGACAGTACATCTATTTTGTTCGATGATAATTCTGAAATTAGTGTACAAGAAAATATTACAAACAATGTCACTATTTCTATTTAAAAAAAAAAAAAACCTCTGAGCAAAATTTTAAATTTCTAATAAATAGCTAAGATGAAAAAAAATTAATAAATTTAGAATTGATATTTTAGAGTCAACAAATACGCAAAGATGTTCGGCCACAATCGAAAGAATTATATTTCGTCAATTTTTTGGTTAATTGATTATTACAAACAGGTGGCAAAGATACTAAATGCTATGACCGAGTTTATATATTTTGCCTTAAACAACTTGTACTCTCACAGATTTACGAAAAAATACTTCATCAAAGACTAGTTTACAAATTTGTAAATCGATACCATTCTTAATGAAGTGCAGCAAAACAAGCAAACTTTACACGAACTCTCCAAACTAAAAACAAAAGTAGACAGTAAAATGTTGCAATTGGCATTTCATCAGAAATTGTACGAATTGGCGCAAATAAATATAAACATTAATCCTAAAGAATTTTACTCTACATTTCTAAACATAGTTGAAGTTAACAATGCGGAAGCAAGCATTTCATCAGAAATTGTACTCTTATAAAATTTTTGCAAAGGTCATTTACAAATCTACGAAAATTGCCAATATACCCACTTCAGCACAACACCAGTTGTGAGTATCGATCGTCGCAGCAGATTGTGTGCACAGGTGCGCATACCCCCTCCACCGATGGTCGGTACACCCCACCAAGGAGGCACAGTGAGGACTTCCGTGAGGGGTGTGTCATGCCCATGACCACTACCACTGGGTTCGGCTGCCACACTGCGAATGTTAACAATGGCCAGCCTGACATCTGTAGGTGTCCCGACACCTTCTGTTATGAAAATGCTTGAATCCCATCCCACAGGACGTAGTGGCCAAGTAGAAATGAGGCACAACAAATTTCAAGTGCTCTTGTAAGACCAGCCCAACGAACAACCTCGAATAACCGCTAACACAAGGAAAGCTCCGATGTGATAAACAAAATTCAAAGTCAGTGCAAATTTATGGTTTCCGACAATACCAGTCAACAAAATTCAAACATTCCACTCCCAATCAACAAAATTTTTGTGTGACCATACAAAACCGGAACTTTCAATGCTTACAGTGTCACAGCAATAACAATCAATTGAACACTTATATAGTTACAAAGATTTATTAACTGGCTCAGACTGTCAACCAATGCAATGTAACCACCCAGTGTGTCCAGGGGGCGAAATTAATATGTTGAAATGCAGGGTGTGTGCAGTGCATGCACACAGGCAATTTTTTTTTTTTTTTAGTTGGAAGAGAGAATGATGGTACAATATGTCAAATTCACTTCTCGGCAATCGTACTTAAGCAGCCGACACCGCACCACAACTGTCACACGCTATCAGTGTGCAGGGGGCATATGTAAACAAAGCAGTGCCACTCGCTCATTCCACACCTTGCCAGCCGGCCTAGAATTCAGCACCTCTCCCTCTTCTACAATCCGCCTCTTACATACAACTACTCCCCACATTTTCCCCATGCCTGCCTTCTCCCAACATATGATTCCAGTGCTACCAACCTACCTCAAAATTTCATCTACATGTGACAAATGCAATGCACTACTGCTAACATGAGATACTAACCAATATTACAGGCAGCACATTCAGGACATGTGTATGTGTTACGTTCGTGGCTACATCATTTTTCACTTCATAGCTGCACAGGGAGACAATAGGCGAGCCTCAACTTCCGCTCTTTCGCAATAACGCCTCACACAGGGGAGCTAATCGGGGGGGGGGGAGCCACCCTCCCTCCTAAAGCCTGCAAGCCCAGAAGTGCGAAGCAGGCTACACTTCTCCCCTTCCATGGCACTCACCATTCATTGTCTTGTCAAGCAGGCATATGAAGCAGGCATATGAAGCAGCCATGAACGAACACAAAATATGTTCCCATGGTCACAGCACAGCAGCATAACTTCGCAGCAGGAACAGCAAGCTCACTAGCACCCTTAGGTTTAGCAGCGTGTCTATGAAACTCCTTTTGGGATGTAAAATCACATTCACATTATTACTCTTTCATACATTATTCTAATTTGCATTGTCGTGCATTTATTTTTCTATGTGGCAATTAATTTCTTTTTGAGTTTTATTTTTGTTAGAGCACATTCACCAGGGATAATTATTTGAATATTTTCAGCAGGTATAAATGTAAGTTCAATCAGTCAACAATTGCATATCAGTACATAAACAATGTTCAAATCAACTTGAAAACTCATTTTTTCACTCTGGCAAGCCCCTGTCATTCATTGTGTCGTTTGATTGGCAACCTTGTGCTCCTGACTCGTCCCATCGTCAGCATCGTACATCCGACTTATCACCCATGCACTTTACCACCATTCATGAGGAGATAATCTGAGAGTAACCAATCATCCCTCTGCACATGGTGTCATCGTTCATCACAGTGCACACAGAGCTAATCGTTGGGTGCACAAGCTCTCCTCCACACACAGTGTCATTCCCACATGCGGAGATAATCGGAGGGTATTCAAACCCCCTTTCGCCCATGGTTCACACAGCTGAGATGTCCAATGTCCAGGCGAGACCGCCAGTTGAGACACCCACAAGTGTTCCAGACATCATTCACCATTCACACTGTCCATACTGTCATCCTTGTCGAAGTTCAACCTAGCAGTGTAGAGTTCACTCACAAGCGAGGTCATATCACTCAGTGGCTGCTGACCACCATGTGACCACCCACTCAACTACGACCTGGTCAGCACATCTACATTCTTGCGCACCCGCAGTCTGCATACTGCAGAGACTTCTGCGCGTGTTTTGCAGCGAAGTGGAATGGGCTACACACAATTGTACGAGCTACATGGACTGGCTTTGCAGAAAACCTGTCAAGATATAGCGAGATGACCTGTGCCTAACAACAGGTGATGTCGACGAACATGCTGTACCACCTGCTCAGGTGTGCCATGATGATGACCCCGATGTTGAGGTCCGCCGACCATCCACACGGGAGGAAGGTGCATCAGCACCTTCCTCAGAGGAGCATCCACAAGGGACCTGAAGCCCGATGCGGCCCGGCATCCAGGCTCCCCTTAGGGATCTTCGAGGCGGGAACATTATTATCTAAGATAGCACGGCACTACCCATTACTGCCATCCATGCGCCAACACCATGCACGCATACTACCAGCTCGAGCAAGAGAAAGGAGCTCCCCGGATTGTCCGCATCACGATGCCTGGCATCGAGGTGCCCACCTCGACGTGTGTCTAAACCCCCCTCGTCGAGCCAGTTACAGGTGACACCCTGGAACCTCCTGAAGCACTGTCGACAGTGTCAGGATGGCTTCTGAAGTTGTGCACCACTGACGAGGGGGATATGCACCGGAACAGTGCCACAGCAGGAACGCCACCAGCAATAATTCATTGTAATTCACCAGTAATTCATTGTTTTGCACACCTGTGTACTTTCACAGTTTTGCAATCGTCACCTCATGAAACGGTGTCTGGAACCTAGTCTGGTATCCAACTCCAAACCCATCTAACAAAGTTTTTCACCGCCCCTCAAAACTTCCATTAACCCAATACCACCCATCCAACAAGTAATAAATTGGCGCCAAACTTTATGGCGAATTCTTATTCCAGTTATCTGATGTTCTACACAATTTAACCACCATTAAAGTGACACCCTTCCATGGGACCATTTCCTGCCGTAAACCCTTATTGCTCTTAAATAGTCCTATACAATTTAAACTGGGTTAATTTCATTATAAAGTGTAAATGAGTCAGTGAAATGTTTTAATTTTCGGGCACTAGATAGTTTGTTGCTGATTGTTAAAGTTTAAAATTAAAGAGTAAACGAGTGAGTGACTGTTTTAATTTACAGGCACGAGTGAGTTTGTTACTGTTTGTATTTGTTTAAATTTCATTTTAAAATGTAAATGACCGAGTGCACTATTTTAATTTACATGTGTCAGTGTGAGTCCGTTGCTGTTTGTTACACTTTAAATTTCATTTTAAAGTGTAAAAGAGTGGGTAAGAGTTAATTGCTTTTTTTTTTTGTGTTTGTTTATATTTAATTTTAAAATGTAAACAAGCGAGTAAATTGTTTTAATTTACAGGAGTGAGTGTGAGTGTGTTGCTGTTTGTTACAGTTTATTTTAAATTGTTAATGAGTTAGTAAACTATTTTTATTTACAGGAGTGAGTGTGAGTGTGTTGCTGTTTGTTACAGTTTATTTTAAATTGTTAATGAGTTAGTAAACTATTTTTATTTACAGGCACTAGTGAGTCTGATGCTGGGTTTGTGTTTGTGTAAATTTAATTTTAAAGTGTAAACGAACCAGTAAACTTTTTAAATTTACATGCGCGAGAAAGGGTGAGTTTCTGTTTGTTACATTTAATTTTGTAGTGTAAACGATCGAGTGAGAGTGAGTTGATGTTTCGTTTTTGTTGGCTTAAATTTAAATTTTATTTGTGACCCGGGGAGGGTGTAGAGCAGTTGTGTTGGTCATGACGAGTCCATCCGGTGACAACTAATGCACCTGTATCTTCTGCGTTCACGGAACTTGTATGTGCCTGGTTCAATTGTTAAGGTAATTATTTATGAGGATGTTCGTTTAATAATTTAAATTAAAGTTTTATTCGCAAATGTTCTAAAAATAAATAAATAATTATTAATGCGTCGTCATTCCCCTATATATATATATATATATATATAATGCAAAATGCATATTCTAATGGGGGAGGAGGGGGGGTACTAAATTAATTCTGGTTATGCAGTAGGAAATTTTTAGCGATGGGTCTCTTTCGGCACTTGGATACGACCTGGGAAACAAATGGTGTAATCTGCATTTTTTTTTCGGTTAGGGTACACCATACGAACCAATAAGGTACCAGTCGAAATTTTCCCCCGATTCGGTTGGGTATGCAGGCTGGAAAAAATTAGGCTTGGCACCATTTTCTCCTCTTTCGGTTTGAATATGCAGTCACGTGCTTTTCGATCCTGTTTGTTTTTCCAAGTGAATGCGCCAGGAGAAAATTTTAGTCGAAACAGGATCATTGTAGGTGAGTTGGGTACGCTGGGGGAAATTCTGCATATGCCTTGGTCTTCTCCCGGTCGTGGTTGGATACGAAATGTGAGACATTTTAGGTCGACCAGCTCAATGAGCTAGAGAACTATTTCCGCCTGTGGCGAATTAAAGTAAATGTGGGAAAATGCGAATCTGTAGTTTTCACTCGAAGGAATATTCCTCCCAATCTGCCACATCTTACTCTCTTTGGGGAGGATATTCCATTTAAAGATGAGGTAAAATACCTTGGCCTTATTATGGATAAAAGGCTGACATGGCGCCGCCATGTTGAAGCTAAGAGAAACTTAGCATATGCGTGCATGTCAGCCTTATATCCCCTTCTAGTCAGTGGCTCAGGTTTGTCACAGAATAATGGGATACGATTATATCAAACATTGATTCGCCCCATTATCACATATGCAGCGCCCGCTTGGGCGTACTGTGCACAAACTCACTTGCATTCATTACAAGTGGTGCAAAATAAATGCCTCAGATTGGCAGCCAATGCACCCAGGTATGTCCCTGTTAGATGCTTGCACGCCGAATTAAAACAAGAAATGCTGGACGAAGTTATCCGCAAGCAAACCGAGCGTTTTTATAAATCTAGTGAGGTACACACAAATCCTCTCATAATTGCCCTTGGGGATTATGACTTTGAAATAACTCAGCGCTATAAGCGGCCAAAATCGCTTCTGGCGCACAGGCCCCCTTAGCCCTGNCGAGCGTTTTTATAAATCTAGTGAGGTACACACAAATCCTCTCATAATTGCCCTTGGGGATTATGACTTTGAAATAACTCAGCGCTATAAGCGGCCAAAATCGCTTCTGGCGCACAGGCCCCCTTAGCCCTGC
>NQII01001422.1:175073-250234 GCA_002778355.1 Clitarchus hookeri
GGGGGGGACCTGCCCAATTGCGCTCTCCCCCCACCAGAGTGATGCGCAAGTATCACTCTGGTTAAACCCAGCGCCAAATGAAAGACAGTACCCGCCCCCTCTCTACTAGCACTTTTCCTATCATAATAAAGAGAATGATTCCTATCCTCTGTCTCCTGTAGCATTTTCTGTTAAATAAGATAATGCATGAACAATTTTTTAATTCTTTCCTGTCGAAAGGGTTTTTACTGTGACTATGCAGGTTTTTCCCTTTCTCTTCTAAATATAGTTTAACTATAAGCACACTTAGGGAGGTTGTCATGGCCAAAAGTCGGCCATGGCAGCCCAATCCCTCTTTGCCGTGATGCATGTCTCCTTGCATGAAATCCCTTCCTTGTAGGCGTATGGGGCTTAGCCCTGAGACGCACTTAACTCCCGTCCCTACCGCGGGCTCATATAACACTTATTATTAGAGTAGTTAGTTAAAAAAGTTGTCGTATCATTGGATACGAAATTAAGTGATTTTTGAGTGGTTTGGATATGCAATATGGTTACCACACACACACACACACACACAGAGTTTGATATACCATCTTAAGTAACGTATACCATTTTTACACAGTAATACTACAGTCTGGTAGCAAAATACTTGTAGACAGGCCAAACACATACACAAATAGGAGAAAACTTTCTACGATTGTTTAATGACAACAATGGGCGACTGTGTTAAAATAAATATCTAAATATTTAATTGTGCTCAAAATTACTTGGCATTAACCAGAAAAACGAAATCCTTCATCCAGATAGCATTGCAACTAGTAAAATCCGAAAATATTTACAACATAATTGTAATAGTACCCTCATTAGGGTTGCGATTTAAAATATCTAAAATTTTCAAAAATCATTGCGAAAATCTTTAATAATCTTTCCAAAAATATGTACTTTAAATAAATTTTGTGTAATTAGCTAGCAGTAAAGAGAGGGTTCAGTTCAGTTTTGCTGTAGTAAATGTCGGAAAAAGTCGTATATGTAAGATATACAACATTGTGACATAAAATTTTTGTAGAAGGCAGTATAAAAGGTGTTATGTAAAAACTTTATTTGGAATTTCTTAACTGAAATTTGTGGTCAAACCATAGGATTTTATAATCCAGAAGGGCCCGATAATCCAGTAAACCGACGGGGAATCTCTCCATATGTGCAGCAACCCTGGGGTGTCATCTTTCTTATATGTAATCACACAGCTTATGGTGCTTGCATACAGTTAAATGACACTTTAACAGACGTCACACAAATTCTAGCTAACCTATCTGAAAGCTTTGTGGTGGGAGGTGACACTGGCCTACTTCTTACTTGCAACACCTCGTGTGTTCGTGTCTATTAGATGGCCTGTAATTTCAGGGGTGCGAACTGGGACTTTGCAAAAAAATCTAATTTTAAAGCCTATTGCACAGCCCACCTTGGCAGGCCATCTTCCTCCTAGAAAACTTAACTTAATAACATTCTAAAAAAAACTGGCCAGTCACGAGGGTAACAATTCAAAATTATTTTTACTGCCAAATAAAACTGCCCAAACGATCAGAAATGCAAAGAGATACATGGTTTTGTATATATTGTACTCATTGAAAAAAGCCAAAGACATATAAATATGTGGCTAAAAGAAATACTGTTGCAAAACCATATTTATAATCTTGCCACAGAAATTAAATTTAAAAATGTGAAAAATGATATGGAGCCAGTTAAACATACACATTACATGTTAATGATTATTCATTCTTATAGATCAAAAAGTGTGTGTTGCAACACATAAAGGCCAACAAATTTAAGTTTCTTTCGTCTACTGAACAACAGCATGTTTTGACATTGTTACATCATGTTAATACACTACATAGTATGTTCATGAACGACGAGGATACTAGCATGATGACACTTTACGACAATGGCCACACACAGTTTATGCAATGCAATACACTGAAGGAACACATCAGATCTGCAATGGCTCATCTACTAAGAGCCAGAAAGTGATGTCAATATCCATTGCTCTATTGATGGGTACTGATTCCACAGACGATTATGACGAGACAGTTAATGCTAATGATGGAATATGGGACCTACAACACGAGGTAGATTCGGTTTTTGCTGAATGTACACTTTCAAGATTTTTGTGTGAAATCGACGAAGTTTAAAATAAACGATCGACGGCTCTAAATACTGATGATGACCATGCGACTCCTATACAGAAAGTAAACTTGATATTGAGGACGAAACTACTAATTATTATCAAAAAGACTAATTATTAAATACATTATAAATATTGTATAAATATACACATATATTTTATGCTATTAATTGTAAAGTTAGCACTTTTGAAAGTCCTTTTAATAGGAATCATTACCATTATATTTAGTTTATTTGAATCTTGAACGTTTACTTACTTGCGCGATGGAATATACACACTGTGTTTGTTACTTACGTGGCCATTTTTTTTTAAATATGTGGTTGAAGTAGAAAAAATTACTAAAGGAAAATGTAACTAGGGCCTTATAGTGCTCACTTTACCGTGAACAGCCTACAACCGCATTTGGTTTTCGAATAGTATTTGGTACGGCCTCTATTTGATCTCTATGGTTTCATCATCGTTGTTCTTAATTCATCCACGTTTTCGAAAATTCACCAATATGCCCACCAGTGGTGAATCTTCTGGTGTTCACCGGTATGCACCTATTGGGAGGTTTTTCCGAACATATGGTTGTTTACATATTTCGCGTTGCGAATGTAAATGAATATCAATGCATACCAAATAACCTTATAACATAGGAAACCAATATTTAAAACTGTGCTTACATATTTTCTAATAAACATGCACTTTCTTAAAAAAAATACAAATTAAGCCTCACATTTTTCTGCGATGTTTACGCTCATTTCAAGAGATAATACGTTTCCGTTGCAATTAAATGTTGCCATTGGTCTTTCTTTATGTTTACCGTTCAGAAGTACTTTATATGTTTATTTATTTATTTATCATATGTTTGGGAGGTTGTTTTCCGGTGCAAATTCTTTAGATCCACTAACTTTTCAGGCTGGCAAGATCCATTTGATGTCGACCAAAATATTAGTTTCCGAAAACGCGACGCGGCTTCTGTAGTTCTTTTCGCCCTACTCTTTGTCTTCTCTAGTCCGTGACGAGGATACTCGAGACGCCATATATTGCCATTGTGATGATTGACTGTTTGTGTTGTTGGGATAATTTTTGAATGGGTAGTTATTTATTTTGTGCTTAAAGATGGCTTATTGAATGTTTTCAAGATATTATTTAGTTCTATGAATTTAAAAATGGTTCATTCAAGTTGCTTGTTCCTATTTTGACTCCGATAAGAGTCAGCGTGAAAGTTTGCTTGTATGTTTTTAATTTCTCGTAATATTAAATGAGAAGATTTGATAAGGTATGGACATAATTGTATGGAGTAGCACGATTGTTAATTTTCTGCTCTTAATTGCAAATTTGTGGTAAAGTCTTCAGTGTTTAACACTGTTTTTGTGTCATGATTTGCTTGTCAAGTGACGAATAGTGTCTTGTGCATGTGATATTTCATTGCCCAACAGATTGTAGAAATTGAGGATTCTATTGGTTAAGGGTATTTTAAAGTTACCATACGTAGTTCTATTATCAATAAGTGAATCTTTTGGTGAGGTGGAGGATATTTCTGTATATGTTAAAGTGAATCTTCAATTCTTGTTCCAAGGCATTTAGCACTCAAAATACGGAATATTTCGCAATTACTACGTAAACATAGTCTGTTGAAACATTAATTTGTGTTCATCACGTAAATAATATGAAATCCTTACAAGAACTAATTTAAAGTAAATGAACCTTTGCAATATGTTGTCAGTTATGCATTTTCTTCATAACGCCCTTGTCCACAATCGACATGGGGCACATAACATGCATAGCATAAAGAATTAGAAAGCTACGTTTGAGATTGCAACGTCCACAACTAGTATTTGACGTGACTTACTTGGCAAAATTTATGTGACTTGGTGTAAAGATGGTAATCTCAGAGTTTTTTCACCAAATTTTTAATGCCGGCTGATGAGAATTTGAAAAATCATAAAAACTCTTACCTTGGAAAGATTAATGAGTGAAGGTTTTTTTCTTTTACATTAATGCTNCTATGCATATAAAAACTCTTACCTTGGAAAGATTAATGAGTGAAGGTTTTTTTCTTTTACATTAATGCTGATTGTAGTCTTATAGATGCATTTATGCATTGTAATTAATGTTATTTAAGCCAAGTAGATTGTAGACGNAGATGCATTTATGCATTGTAATTAATGTTATTTAAGCCAAGTAGATTGTAGACGGTGCCTAATACATTAGTAATTATTGCTAATTTGGTTTACAAGACATTTTAAATCAACATTAAAATAATGGGTGTTTTTGTGAAATGCATTGTGAAAAGTTTTTTTTAAATGAGAGCACATTAATTATCTGAATTAAGTTTGTGTTGTGGAAAAGAAATTAAATTTTTTAGTATTGGTGAATTTAAAAGAGATATTTTCTTGAGGTACTTGTATGTATATTTAATTTTGTGTTTTTGTGAATAGATTCATAGATTTGTTAACTGAATGAATTTTTGGTTTTGAATTGTTAACTTTATTAATCTTGATTGTTTAATTCATCATACATGCAGTAATTTTCATTAGTGGTGTTGCTTTGAAGATCAGGGAAATGTGTGGTGGAAAGTCTAATAACAGTCAGAATACTACGGTTAACTTCATTATCATAGACACAGGTAATCCCCCCTACAAGAGGCATTTCCCACCTGTCGACTCGGCAAATTATGACAAGCCCATGTAGGAGTTTATAGGTACAGAGACTGCTAGATCAGGAAATTAAGAATAAAAAACCATTTCAGTTAATGTGATTACTATCTTAAAAAATCAATGTTTAAAAATAATGTCTTGTAAAAAGAGTTATGCTTGAACACATACATTAATTGAATTTTGACTGTATTATTATGTTATGAAATATGGTGGTAACAATTATGGATTCTTGAGCTAACAATTATCAGAAAAGTGATAGGTAAATTTATTTAAATTCTGTTAATGTTGCATAAAAGAAGTTGGTGAACAGTTCAATTGGTTTAGGAAGCTTGTAGAGACTAGAATGTATCTATATAGCCTATTATAGGCTATTCACTGTCTACTAAGCACTTTTGAGACAACCTTTGAAAAATGTCACCACCTCACTGCCCTTGACTGTATATATTTTAATGTGTACCCTGACGTGCATCCAGCGCAGTTGGCCATGACTGAGGGATAATTGTTGCATGTTTTAATGTGGAATTAGTGTTGGGTAGGCGTTCGTAAACATGAAATTAATTCTTTTGTTTTCTTTTTTTAATTTCTATACAAGTAAGAATGATCAAATTAGTAAAATATTTATTTCCCTAAAAATTTTACAATTTTACAAAGTTATTAGCCCCACTGCAATGTTAATTCTACGTATAGTGGAAGAATACACAGTGTGCGCACATTTATATCTTAAGCAGGGCTTTCGAAAGTGCCGAGTTTGCTGTGAACAGTCTTTCTTTCAGTTTTTTTTCCCTCATCTTTCATTTTATACTGGGCGATTTATAAAAATGTTAACGACATTACTGACTTCACTGCATCAAAGCATCTTCACTTGCTCGCCATTGCTGTCCATACATTTATGTGTTATTGCGTACAGTGATGACACGACACTACTGACCTTGGTGCTCAGAGCTACTCCACTTGTTCACCATCGTTGTCTGTCAACACGTGTATGGAATGTTTCCCATTAGCTGTGCAGAGGCGGTATCCTCGGATTGTTATTCAGTGTTTTCCATACACTACAGCTGTCAGGGGGATCCCACATTCTGCACTGTACTATCTTATAGTCTTGTTGGAAATATGCACAAACGCTTCTTCGGGGTGTCCACTCGCAGGGAAAAGTCAACGAATTTGATGTGATGGGGAATAGTCAGGGAATTTGATGTGACCGGAAAAAGTTAGGGAATTTTCACCTGGGTTAGGGAAAATGTAAATAATTGCTGCACTGTAAGCATGTTCATATTAAAATTTAAATTTTTGTGTTTGTGAACTGGCAATAATAAATTTTTTCAGTCCTGAAAATAGGTTAGGGAAGTTGGTAAGATGGCGACTTAGCCGGTGGTGATAAACTTGTCAAATGTAGTAATTCACGATTCTGAGGGGTGGATCACAGATAAGTAGGCTTAACATTTGGCATAAACCATCGTGGGTAGTGATGAGTTAAAAAAAATATTGGTAATTGTAAAGAATAGCGACTTTTCCGAAAACAAAAGAAAAAATCACAAAGTGGTATAATTCTACTACACAGCACATGAATTTACTAGAGGCATTAATATATTATCAATACAAACTACAAAAATGATAATGGGGAGGGCTATGATGATCAAGAAAATTATATATATACTTTATCGTTATATTTTCGTATGTTAAATGCAAAAAGACCTAACCAAACATTACCTAAAATTGCGATATGTAAATATAGGGTAATCTTTGTCATCACATAATATCGTATTTCGTCTGCTGCAGTGCAAACAAAATCTGTGCATTACATATTGTGAAGTTAGGTTGAATTCTGTTAGGTTTGCTACATTTCAAATAGCTACATACACAGAAATATACATACCACAAAATGCAAAATCCTGTCATATACATATACCACACTTAATAAAACATACCGGATGTATGTGAATTTACTCACCTAGGTAGGCCAAAACAACGTTAATTCAATTAACTGGCTAACGTCCAACATAGACGACCGTCACGCACAGAAACACTCGTACTTGCACTCTCCATTATTAAATCACAAGCCTTCACACGGTCGGATTTGGATGTCGTAACTCACACACGCAGCAACACTCCACTCACCACGAACTGCACTGTATTGCATTTACTGTCCAACTAACCTACGGTAACATCTACACATCCACAGCAGATAGGTGACTGCTGATTCACATTTGTTTACTTTACCACAGCATTACAGGGCTATACAACATGGCGTCCTACGTAAACAAAGCGGCCGAACTCCTCGTATTTTATCTATTTTATTTTCAATGTTGTTCTTATTTTATCACTACACCCTCGTAAATATCAAACAGGTAAGCCNACTTTGTCTCCTTCAAAAAAGTTGCTATTTTTTTATAATTACCCACAGCATTTCAAGGTCACGCTCAGCGGCTGGTTATAACTGGCCTATGACTAGTGGTTTCTTTATTGTCTAGATTTGGTGTGCAGGGTATGTTTCAGAGGTTTGCTTCAAAAAGTGTGTAGAAACAGTGAATGGACTATATGTGCTGTTTTTACCTGCAAATTTATCATTGCAATAAAACCGCATATACACTGCATACCACTAAAAAGCGTATTTCCAGTTTTGGTTTTAAAGATACCTGTACATAACTAAGGTTATGATCGCATTAAAAATTGTCGCGTGCCGGTTTAGGGATTATAGCATGACATTGGCTCACATCCATCACCCCCTCACACCACCCCCGCCTCGCGCACTTCGCTAGGCGCCTTCCAGACGACACGTGGAACCAGGGCCGGTGGAAAATTTCGGTACACGTGGAGCTGAAGCGTAGGCCTTCCCCTCCCACCCCCCTTCATCTTCGTACGCTCCTACCCGCCGGGAGATCTGTTGAGAGTGCAGGGGGTGTCTTGAGTCATCAGCAAATAATCCGGTGTAGTTCGCCTGAACGCAGTAAATACGCACAGCGGCAGAAATACCTGACGAGATGTATTAGTGCCGAGGTATTACCCCCGCCCCGCCCCTCCAAACCTTCAGATACGAGGACACGTGTGTTGGACGGCTTGTTAGGCGTTCTTCCACTTCACCCCTCTTACCCCCTTCCCTCCCCTAAAATGCGCCACGTGCCGCCGATTCAGGGCAGCGGCTGGCGTGTATAAAAACCCCTTTCCAAGAATAGGAGGGGGTCAGTAATATCGGGTACGTCAGTCAGTCATATCGGGGCAGTCAGAGGCTGCGATACTCCGTGCCGGGAGAATCAGTTACGTCAGTAAAGTCAACCAGTCAGTAGAAGATCGTCGAGCAGAGAGTCAGGTCAGGGGTTCGGACCCCTGACCACGTCAGTAGCAACTATGGCCTTGCCAAGGCCTACCCATCGCCGGAGATGTGGGTGGTGTCGACTGTTGTGGGCGTTGTTCTCTTAAGTATGACAATCACCGTCACGAGAAGCCCACTCAACCAGAATTCGCCCAGTAAATCCAAGTAACCAAACTATCACAGTACCGCACCTCTAAAGTTTTGATGTTGTGTATTTGTGAATATAGACACGAGACAATATATTCGTACTTCAAAATACCACAGTCATAGTCTACCTCATTACCAAACCCACAACCCCCACGCACCTTATAGTCGGTGCCTGGGGGACATTAACTCTGACCATATAAGCCGCCATGTCTTCCACAGTGGCGGTACATGAGTCGTCGTTAAAATGTTCATTTGAAAACATTACATTTTTTAATGTAAATCTTCAATAAATGTTGCTTTTCTTGAGAGTTTGGGGTTCAATAGAAATTTCTTCACATAAACTAACATAAAAGTGCATACAGAATAAAATTGTTATACTTTTACGTGCTATACTGCTGTACCTTGTAGAGTAACTGATAATAAAACAATAAGGCAAAGCGAACATAATAGCAGTGAAATTACAGGCATTTGTGTGAAGAGATTTATTACCGTTTGGAATATAATCTCTGGTTACTCAATGAATATTTGGTTTAAAATCACTCGGTTGCCATCTCTTGGTAAACACGCAAACTCCAGTATTGTAGATGGCTATACCAGGCACAGAACTTCTTGGTCTCTCGACAGTCGATCAGCTGCACTTCTCCCACTTCCTGGTGTGAGTAGCCTATCACAGCTGTGTGTTGTTTCCTAGTTCGCAGCGTTACAGTGGCCACAGAGAGTTGAGTTAACTTGTCGCTACTAGGCAACCTGAGTTACACAGGGTGGTGGCTAGTAGGTTATTTAGTTAAATTACTTTGGTGCAGACTAAGGGAACCTGTAGTTGTTGCGTTAGAGGTAAACAAATACTCGTATTCTCCGTTATTTAACACACCAGTATTTTATTTGTCTAAAGGATAACATAGGTTACACACACTTGCGAGACTGAGCCCCCCTACAAGTCGTAGGCTGAAGGGCTGGTGGGTGGTATGCTATGCGTCAGGGAAGGTTATTTGACGGGAGACGTTTCTACTTATCTGTGATTGCTGCTTTTGGTGAGTTGTCTTCGTTGGTAGTGAGGCCTGGTGAGTTGGGTGGCCTTATTTCAGGCCCTCAGACTGGCTCTCGTTGGCGTGCTGTACTCAGCTGACTTCTTCCTTCGGCTTTGACTGACTCTCTCGGAAGCCCGGGATGGTTTCCCGGGGACTTTGAGTGTGTGTGCGACCTTGGCTGGCATTCCTTGTTGGAGAGCACGTCTCCTCGTCTGCGTTGACGTCCCCATCTTCTCTGCCTCGCGCTGATCGACCGACGGTGAACAACTGACCCCCTGCCTCGGCTACGCCTAAATTTAACCAGTGTCCCGCTATATTCAAGTTAGCTGTCAGCAGTTTCTCGAGAGAGAAATCGGGAAATCCTCTGTGTACCTCGCATCTTTTTTTTGTAGGATTTTGTGTCTCGGGGATTCCTGTGAGCTGTGTCTGCATTAATTCTCGTCGGGGGCACCCCCTGATTCCTTCGTCGAGGGCTTATGTCAGCTATTTCTAGGGACTTACCCTGTTTCTCTCAACTTCGGTTCTTCCCCGTGTGCCCTTATACGTCGGGACAGCCCCGAGGGTATTTCCCCCCCAGGGTATGAATACAGCGCAATGCCTATCCCATGTACCCGTCATGCGTCAAAATGTTTCATAGAGGTGCTCAGAAAATGGTGAAAAATTTTATTACAATTCTGCCTACTTTTGCAATGTTTATTTTGCTTAATAAGTATGCAAAAAACCTTAGTGTGTATCTTTATACATTCTGGCTATACGTTATTAAGGAATCATGTGCATGACTTAGGGCTATTTTTCCTAATAGAGGATATTATTTGTTTTCCACCTGAGAGGAAACCATATTTAGTACGTTTATCTAAATGTGCGTGCCTTGCTTTGGAAGCAGACGATAACGAAGTCTTGCTCGTGCTTAGTTAACACAAGATAGTTTTTAGCACTCCCGCGTTTAACCCCAGTACTGCGATGGGTTTCAGCAATTTATACTGTTTTTCATTTTCACAAGTAAGTTTTCGTTGAAAGGGTGATGCTAATTAAACCTTGTGGTTCAAAAACAAGGTCAATATATATAATATTTAGTGTACATTTTTTATACTAAATTATGGAAGAATATCACAAAAGTAAAAATTTCAAACAAATTAACAGTTGGACAGCAAGAGTGTGTAATGTCTGTTAGTGTACAGTGCGACGGATAAGCAAGGAAGGGGAGAGAGCAGCATTGTGTCTATGTCGAAGGGAATAGTAGTGTTACCGAGAAGAAAATTGTCAGCAAACGAGTTACAGATTTTGAAGCCTTGAACAAAGACTGTCTGTTTACTTAGAAAGGTGTTAGAATTTTAAAACGAGTTTTAATTCAACAAAAAATTTTCCGCAGCTATACGTAAAAAGTATAGGTTATTTGGTTTCAATGAGTTCCATAGCAAAATTGTCCAAAAAAAAAGTATGTTTTTGTTATAATAAATTTAATGGCGAGCAGAAATTTGTAATAGAAAGGAGTGGCAATTCCAACTACGTGGGTAGGGAAGAGAAACTTGTGCTACCAGTATATCTTAATAGTTATAAACTCACAAATATATTCTTTGTCTTCTGTATACAAATGTTCCTCTTTGTGCTTAGAATTATATTTTATGTAACTAAAATTTATATTCTAAGACACAAATTGTGACGGGATGGACACTTGTTAAATGTAGCAACAGGGCTTGGCATTGCTTGCGGGTAGACTGACACTGTGACACGTTGCAGGCAGCTGGAATGAACTGTGACAAGAGAGGCAGGCATCGCAAACCTGTGATTGTGTGTTCTTAAACATTATGTCTATCACTGATATTTCAGTGACTTTGTCACAGATACATCCTGCGACAATGAAATATATCTGACAAAGTAGCAGGCTGCGATTTATTGGCCATCTCTATTCGTGGGAGCCTGAAACGCCTCCATCCACGCTGCAACCTTTTTTCTTCGCTCCGCACAGTCTGGTAGCTATTTTCTCAACAACAGTTCCGTTAAACTATTAGTGCTAATGATGTTATGTGTCGCAGGTCTGCATTGAACTTGGCCCGTCCCGCGCCTGCGAGCAGAAGTGGAGGACAGAGTAGTGATACGATAGCGGGCGGCAAAGACAAAGACCAGCTTACACAGCGCGTGGTGCCGCGATAAACCTTGCGGCTCATCTGCTCCTGACCTTCAGCAGATTCAGGGTGTCCACTTAACAGGGAAAAGTCAGGGAATTTTCACCTGGGTCAGGGAAAATGTAAATAATTTGCTACTCTGCAAAAGTGGTTGGTTGTGTGAATACAGGGGCAATCAATTATAAGTATATGCTATTTGAAATTTTAATTTTTAAGTTTGTGAATTTCTTAAAATACATTTTAGCCAAGTAACATAGGGCTACATGTACAAAATAAACATTGGCCATACGTGCTTACTCTGTTGCAATGTAATTTAATTTTGCTTCACTGATAGCATATTTGTTCTGTCAGCGGTAGAAAAATATGGCATTCGAAGATTTTGGCCCTGAAAATACATCAGAGAAAATGGTAAGATCCTCCCTGGAAATCAGGGAAAACTCAGGGAAGGTAATTATTGAGAATAGGGGCTTTTCTGAAAATAAAAGAAAAAATCATGGAAAGTGGTATATTTCCACTCTACTAATTACACAGAACATAAATTTACTAGGGGCATTAACGTATTACCAATAAAAACTGCAAATACAATAGTGGGGAGGGCTATGAAGATCAAGGAAATTGTGGGGTAAAATCACTAAAAAATACACCCACATAAAATACAAAAAAACCTCAATTTAACATTTGTCCACCCAATTTTGTAATATGTACCCACCTAACCTAACTTTACTTTACCTAACCCCACAATGAGTGAATAACTATTTTAAATTTTTAATCTAACCTAGGATTGTATGGTTTTAATCTAACCTACGATTTCATTCTATTCTAGGATTTTTTGTTTTTAAAGTAACCGTAAAATATACCGGACGTATATGAATTCATGCACCCAGGTACGTGGCGGGTTTAATTCCACTGTCCTCGGCCAATTCAACTACCATCGTGCATGACTTGCACCTTACCTCACTCGACAAAACACCATGATCTACTAAAACGTCCAAGTAACACCCGCCACATAGACGACAGTAACGCACAGAAGCACTCGTACTTGCGCCCTCCGTTCTTAAATCACAAGCCTTCGCACAATCGGATTTGGACGACACAACTTACGAACCGCACTGTATTGCATGTAAACAGCAACTGAATGCAGTTCACGTCTGTGTCAACAGCATTACATGGCTATTCAACATGGCGTTTGACGTAAACAAAGCGGCCGAACTCCTCGTATTTTAACTATTTTATTTAGTGCATTCTACTTATTTTACCATTATGCTCTCCTCAATATTAAAAAGGTAAGCTGTCGTCTTGGGTAAATACAATGAAAACACCCACATGATACAAAGCTTCAGAAAAGCCCCTATTCTCAATAATTACCGTGGCCTACTGCCTTAGTTTTTCTCAGCATGACTTGGATTGTGTTAAACCTTCCAGATGAAGGCTAGCTATAGTATAAAAGTGCGACGCGCCTCCGAGCTGAGAGTTGTTGTTGATGAATGTCTGAAGTTTTAGCTATAGACTTCAAGCGAGAAGAGCAACGAGTAGTGCCAAAAGTGACCAGTGAGAGGACAATCTGTGACTACGAGCATCGCGCAGTGAAGAGTGCGACTTGCGGGCTGGACTATTGGACTGGATGCGTGAGTGAAAGACATTACAAATGAAGGCAACAGACAGACTGAACATGTGTTAATTTGAGTATGCGTTAATTGACTATAACCAAACAGACACATTAAGAAGGGCGTTAATTAGAGTTGAAATAGACATATTGCGCTCACTGAGAAATAAAGAGTAATAGTGGAGATAGATAATATAATGCTGTAAATAATAGCTTTGTGAATAAATTAAAAATCAAATATAGTATTTTTATGTTTATTAAGACTCCATTCCTCACAAACTCGGATACGCCCCTAAGGCATCTTGTAACATAATGGTTATGGGTGATAACATTTTTACCTAGGATGGTTGTATTGACAGAGCAAAGTTCACAAGCTTACAGAAACGCAAAACAGGGAATCATTATTTCTTTTCTTTATTCAATTAAGGCCATTAAAAAAATTCATTTAATCCAACATTTAGTATTAGGCCCCCTAATAGCTAGCAGTGCTTGTTAGTGGGGCTCAGATATTAATAAAATTGTTGAAATATATTATCTGTATATTAACGCCAACTTAAAAATATAATATATGCACTTGTAATTTCTAAATCTCTGTTCNTTGAAATATATTATCTGTATATTAACGCCAACTTAAAAATATAATATATGCACTTGTAATTTCTAAATCTCTGTTCAAATTAAATAGGAAAATGATATAATATGTTTCAAAATTTCCTTGTTTACTCAATAAATTAAAGCAGGCAAAGGGAATAACAGAAACGTTTTATTATCCAGAGTAGCGGCTTTTCTGTACTGCTGTTCGGTACGGCTGTTTCTGTACGGCTGTTCTGTAGTGGTATATTTTCACTACTAATTACGTAGAACAGGAATATACTAGGGGCATTAATGTATGACTGATTTTGTAATATGTGCCCACCTAACTTAGAACCTAACCCCACAATGAGTGAATCACTATTTTACATTTTTAAACTAACCTAGGATTGTTGGGTTAAAACTAACCTAGGATTGTAGAGTTTTAAACTAACCTAGGATTGTAGAGTTTTAAACTAACCTAGGATTGTAGGGTTTTAAACTAGCCTAGGATTTTAGGGTTTTAAAGTAACAGTAAAGCACACCGGAAGTACATGAATCAACTCACCTAGGTAGGCGACTGGTACAATTCCAATGTCCTCGACCCATTTAACTGTTGTGCATCTTACCTCAATAAACAAAAAAAAAAACACGATCTACTAAAACATCCAAATAACACCTGCCACATAGGTGAATATTACGTACAGAAGCACTCGTTCTTGCACCCTCCATTCTTAAATCACAAGCCTTCGCACGGTCAGATTCAGACGTCACAACTCAACGCCCGCAACAACACAACTGTACTGTCTCGCATCTCAACTGCAACTAAAATTCTGTGACTATGACGTCTACAGACCCACAGCCAATAAGGTGACGGAATGATGCACATTTGTTCACGTTACTAAAGCATTACTTAACCAAAAATCATGGCGTCCGACGTAAACAAAGCGGCGAACTGCTCGTACTTTTAACTATTTTATTTAATACGCTCTACTTATTTTAACGTTACACCCTCCTGAAAATGAACAAGGTAAGCTGTGCAGAACCCATGAATGCTACTTTTGTTGATCTAGGACGTTTCCTTCAGAAAAGCTGCTACTCTGGATAATTACCGATTATGGCAACCCAAAAGGAAAGAAATATTTTTTACCCGATAGCCAAGAAGTAGGGTATTGTTTTTGGAGTGTATCTGTGCAACTATTGCGTAGTTACTACATTTCCGCTTTCAAGCGTCGATGTATGAAAATCAAAACATGAGTTTCATTAAGTTGTAGCTTTAGAAATAAGTGTATCTAGGTACTACTTTTTGTGCTTGGCTGAGGATCTTAACCGATCACCAAAGTTAAGCAACGTTCCCAGCGGCACACATTGGGATGGGTGACCGTTTAGTAACATAACATCTGAGCGCTTCCGGGCTTCGGACGGCACGTAAAATATTTGGTCCCGGTTATTATTGATTGATAGCAGTCGTTAAGCCATTTCAGAGGTCCTTGGGTGGCCTGATAAACTCTGATACCAGAGGAAAAAAGTGTTTCGGTCACGTTCCCAGCCATTGCAGAATTAAGTTTTGTTGTTATTCCACAGGAACCGTACAATTTTCTGCGATAAAAAGTACCCGATGTCCTATTCCAGGACCTAAAGTACCTACATACCAAATTTCATCAAAATTCGTTCATCTGTTATGGAGCTGAGTGGAAATAATCGCACACACACAGACTTTCACGTTTATAATATTAGTAGGATGTGTCAATTGGGTTGCCTAGCCACATTAAATCCAAGAAGATGTAACAAAACTAAACATAAATTCAAGATATGTGAATCACAGCAGAGTGTGTGTGCAGACATGCTAGGGACTTAAGTGAATAAAATTATGGTAACTAAACAGTGTTTGAATAACATGTATTCCTGTTAGCGCTTGCAAGTCTTGCCTTGTTGAAATTCACAATGGAATGTAATACATTCCGTGGAAGAAGTACAGAAATATGTACGTACATACATATGTGTGTGTGTAGTCCATTCACGGTTACTAAACACCTTTCTGAAGTCCGGCTAAAGTTCTACTTCTGGTTACTGATTACATATCCTTCCGCTACATGGAAACACAGACACTGCCACCTGACTTATGTTTTAACTGTCAAATGCTTTGATTACTGCTTTCAGCTGTTCAAAGAATTCGGTCATATTTCAAAAACCATTAAGCACAAATGTTTAAAATTTAAGCCTATAACTATATTTAGGTCAGCTTTATGATTTTTTAATAATGTATGTATTGATGATAAGTAGTTCTTATGGGAATTATTTTACATATTGTTAACATATTTGTGTTATAATGTATTCACGGTAACTTCAAGATTTTCTGAAGCCCTGCTAAAGATCTACTTTCAGGAAGCCGATTATGTATCCTTCCGCAGTATGTAAACAAAACATTGCCATGTGACACCTGTCAAACGTTTTGTAAACAAAAACAGTGCCATGTGGGAACTGTCAAATATTTTGTTAACAGTGTCCATGTGGGAACTACCAAAATTTATTTTTGAAGAGAAACAATGCCATGTAATCTTAACTGTCATATACTTTAATAAAATTCTCCAAATGTCTAAAAAATGCTAATCAATTTAGCAAAATATTGTAATACATACAAAAAGGTAGATTGAAGTATATATCGGAACTGTTAATTATATAATTTAATTAAAGTTTACTTATTGTATTAAGATTTATTTACATATTTGCTGTAAGGAAAAAGTTAAATTTTACATAATAAACTTTTGGAAGTAGCACTCAGGTTAAAGATTTCACTGTGATAAATGGTACCATATTTTATCGCATATAAGTCGCACATTTTATATTAAAAAAAATTTATTGAAAACTCGGGGGCGACTTATAAGTGAGAAAAATTTCTCCAGCCCCGCACTAACGTTTCATTTACTACGAATTCACGGCCCGCGGCTCGATTTCCAAACTCTTCAGCGAACAAAATCACTTTCATTTTGAAACCTGCGGTGTAGGTACATCGCTTTCCCATCAGGAAACTGTCGCAATTCTTACTGCCACAACATTAAAACAACACTACGTGCGGCGCAAAGACGTGTAAGTCACGGCTAACATTTGGTATTCAAGAACCAACGCTAATGTGCTGCTATCTCTTACGCTCCACAAAAAGGTTTCGAAAATAATCGATTATTGACCAAAAATTGATTTCTTTTCATTCTTTTAAAATATTTTTTTCTGTTAAGGATTGCAAAGGGAATTACGTAACGGAAATATTCAAATGCCTTTCTATATTTTGCAAGTTTATTTAAAACTTACAAAGATAAACTGCAGAAATAACAACGCTAATACCAAAATTACATCTTAACCTAGAATTATCTTATAAGCAGAAAGGATATGTTACGTTAGTTCTATAACCACAATTCAGCGTCTCCAATATCCAATATGGCGTGGTTATACTTCTGAAAAACACGTTCCCAAACTGACAAGATGGAGTGTATGAGTCCGCTGGACAGACACTGAAATTTATTTAATTTCAATTAATAACAGTGAAATCTTTACCCATGAGTGCTACGTAAAATTGTAAATATATAGTTTAGCAATATTAACTTTACAATTATGGCATTAAATTTATACATATTAATATTTAACACACAAACTATTTCTTTTCAGCTATAACCATGTCCCTTCAAAATCTGTTGTTAATTCGTATAGACTTTTAACAAATTATTATAATTTATTAAAAAAATATACTTAAAACTTAAAACAACCCATTTATATAGTGCTTCAGTGCTAAAAGCAAGACAAAACCTTTTTCCATATACTATTTTTTTATAACCAATTCAACATGTAACTCCTAGGGTGATTTATCAAAGGTTCTTTTCAAAAGTATCGAAGATACAGTGAATGGATTATATACATTATATAGCACGTTACACATAACACNTCAAAGGTTCTTTTCAAAAGTATCGAAGATACAGTGAATGGATTATATACATTATATAGCACGTTACACATAACACATGTTAATATTTTGCAGTGACTGTGTTTAACACTGTTACAAATGTGGGGGAAAGAACTGTAGTATTTAATCTTTGTTATTGATATGTGTTGGGTTATATCGTTAAAAGGACGGCCTCAGTTGGAATAAATATTAAAATGAATGAGCAACAAGTCCAACGAAATACAGCAAATTCAAGCACGCAACTTGTCATAATTTTTTGTACGTAGCAGCAACAAACTGAAAAAAATAGTGGTAAACATGCACACAAATGGGCCTACCGTAACTTTTATTTCTCTTATACACAGAGGTGACAAAAGTCATGGGATAGCAATATGCAAATAAACAGATGGCAGTAGTATCGCGTACAAAATGTATAAATGGGCAGTGCATTGGTTGGGCTTTCATTTGTAGTCAAGTGATTCATGTGAAAAGGTTTCTGACGTGATTATGGCCGCACGACGGGAATTAACAGACTTTGAACGCGGAATGGTAGTTGGAGCTAGACGCATGGGACATTCCATTTCAGAAATGGTTAGGGAATTCAACATTCTGAGATCCACAGTGTCAAGAGTGTGCCGAGAATACCTCATTTCAGGCATAACCTCCCACCATGGACAACGCAGTGGCCGACCGCCTGCACTTAATGACAGAGACCAACAATGTGTGCGCAGAATGGTCAGTGTTACAGACATGCAACACTGCATGAAATAACCGCAGGAATCAATGTGGGACGTATGACGAACGTGTCCGTTAGGACAGTGCGGCGAACTTTGGCTGTACTGGGCTATGCCAGCAGAAGACAGACTCAAGTGCCTTTACTAACAGCACGACATCGCCTGCAGCGCCTCTCCTGGGCTCGTGACCATATCAGTTGGACCCTAGACGACTGGACAACCGTGGCTTGGTCAGATGAGTCCCGATTTCAGTTGGTAAGAGCTGATGGTAGCGTTTTGAGTGTGGTGCAGACCCCACAAATCCATGGACCCAAGTTGTCAACAAGGAACTGTGCAAGCTGGTGGTGGCTCCATAATGTTGTGGGCTGTTTTTACAAGGAATGGACTGGGTCCTCTAGTCCAACTGAACCGATCATTGACTGGAAAGGGTTATGTTCAGCTACTTGGAGACCACTTGCAGCCATTCATGGACTTCATGTACCCAAACAACGATGGAATTTTTATGGATGACAATGCGCCATGTCACCGGGCCACAACTGTTCGCGATTGGTTTAAAGAACATTCTGGACCGTTCCAGCGAATGATTTGGCCACCAAGATCGCCCGACATGAATCCCATCGAACATTTATGGGACATAATCGAGAAGTCAGTTCATGCACAAACTCCTGCACCGGCAACACTTTCGCAATTATGGACGTCTATAGAGGCAGCATGGCTCAATATTTCTGCTGGGGACTTACAAAGACTTGTTGAGTTGCTGCTCTTCGCCAGGCAAAAGGATGTCCGACACAATATTAGGAGGTATCCCATGACTTTTGTCGCCTCAGTGTATTTCTTAGCACAGATACTTAGTTTTTACTAGGTTTATTTATTTAAGATTTTCTTGCTTAGCATAATAATTTGTTGGAAATGTAAGCACGTTACACAATTGTATTTCAAACACCTAGGGCGAAGTTACAAAGTTGTGATAAACAAACGTGACTTTCAAATAATTAATTTCGTTATAAAAACAGTTCAGGTTAAAACGTATAAATTTAGCACGTCCAATATTTGTAGTCGCACACATACACAAGCTCAGCATAATGAACACGATGTGACGCAGACACAACAACACCCTTTCACACGTTATAGTATATTTATTCCTGCCTTGGAAAAACAGATTTATCACAACATCATAACTTGCCTAGGTAGATTTTAAAATCACAACGGGTACTAACTTGATGTGGTAATTTTAAGTATATTTCGCAGGAAGAAAAATTAACACTTCATTCAGCCAAGAGCAACATGCCATGTCATCGTCATGTTGCCGCATTTCTAACAACTTAATATTTGTAACCATTCTGCTATCACATCTAAATATATTATAATAAATATTCAAACAATAAAATCTTGTTTCAATTTTAAATTGCAAATTCAAAGATATTTATATTTGTTGTAGGAAATAAGAATGAAATATGCTAAAATATAAAACATGTATAATTTTCCCGCTACTATTAGCAGTGCGAAACTTCCCGATATAGAGAGAGAGAGAGAGAGAGACAGCGACAAGCTCCACTCCGCCTATTCAAGTTTTTCCTCACACGGAAAAAAATACCATGTCACTAGGGCGTNTATAAAACATGTATAATTTTCCCGCTACTATTAGCAGTGCGAAACTTCCCGATATAGAGAGAGAGAGAGAGAGAGAGAGAGAGACAGCGACAAGCTCCACTCCGCCTATTCAAGTTTTTCCTCACACGGAAAAAAATACCATGTCACTAGGGCGTACGCACTGTAATTTGTGCTATAATTTTTATTTGTAAAAATTAAATATGTTTACGTCTGTGCTACCTAAAAATTTCCATATTTCGGTAGGCAATGTTTATTTTACAAATAGTATACCAAAAATGTTGGTCAAAACAATATTTTAACTGTGAACTATTTCTTACTAGAAATTGCCAACACATCGCTGCTCTCACTGTTTTAAATTCATATTGAATACAAAATAAATATTGTATGCTATAGACGATACTAAGTTAATGTTCATTTATTCAACAATATTATACTTTAAAGTTAATCATAGTGTGATACATTTGTGGTATAAAAATTATTTAAAAAAACAGGTTGACATGTTACTTCTAGGGTGATTTTTCAAAGGTTTGTTTCAAAACATCCTAAGAAACCGTGGATTGACTATATATGAGGGCTGATTCAGATGTCATATGTCGTGTCTGAATTCACGTACCAAGGGCCCGTAACTGGTTTTTGTCCTAGAAAAGTGCATCAAGAGCGCGACGCCAAATCTACGCTGTCCAAATTCATGGCTAGGGCACAAATGCATCCTAAAATATCCCCTTCTGCCAAGGGAACGGTTTTCATGTCGTAGATCGTTTTTCGATGCTCTACTGTTTGTTGCGGTTTTGTTCGCTGTTTATGTTTGGGTGACGAGCGGTCTTAGAAAAAGCTCAAAATTAGTAAATATTTGTATATTATAAATTGTTTGATGTTTTCTGGCCATCTTACTTGTATCTCATATTTTTATCAGTGGAAGGGTCGGTGGATGAAACTGTTTGCTTGCAGATGAAAATGTAATCAAACACGCAGAATATCAGTCTTGGCTTCCGGTGTAAAAAACAGAAACTTGCACATAGATTGATCAATAATCGAGATACAAACTAACAAGGATGTCCGAACTCAGAGATGCACACTTCTTCACGAAGGGGACAAGGGCTTATATCTCGCAAAGGGCGCAAGACGGTGAATTTAGACACAGCCATGGCAACTATTCTCCATCACCCGAAAATGATCCAACACACGAAATGTATTATGTACAGTTAAAAGTGGACAAGAAATATGTTTTAAAGGTGACACCACATAGGGTATGGATGCAGGAATGTCCGGTAAGGAACAAAAACAAACATGGCTGCTTGAAATCACAATTTAATTGATATATTCTCATACAACCCGTATGCACTCATTTGTACATGTACGAGCTGTTTTAACATCCTTCAAAGTAGTCTCCGAGGTTGTCCACGGTTTGTTGCCAGTGATGAGGCAGACATCGTCACAGTATTTCAACTAGAGCTGGTGCACATTGACGGATCTCGTGCAGCTGATGGTATTTCCTGTCTGCATTCTCGCTGGCAACGAACTGTGGACAACCTCTGAGGCTATTTTGAAGGATGTTAAACAGCTCGTACAGAAGTACGATACGTAACCGTACAATAGTACCCGTTCAAATGAGTGTATGTATGTTGTACGAGAATATATCAATTAAACTGTGATTCCAAGCGGCCATTTTTGTCTTTGTTTCTTGCCGAACATTACTGCATCCATACCCCATGTGGTGTCACCTTTAAAACTTACTTGTCCTTTACTTTCATCTGTACATACTACATTTCCTGTGTTGGGTCATTTTCGGGAGATAAATGATAGTTGCCACTGCTTCTGAATTAGCCCTCATGCGTGAATACATACACAAGCACACATTACAACGTGGTGTTATGAGGCTTTGCTTGTGTGTATCGCCGTGATATATTTGTACTACAATGGTGTAGTGAATGAAACACATGTGAATTGACAGTCTGCTGTCCACTGTGAATTTTACCATACCTGTATAGGGATCAGTTGACTGTTATATGCCGGTGTGTGCAGCGAGTGGAGCAGGCATTCAGTGATCCTTGTGAATCTGACCCGTAGGTGCAGTGTGGCTTATGATTTACAAATGGAGAGTGCTGGTTTTGAGTGTTTCTTTACTATTATTTCCATGTGATGTGTTAATCTAACTATTGTGCAGCAATAAGAGTGTTTGTTGAGTTTAGACTCATTACAATAGAAGGTAAACATGTTCTATGTAATACATCACCAAGAAGGTATATCCACCACCTACGTGGGCGAGTAACATCATTTATGTGCCATTGGTGTTGGGTTAGCGTGGAAATTGTAGTCCGTGTAGTGAATTTTACTCTGTAATATTGCATGTTAGGATGGTATTTGGAGGACGTACATACTGCGGGCACCTAGCAATATTAAATGCAGAAGACCGAACTGAGCTAAACTTAAATCTATTTCCACTATTACTATTGTTATTCTCAGTGAGCGCAAAATGTGTCTATCTCATTTCTAATTAAAGTCCTTATCAATGAGACTGTTTGTTACAGCCACTCAATGTCCACACTCATTATTTTCGCTTATATTCAACCTGACTAATGCCATTATTCCAAATGTCTTGTGCTCACGCATCCTGTTCAATAACCCCACATGTCAGTCTCACTCTCCACTGTGCTGGTGCTTGCAGTCCGTGGACTTCGCTCTCGCCGCCACTGGATGCTCTGCTGTCTTGTTGCTTCGTTGTCTTTGCACTTTTGTCGCATAAAGGTTGCACAATCCTCTAAACTCTCAACGGTCTGCCCGGAGGCCCGTCACAGCTAAGAGCGTGGTAAATTACATCATTTAGAGCTTTTTTTAGAGGCCACTGCTGCATAAAGTAGACGTCAGGTAAGTGCGATTTTTGCATGCTGTTTAGAAAAGCTGCAGTAAAGGTACTATTTTTTTTTTTTTTCATTACTTTTAATTGCCATAATTAAATAATAAAAATCACTAAATTTGAGCAAGTTTGTTAATTCATATTAAGTGAAGTAATTCAAATATTGAAAAAGTAATAAAAAAAATCATACCTATTACCTTCCTGCACAGTTGGTTGTTTACAGAAAGAACAAGACTTGTCACAGAGAGAAGTAATCTCTAACATCGCGATGCACTGTAATTTTACTTAAGCACTGAAAATATTCCGCTCCATTGTCTGGAGATAGGCCATTTTTATCCTGTAGTTTCTGTTTGGTTCATCGTTTCACAGGATCCCCTCGTTGTGGTGGAGATAACATCTAGTCTGCGGTTTCCTGTATGGGCACTACTTCGACAGTCCAGATATTCAGTGTTCCTGGCAGTGCCAAACAGATTGGTAAGGGGGGCAAAGGACTAAGGTTTCTCACACGCTTTGGTACAAGCAACTTTGAAATCGTAATACAGTATTTATTGAATGGGGAATAATATTGTTATTGAAAATATTACAAGAACTTGTGCATTTTTATTGAATTTAAAACACACAAAAATAACACCATGTTGAACCTGGATATTTACAATATTTCCTGGATTTGCATTTTTCATTGCTACACCTCTAAAATCAAGGCAATTAAAATAAATCGTAAAAAAAACTGCAAGAAAATTTTCTTATGCCAATATTTGTAGAAAAATTAGTAAAGAAAACATTTAAAACCAGTGTAAAATTGCCGTAAATTTTACCTGAAAAACTTGGAAAAAAATTGGTGTCTCTTACAAAACTAATGTGTAGACAGAAGTTGAAGTACACAAAATTTACATCAAGATTTCCAATATTACTCAAAACTCACAATTCTTTTGTGTGGATAAAATTTATTAAACTGAATAAAGCACTTCTTAAAGAATAAAAAGGTCTACACTGCAGTTAATGCATATAAAACTTCCAATTAGATTGCCAAAATTGACAGAAATGCACCCACAATTTTCCCATGTTTTCCTGGTATTTTGCCCAAGTAAACAAATATTTCAGTAAATCTAATATGGTACATCCTACGAATAAAAGGTCTAGTATAAAGGACGCTAAATTTTCTAAAACATTTCTGAAATATGCTAAACACACCTCCCCTGTTGCAAAAAAAATTTATAAATATAAAACAGCAAGTCATAAATAAAGTTCAATGCTACATGAACGTTCTTGAAATTTGACATAACATATCCGGAATATACAATAATTAACCAAAATATCTTGCAGACTGCAAGAATATGTAACGTAGATATGCTAATAGGGGCAGAAATGGCAAGAGGAAGGGCACTTGGCCCCTGTCAACATAAGTAAGCAACGTACATATTTTGAAAACTTCGCTATCTACGTCACACCATTTTGAGTAGCCTCAGAAATAATTTTACAGACAGAAAAAAATATATATATAACACTTAAAGAACACATAACGAACTAATCACAGCATTTGCTAGTAGTAAAATAACTCTAATGTAAACCCTTCCCTAGATACACTTGTTTCCAGTTGCGGATGCATTGAAGATAGGCCGTGGAAACCCGAGAGTGATGAGTACTTCTCGATAATTCGGAAAAAGGAATGCTTTTGAATGAGTTTCAGGTTATAAATGTCTTGATTTAAATAAAATTTCATAATTTTACACAAGCGTGAATTACTGAACTATAATGTATCACAAATTTCTGCAAGGTGTTTGCTGCATTCCAGGCAAAATACAGTTTGTAAATTATGTAGATCCATAAATATCTCTTAAAGTCATTGAGATGTTGGCATGTTTTTGTTCCAAAACACATAATTTACAAATTCCCACAAAATTATTTAAGGCTACGAAATTCAATAACAGGAGAGAAAACAAAAATAGGGTTTCATAGATTTCTCAATGAGTAATTTTATCATGCTTTTTTGCTTCCCAAGACTACCTATACGAAAGCCTAAAACAAAATCAGTGTTGCAAACAAAATTTAACTTCTATCAGATTGTAGCCATGAGCAAATGCTTTGTCAGTCTCATACTGATTCAATTAAAAATTCAAATTCCAGGTGATGCAAAATTGCAAGAAATTAAAATATTGATCCGCAACCACAAAATTCTTATCAGGAAAAGTTACAATAAAGAAACATATTTCTTAATACTATTAAGCACAATAGCTTGATTTCCGTGATGTGAAAGCCATGGGATACATCTGCTTAGTTTTTAAATGTTATAAGTAACAACCACCCAAATTTATAAAAATATAGTTTCTGTTACGTTACACCAAAACTACCTGAACATTTCAGTATTAAATTTAATGAGTTAATACGTAGAAATGCGCTCTGAAATGATGAAAAACCGAACTGAGCTCTGTACAATACGGTACCTCTTTGCAATCTCTTTAGTGTTACAATTTCTCAAAGTCAATGGACTCACCCAGGCTCTTTAAGGGATGGAGGTCTTAATTAAATTAATGAGTTAATTATAATTTCTTAATGTATGTACAGTAACTACAAAGAAGATACTTTCGACACAATACCCCACGATAGATTACTATCACTTGCTATTTACAATAAATTCAATCAATACAATTTACAATCATCTCAAAGAAATTAAAGGCCACATTCTGACAGTCAGTGAGTGGCAAATTGATGTATTCAAAACAAAAAACGTGCAATTTACAAAATCCTGTATCAGCTGATGCACGAATGAACAAAAGTTAATGTTACGTTTGCTATTCTGAGTGCACTGCCATTGCACATTAGACAAGCTGAAAATACGCGATAACAAAGAGTTCCTAGATTAATTAATACATTTTATTTTACGTGGTCTTAAAAAGCAGTTTTTAGTTTTATAAAGTAAACTTTGTGATAAAATAGTAATGTATAGGTGTTCAAAATGAAATGTATAATAATACAATCAGTATAGAAATGAAACCCAATCTCGAAATCTTTTTCGCGTCGTATACCGCCCTCTCCAACCCCGCTTTTCTTGCGTGCTTGATATTAATTCCTAAAGCATTCAGAAATATTGCATAATATTGTTAAATTATTTTCTCTAATAATTTTACGAAATATATTAAAAATACTTTTTGTACCCAGCCAGTAACAATAGTCTATTTTACAAAGACGCTACCTATTGGCTCATTTACGAAGCATATGCCATATTGTTCTCAGAAAACCCGTACCTTGTTTCCGGAGAAGTGGGACACCCCACACTCGCCGCACTAGCACACCATACCTTTAATGTGTGTTGCACTCACGTCTTCCCGCTCCTTTCCTCTACACGTTCCTGCCCTTCCAGTTACATGACGTTTACGAATGACAGTACAAATGCACACCAAACTTTGTTTCGAGAACTCTTTCGTCGCCTGCCACGCACCCTAGCAGTTCATCAATTGCCGCACAAGGCAGCACCTACTAGACGCGCTTACTCGCCGGACCAGTTATGTGGCCGATCAGCTGATGGCAGAAGGATACGTAGTCAGATGTAAACAGTGGCTCTGCTTTCGCCGAGCTGTCAAAAAGTGGCCTTCTTATATGGTACGGACCATACTATGGTTCCAGACCTTGAATGAGGAGCTAAACCTACTCAAAAATGTCTCTGCCCTACTGACATGGGTTGTGCGCATACGTACACACAATGTCTAGGTACATGGTTGTTGCAAGTATAGAAAACCGGGAAGTCAGGGAATTAAAAATGGTCAGGGATTTTCGGGAAAAATTCAGGGAAAAAGGAAATATTTCTGGAAAAATTTTTATTTCTTCCGTGTTTGCTTCATGTTTTGTCTAAGTTGCATGTTCAGAGGCTTATAAAATAAAAACAAAGCTACGCAGACTAATAGGACCCACCACACTTTATTCACAAGACAAATTAGTGTAAAGTAATATTAAAAGGTCAGGGAGTCTTGTCCCCAATTTTTTGATATAAGCCTTCAAACATCGGACTAGTTTATACGGGTGCTTCAAAGGCGTATGTTCAGTGTCGTATAAAATAAAATCTAAGCTACTTAGTTTAATAGTACCTACTGCACTTTCTTTGCAAGACAGAGTAGTGTAAAGTAATATTCAAAGGTCCTGGGGACTCATCCCCAATTTTTTGCTATAAGCCTACAAACATCAGACTTTGTTCGCACGGGTGTAGCAACTTAGCTAAAAAAATGGGAACGAGTTGCTCAGACCTTTTAATATTATTTTACACTACTCTGTCTTGCGAATAAATTGTGGTAGGTCCTATAACTAGTTGCAGCATTATGTTTGCCACAAAGCAGTATGCATGCAGCTTACATATTTTCATATAGGTACCTTTCGTGGTTGATTTTTTAAAATAATTAAAGGTTTTACATTAATCATATTTTTATACTTAGCTCTATTAACAACAAAATCCAACTAGAAAAACAGTGGGAGACTGATGCAATCAATGAAGAGATTAGGAAGATCTATAGTGCTGACAGCTACTTGTAGTTACTCAATATTTAGTGTTGTGTCCGCCAATCTGCTCAACATTTATGTAGGCCTATTTATCATGCTCAATTGGTTTTCAAGATTTTTTTAAATTTTTTGTGTCATGTCCTTGAAAAATTTGTTATAGGTTTTAATTGTGTTCTCTGCATAATGTGAAGACAGTAAGAAGTGATGTGAACATTCATTAAATTATTTTTCAAAGGTATGCCTGTGTGTGTACACACACACACACATAGAGAGAGAGAGAGACAGANGACAGTAAGAAGTGATGTGAACATTCATTAAATTATTTTTCAAAGGTATGCCTGTGTGTGTACACACACACACACACACACATAGAGAGAGAGAGAGACAGATATATATATATTTCTTTAAATGAGTGAATGTTTTGAATATAGTCTTGTGTCACCTAAAAAGTATTTGTGGCACACAAGTGTTTGGTTTGATTTATTTATCCATTTTTCAATACCACTGCGCGTGGGATTTTAATTTTTAGTGCCAGTGTTAGCATGCTTATCGAAAGGGAAAGTCAGGGAAATTTGTTTTGAAGTTCTGGAAAACATGGAAAAAGTCAGGTAATTTTTTCAGCAGGTACTTGTAGCAACCCTGAGGTTGTAACTTTGTAGGGGGGGAGATAGTGGGCATATGACCTGCAACATACACTGCCTGATGGTCACGTGCCAAATCCCTCTCATGCTGCATCCTCTCCCTACGGTGTATGGGGTTTTCCTCTGACTTCTCCTGGTCGTGCACCTCTNAATTTTTAGTGCCAGTGTTAGCATGCTTATCGAAAGGGAAAGTCAGGGAAATTTGTTTTGAAGTTCTGGAAAACAAGGAAAAAGTCAGGTAATTTTTTCAGCAGGTACTTGTAGCAACCCTGAGGTTGTAACTTTGTAGGGGGGGAGATAGTGGGCATATGACCTGCAACATACACTGCCTGATGGTCACGTGTCAAATCCCTCTCATGCTGCATCCTCTCCCTACGGTGTATGGGGTTTTCCTCTGACTTCTCCTGGTCGTGCACCTCTNCAAATCCCTCTCATGCTGCATCCTCTCCCTACGGTGTATGGGGTTTTCCTCTGACTTCTCCTGGTCGTGCACCTCTAACTGATCTGGCCTTGGTAGGTCCTGCCCTTGCAGCAACTGCGCAGGCATTACCTCGGTCACAGCGTTGGTGCGCTTACATGAGCAGAACTATGACCAAGGCAGGTGTGCGTCCCACTTCTTTGGGTTTTTTTTCGTGTCGCACCTGCAACTGGGTTTTCACGTCCTGGTTCTGGCGCTCAGTCGAGTCACACTGTGGTTGGTAGAAAGGGGTGGTGTGGTGTTTCACGCGCCAGTGAGCAGTCTGTCCGCCATCTTTGGCTCACAATCTGTGCGCTGTTGAAGTTAATGCCAAACCTAAGCGTACAGTCATTTTTATTTGCCATAACCACTTGGCATTTATAAGGGCTCTCACCAGGCTCAATCACTTCATCTCCAAGCATGCCTGTAACCTGGTNTTGGCATTTATAAGGGCTCTCACCAGGCTCAATCACTTCATCTCCAAGCATGCCTGTAACCTGGTCCATTATGACCTGCTACGTGGGGCTTTCATAGTTGATGGGTCTAATAAAAACTGTGGCATCTGACACGCCAGAATCTCGTGCTTAGTGATGGTGGTATGGTCCATNGTCCATTATGACCTGCTACGTGGGGCTTTCATAGTTGATGGGTCTAATAAAAACTGTGGCATCTGACACGCCAGAAACTCGTGCTTAGTGATGGTGGTATGGTCCATTTCATATAAAAAGGCCANATTTCATATAAGAAGGCCAGATTCTGACAGTCAGTGAGTGGCAACTTGACGTACACGAAACAAACAAAGTGCCATTAACAAAATCCTGTATCAGCTGATGTACGAACAAANTGACAGTCAGTGAGTGGCAACTTGATGTACACGAAACAAACAAAGTGCCATTTACAAAATCCTGTATCAGCTGATGTACGAACGTACAAAAGTTAAAATTACATTGGCTATTCTGAGTGCACTGCCGACTCACATTAGACTAGCAGAAAATACGCGATATTAAAGAGTTCCTAGATTTATTAATATAATGTATTCACGGTAACTTCAAGATTTTCTGAAGCCCTGCTAAAGATCTACTTTCAGGGACCCGATTATGTATCATTCCGCAGTATGTAAACAAAACATTGCCATGTGACACCTGTCAAACGTTTTGTAAACAGTGCCATGTGGGAACTGTCAAATATTTTGTAAACAAACAGTGCCTTGTGGGAACTGTCAAATATTTTATTAACAGTGTCCATGTGGGAACTACCAAAATTTATTTTTGAAGAGAAACAATGCCATGTAATCTCAACTGTCATATACTTTAATAAAATTCTCTAAATGTCTAAAAAATGCTAATCAATTTAGCGAAATGTTGTAATACATACAAAAAGGTAGATTGAAGTATATATCGGAACTGTTAATTATATAATTTAATTAAAGTTTACTTATTGTATTAAGATTTATTTACATATTTGCTGTAAGGAAAAAGTTAAATTTTACATAATAAACTTTTGGAAGTAGCACTCAGGTTAAAGATTTCACTGTGATAAATGGTACCGTATTTTATCGCATATAAGTCGCACATTTTATTTAAAAAAATTTATTGAAAACTCGGGGTGCGACTTATAAGTGAGAAAAATTCCTCCAGCCCCGCACTAACGTTTCATTTACTACGAATTCACAGCCCACGGCTCAATTTCCAAACTCTTCAGAGAACAAAATCACTTTCATTTTGAAACCTGCGGTGTAGGTACATCGCTTTTCCATCAAGAAACTGTCGCACTTCTTCACTGCAACATCAAAATAACACTACGTGCGGTGGAAAGACGTGTAAGTCACGGCTAACATTTGGTATTCAAGAACCAACGCTAATGTGCTGCTATCTCTTAGGCTCCACAAAAAGCTTTCGAAAATAATCATTTATTGACCAAAAATCGATTTCTTTTCATTCTTTTAAAATATTTTTTTTCTGTTAAGGATTGCGAAGGGAATTACGTAACGGAAATATTCAAATGCCTTTCTATATTTTGCACGTTTATTTGATAAACTGCAGAAATAACAACGCTAATACTAAAATTACATCTTAACCTAGAATTATCTTGTAAGTAGAAAGAATGTGTTACGTTAGTTTTATAACCACAATTCAGCGTCTCCAATGTCCAATATGGCGTGGTTATACTTCTGAAAAAAAAAAACGTGCCCAAACGGACAAGATGGGGTGTATGAGTCCACTGGACAGACACAAAAATTTATTTAATTTCAATTAATAACAGTGAAATCTTTACCCATGAGTGCTACGTAAAAATGTAAATATATAGTTTAGCAATATTAACTTTACAATTACGGCATTAAATTTATACATATTAATATTTAACCTACGAACTATTTCTTTTCAGCTATAACCAACATGTCCCTTCAAAATCCGTTGTTAATTTGTACGGACTTTTAATAAATTATTATAATTTATTGAAAAAATATACTTAAATCTTAAAACAACCAATTTATATAGTGTTTCAGTGCTAAAAGCAAGACAAAACCTTTATCCATATATTTTTTTTTATAACCAATTGAACATGTAACGCCTAGGGTGATTTTTCAAAGGTTCTTTTCAAAAGTATCGAAGATACAGTGAATGGATTATATACCTTATTTTACGAAGTGACAAAACAATGGTTGTTAGTGTTAAAAACTAAACTTCGTGATAGTTAAGTTATGTATAGGTGTTCAAAATGAAATGCACAATAGAATGATACAACGTGGAAAAGTTTTCTGAAGTTGTGCTAACTTCAGAAAGATTTTTCACGTCGTATCATCCCTCTCCAACCTCTCTTTCAACATGTCCTCGATATTAATTCCAAAAGCATACAGAAATATTGCATAATATTGTTTAATTATTTTTCCTAATCATTTGACGAAACGACACGAATTTGAAGTATGTTTCCAGCCCGTAATATAAGAATTATCACCTTTAAAGAAGACGCTATCTGTTGACCAAAAAAAGGGGTTGCTCAAACTTTGCTGTGACGTGCTGTGCGCCCCATCTGTCGGATGGTTTGCAAAGTATTACCAGCCAGAAATGAACCGCTTTCCTGCGCGATATATAACGAATTTACAAACATATGCCAATAGTTATATTTTTCCACGAGATCTGCATAATTTTTAAAGTAACATATATTTCATGTACAACGATTTGGAGTAAAAGTAATTTATATTCGGCCGGTAATTGTTCGTCTACGTAAATTATACGCCATATTGTTCTCTCGAAACACATCTCCTTGTTTCCGTAGAAAGTGGGACATGCGTGAATAGTTTTTAAGCAATTCTAACGTTATTCTACGTCACATATTTCCAACTCAAATATATTGGCTATAACGTCCAAAGTGTGACAATAGATACAACAGATCATCTCGCAAATGTTAACCCAAATTCACTATCTTGGACAAATTAAAAAAGAGTTAGCAAATATTAAATTATTTGCAACATTTTATATTTTTACTTCTATAACCTACTTATTTTTTTAGACAGATGTCAGTCTTAAAATATCTTTAACATTTGTGTAGCATTACAGTACAATGGCAAGTGGATTAGCTGACAGTGTGTTGATAAAAAATACAGCCCCGACGTGACAGACCAGCTGATGGCGGAAGGATACGTAGTCAGATGTAAACAGTGGCGCTACTTTCGCCGATCTGTCAAAAAGTTGCCTTCTTATATGGTACAGAATATACGATGCAATGAGTGTGACACTGCAAATACATCAGGGTTTTGGTTCAACACAGTTTGGAACAATGTTACATACTCAGGCGGGACCCTGTTACTAAATTCTTCTAGTGATACATGCCCCCAAGGGTGATGGGAGGGGGTCTAGNGTAGCATTACAGTACAATGGCAAGTGGATTAGCTGACAGCGTGTTGATAAAAAATACAGCCCCGATGTGACAGACTAGCTGATGGCGGAAGGATACGTAGTCAGATGTAAACAGTGGCGCTACTTTCGCCGATCTGTCAAAAAGTTGCCTTCTTATATGGTACAGAATATACGATGCAATGAGTGTGACACTGCAAATACATCAGGGTTTTGGTTCAACACAGTTTGGAACAATGTTACGTACTCAGGCGGGACCCTGTTACTAAATTCTTCTAGTGATACATGCCCCCAAGGGTGATGGGAGGGGGTCTAGATGCTGCATGCAGTACGTTAGCTGGCAGTGCTGACATAGTCGCTCCCTGTTTACCTCAATGTTGGCGTCTTGTTCGTGCAGCACAGTTGAATCAAAATGATGTCTTGCAGCTGCTCTACCACAAGGGCAGTGTTGGTGGTAGCCAGGACCCGCACCTGAACAGCGATGGTGGCTTGTCCTGGATCCCCGTTGGCAAGCTGCTGGTGGCGAGGTGGAGCAGCTCCGGTTTGGCCATCGGCTGTTAGGTCGACACGTGGTAGGCAGCGATGAAGTTATGTGTCGATACAATGTCGACCAGGGCAGTTCTTGGCTGACCGTCAACGTCCACCGAGAAATGCAATAGGCCTCCATCGCTCACCAAGATGTGCCACAAGAGGGTGGGGTTGTCTGTGTCCGTGCCATCGTGGAAGGATGATAGCTTGTCATCTCTGAGGGGGTCTGGCCTAGCCAGCCCGGTGCACCCTATCATCTGTCTCCTGCCTCAGTGGCTTTCGCCTGATGGGCGAGTATGACCAGTGCCAGTGGTGGACGGCCTTGGGGCATTATTGGCACCGGGGTGGAGGGCGGTCTCCCAGCCCCCGGCTTCATCCTCCTCTGCCTGCGGGTCCCTTGATGTTGTGGGTGTAGCTGCTGAGCTGAAACTGGCGTCGGCTGGGACGACGGTAGTGCGGAATACCTCATGATGGCCAGGGTGTCCTCGGGGGCAACCCCGGGCAGGGTCCTTCATGGTGAAGGTAGGGTGAACATTGCACTGTGTCCGAAGCTCTCCTCCAGGTCATGTTTCACTGTGCATGCTTGGCGAATGAAGCTCTCCAAGTCACCGTGGGTGGTGCTGGTAGAGCTCAGGATGTGGGAGTTTGAGGATCAGCTCAAGGGCAGCCTCTCTTCCCCCTCACTCTCAGGTAGCCGGTTGAACGGGTACGCCTTCTACCTTCTTATGAATGCTTCCGCGTACTCACCACCTGCTTGTTGTCGACACAACTCCGTACGACACAAGACCCTGGCCTTTGCGTCGTTGAAGTAGTACTGTTTCGTCTGTGTGAACTCTTGACTGTAGCATCTTGAACGCGCTGGTATGGGACCACCAGTCCTTCGTACTGTCTCAGAATCGAGTCGCTCCGTGGCTCGACCACTCCTTCAGGATACAATGCATGGAGAACTTTCCTCGCAATTCCCCCAATAGCTTCCCACGGTTGGCCTGCAAATGTTGGCAATGGCAAAAAAAGACTTCTGGCTTCCTAGCACATGCAGTACAAGTGGCAAGTCTGGTTTCGGTACTGCTGCATCTGAATTAGTGCGCGGGATGAAGTATGCTTCACAAGCGAAGAACCAGCATGTGAAAGTTAAACGTTCACTCTGGCACAGTCCCTATGCTTACAGCGGTTGCATTTCACACAACATGCCACTTATCTGTCTGGCTGGCTAATACACTCCAGCGCGGAACACTGCTCACATGTTTCGAGGTCCTGGCTCAAGTCCAGTCCACTAGCCCCGTTGGTGTCTGCATACATGCACATTTTGCTATCCATTCTTAAGGCGGCGTGATTCCCTGGTGTATGGTGAGGGCGCATGCATGCACACTTGGGCCCGTACTCTTTGCTGCTTTCATGCTACCGTTACTCTATTGCCATCATTCAAAATGTCTCACACTCACGCAACGAGTTCTGCAGTCCCGCTTGCCAGTCTTTCTCCACTGCTCTGATGATCATAGTCCGCAGACTTCACACTCGCTGGTCACTCTCGCCACCACTTGATGCTCTGCTGGCTCGTCGCATTGTCGTCTTCACAAACCTTGCACTTAATTACATTGACCAGAGCATTCTTTCAAAGATAACTTTATAAATTCAAATTTCTGAAGGTCAGGGATAAGCCTACAATGACGGCTTGCCTTTGTGAATCGCCACCGGCTTCTCACATTATGCTCGCCTGATCTTCACACACTCCTTCGTTTGCTCAAACAGGACGGGCAAGGGAAGCGATGCAGACCATCAACATGCAACAGTATTGGGAAATTCCACAATGTTGGGCTCATCTTCACATTAATGCTACCTGCAGATAACTAGCAAGTAGTGATTTCATCATTTTGATCTCTAATCGAATTTGTAACCACATTTATGTCCTTCGCTTTGTAAAAATTTGACACATCAGTAATTAAATTAATTTCTTAAGTATGCATTCTTACATAAATGTATTTGCTACATTGTGAAAGAAAACTCGTATAAAAATGAAAATTGACTATGAAATCTTAAGTAAATTTGGTTGATAGATAAACATAGTCATTTTGTTACAGTTTATAACTTTCTTAAAACTAAACAGTCAGACCAATATTATGATGACTAGCGGATTTTTAGCTACAGACAGTTTTTAATGATTAGTTAAGAAATTTACTTCATTTGAGCATTAAAGGATTATACAATGTNATTTTTAGCTACAGACAGTTTTTAATGATTAGTTAAGAAATTTACTTCATTTGAGCATTAAAGGATTATACAATGTGTTATAGACAAATGAGGGGATCAGTTAATTATTTAAAGTTTTGAAGTTACAATATTCACTCTAGATCTGAAAACTCTCCCACCTAGTTGGTGAATGATGCCATAGCTGGTTACATCCTGAATTCGGCGGTTGTGTACACAGTCTTAGAACGGCCTCACGTTTTGCTAGGTAGAGACAGACTGGCCGACCCTGATTCCTTGTCATGCCGTAATAAAGTTTCTATCCTTCCCCGAGTATTTCTGTTTTGGACCAGCTGAAAACAGTTTCAGCAGTGGGTTTGCTGCAGCCTTCAGTTTCCTTAAATAATTTGTAATTCCAGGTGCCGGCACCGTGTGCCATCTCAATGGCAAAGGTGCTCATCATAATACACTGAAGAGCCAAAAAAACTGGCACACCTGCCTAATATTGTGTAGGGTCCCCGCAAGCACGCAGAAGTGCCGCAAGACGACGTGGCATGGACTCAACTAATGTCTGAAGGTATGCAGGAGGCAATTCACACCATGAATCCTGTAGGGCAGTCCACAAATCCATAGGAGTGCGAGGCGGTGGAGATCTCTTCTGAACAGCACGTTGCAAGGTATCCCAGATATGCTCAATATTGTTCATATCTGGTGATTTAGGTGGCCAATGGAAGTGTCTAAAGTCAGAAGAGTGTTCCTGGAGCTACTCGGTAGCAACTCTCGACGTGTGGGGCGTCACATTATCCTGCTGGAATTGTCCACGTCTGTGAATGCACAATGGACATGAATGGGTGCAGGTGATCGGACAGGATGCTTACGTATCTGTCACCTGTCAGAGTCGTATCTAGACGTATCAGGGGTCCCATTTCACGCCAACTGCACACGCCCCATACCATGACAGAGCCTCCACCAGCTTGAACAGTCCCCTGTTGACATGTAGGGTCCATGGATTCATGAGGATGTCTCCATACCCGTACACGTCCATCCGCCCGATACAATTGGAAACGAGACTCGTCAGACCAGGCAACGTGTTTCCAGTCATCAACAGTCCAATGGCGGTGTTGGCGGGCCCAGGCGAGGCGTAAAGCTTTGTGTCGTGCAGTCAACAACGGTACACGAGTGGGCCTTCGGCTCCGAAAGCCCATATCAATGATGGTCCGTTGAATAGTTTGCACGCTGGCACTTGTTGATGCCCCAGCCTTGAAATCTGCGCCAATTTGAGGAAGGGTTGCACGTCTGTCACGTTTAATGATTCTCGTCAGTCGTCATTTGTCCCGTTCATTCACAATTTTTTTCCGGCCGCAGCGATGTCAAAGATTTGATGTTTTACCGGATTCCCGATATTCACGGTACACTCGTGAAATGGTCGTACGAGAAAATTCAAATTTTATCGCTACCTCGGAGATGGTATGTCCTATCTCTTGTGCGCAGACTAATCACCACATTCAAACTCAATTAAATCTTGATAACCTGCCATTGTAGCAACAGTAACCGATCTAGCAACTTTGCCAGACGCTTGTCTTATATAGGCGCTGCCGACAGCATCGCGTTACTCTGATTGGTTCCATACCTCTGTTATTTGCATACGCACGCCTGTATCAGTTTTTTTGGCACTCGAGTGTAGTATACATTGTAAATAAATGGAAATACATTATGTATTTATCATGACTGCATTGAACAGGCTGTTCGCCCACAGGGAAAATGTAAATGATTACTATTTTTTAGTTGGTGAACTGGCAATAATACATTTTTGCCAAGTGGCATAGGGCCTATGCGTACAAAATAAAGTATTTGTGTATTTGCAATGGGCACTTGTGTCAAATACACTTATGAGCTAGTAGCATGTAACACCCTCTTTCGCTCTGACGAGAGTGGTAATGTGACATGACTGGTCATCGTGGTCCAGTATTGAATTGGCAAGTGACCCTTTGCAGTTTGGCCTGTCTATTCAATGTTACCAACCAAACTAGCTGTCAGCGACCGGTCATCAATAAGTTGTATGCAACTGCAGTTGTCTCTGACTGTGGTGGTTTAGCCCAACTCCATGAACACTGACACAGTGGCCAATGGAAATGCCAGTTCCTGCACGACTTCGGATGTGGAATGCCAAATAATTCTGGCACCAATGATCTGACCATGGTCAGATGTGCTGAGATCTTGTTTCTTCCCCATTCTGTGCCCAAACGTTAACTCAGACAGTCAGTATTAGGTCTGATGACATCCCAGTCATGCATGGCTGGGCACTTCATTCGACAGGGTGACAACTCTGCAGGTGTCTGTAATTCAACTGCTCATGATTGTATGTTATTATAATGATATTTTTAAGGTAAAAATGTACAAAATTACCTAGAATTTTATTTATCATGCTGGTTTTTATTTCAGCAAGAATATGCTCAAGCATTTTCCTGAAAATTTGTTTGAAAATGCCAGACAAAATTTTTTCCTACTTCAAAAGTGAGAAAGTGTTACGCCATTCTCACCAAAAATCTCCCGGGTGAAATCCAGTTTGTATGAGCGAGTACCATGGCAAAGCAGAAAGAAAGGTCTGAGATAAGTGCCAGGAAAACCCTAGTTCTAGAGTTATATATTCCTTTTTCTTTGAACAGCTGGTTCTTTGAATTCAAAACATGTTTGGAAATTACAAATTGAACAATGATGTATTAGTCATAAGGGAGGCCCTAGCAACTAAAATGCTGGCTGGATTTGCAAACCATTATCTGAAACTAATAAAACAACTTATGTACCTGCTTCACATGTGCCATATGTACTACACTTGGTACACTCAATGCATTANATTTTATTTATCATGCTGGTTTTTATTTCAGCAAGAATATGCTCAAGCATTTTCCTGAAAATTTGTTTGAAAATGTCAGACAACATTTTTTCCTACTTCAAAAGTGAGAAAGTGTTACGCCATTCTCACCAAAAATCTCCCGGGTGAAATCCAGTTTGTATGAGCGAGTACCATGGCAAAGCAGAAAGAAAGGTCTGAGATAAGTGCCAGGAAAACCCTAGTTCTAGAGTTATATATTTCTTTTTCTTTGAACAGCTGGTTCTTTGAATTCAAAACATGTTTGGAAATTACAAATTGAACAATGATGTATCAGTCATAAGGGAGGCCCTAGCAACTAAAATGCTGGCTGGATTTGCAAACCATTACCTGAAACTAATAAAACAACTTATGTACCTGCTTCACATGTGCCATATGTACTACACTTGGTACACTCAATGCATTAGCTGTAATTGTACACATCCATCACGGTTTTCTGAAGCAACACAACTGCGAGTAGCACAGTCCATTCAAGGCTACTTCCAACTTTTCTGAAACCCTGCTAAAGTTCTACTTTCAGGCTATTTGTCTGCCTCGTACCAACAAAGCTTAACCAAGTCTAGAAAATTACACCAAAGGGACAACACCACATTCGTGCGCACTCAATGTAATAATATTTTGCATAAGAACTATTTCTTACTAGTCATTACCAACACACCTATTTTGTCTCTGGTTATTAATTATAAGTTATATATTATAAGTGATAGATAAAATGCAAGTAAAAGTTCAATTTAACCAAACTAAGATACATTGACATTAACAGAAGTATAAAACGTTTTTGACAAGTGACAAATTTAGGAAACAACCAAACACGTCGTACATGGAGAGATTTTTCAAAGGTTTCATTCAAAAAGTGCAAAGNCGCACTCAGTTTAATAATATTTTGCATAAGAACTATTTCTTACTAGTCATTACCAACACACCTATTTTGTCTCTGTTTATTAATTATAAGTTATATATTATAAGTGATAGATAAAATGCAAGTAAAAGTTCAATTTAACCAAACTAAGATACNGTTATATATTATAAGTGATAGATAAAATGCAAGTAAAAGTTCAATTTAACCAAACTAAGATACATTGACATTAACCGAAGTATAAAACGTTTTTGACGTGTGACAAATTTAGGAAACAACCAAACACGTCGTACATGGAGAGATTTTTCAAAGGTTTCATTCAAAAAGTGCAAAGATACTGCGAATAGACTATAAGTACTGAGAAGTGAAAGTAAACTAGTACAGTATTTAAATTTGCTAGGCATTGATCCCTGAAACAAGAGTGTTAAAAGTATGTAAATTAGCTATGCATTGGTAATTGTTGTGGTTATTACATGTGGTTGTAGCAAGCACCGTTGTTCGGAGTGTATTTATCTTGTATTGTTATTGGTATGGTTATGATTATTTCAATCGTAGCATATCCTTTCTGTGGCGTTTTGCCAGAATACCATGGAAATGTTTCGCCAACACAAGTGTTATCTATATGCCACCCTTATTGGAGTGACTGACAATGTTAATAACCTGGGATGGATAGCATCAGTTTTTACTGCCTTGCACCTCCGAGATAGCTGTATTTAGGTGGTCTTCAAGGTGTGAGTGGGACAGAGAGAGATGGCAGACATGAGGACAAGAAGGATATCTTGTGCACGAGGAAAGTTGTGTAAATGTGCAGGTTAACTGCAAGGAGTGCTAGACATGTTTCCAAGGGGGCTTAGCTTAATATTGTGCGAGTGCAGTTCATATTACGAGGCGCTCACAGTCCGCAATGTAAGCAGGACTGTTGGTACTTAGCTCCATCCACCCACTTCTTGTATAAGTCTTCCTTGTATGAGGGGAGTGGTGTACAAGTGTAAAAGGGTTTTGTACTTAACAGCTAATCACTGTAATTTCACTGTACTTTATGCATAACTATATACTCTACTTTCTTATAATTATTCTACATTTGTTAAAAGCTCCAATTTAATATCCGCCATGTTGGTTTAAACACACTTCTTGTATATGAATTGCCTTCTTTGAAGATACATACCATGTGCATGGTCTAAACGTTTATGAGGACTTTTGTATGGTGTGAGCATACAGTTTTTCAAAATTGTGTTATGGTCATGTGATCGAGCCATTTGTATGCAAGTGTTGCTCAAGCCTGGACCCCCAAGATAGCAGCAGAGGATGCAGACAGTGTTTAGCCTCTAGGACAGTTTGATGGAAGACGAGATTTTAATATTTTAAACACACAGTATTGTACATTTGTGTCATTTTTATTTTTATCTATGAGTTTGTCTTAATTTAGGTATTGATTGTTGCTATAAAGACAATTGTTTTTTAGAGTAATTTTTTGTTGAAAATTGTGTTCCTGTGTTACATAATAAGTGTCATTTATATTTTTGATATAGAAGTTCCTGTTGTGGTTGTGTGTCTGATGATGTAAGTAAAGTGTGGAATTAAATCTGTTCAATGAAATTAAGATCTCCATCCGATCCTGGCCTGTCTACCTTCCGAGATAATGAAAACTTTGTTGTAATAGTAGACACATCCATGTCCTCATGTGCAGTAAACTTCAAGAATGCAGTTTTAATACTATTTTAAACATTGCGCTTTTGCTGACTTGTACATACTCTTCATGATTTGCAAACTTTACTGTAGAGTGGCAGTCATTGCTTACATCGAAATACCTACAAGCAGGAATGGACGGGAAATTTTTCAAATGTTGGTTTATGTTTTCTCAGTTATATGTGAACTAGCTAAATTTAAGTGGCTCTTCATTAAAACTGTCCTGTCATATTGTTTGTTACAGATGGTCAAGCTTGAGTCCAGTAATTTATGAGCATGTAACATAGTTGGAAGCTTTCTATCATGTTTGCTTGGCTGAGAGACAACATTCAGGTAGGCATCCTTAGGCTTTATGTACGTGAGCGCACCGCTACATTAGGCTACTGTATCTCCACATACATTACTTTCCAGTGCCACACACTCTATACACCAATTGGGAAACACTTGATTAATTTAAGTGATCATTATTGATGAATAAAAATTTCATGAAATAATAACATGGTAAAAATGTGGTGACGTCAAAACTGAGTCTAAGATGCTGGCAATTAAGCTGAGTTTCTATATCTTCAAAAATACAGCCATCCTTTACAAAAATATATTTAAATGGGTAATGTTAAATAGATGAAAACTTAATGAAATAGTTAAAAGGCAGATTATTTCTGTTCATGTTCCAAATCACAGGCAACTGAAATAAAATCAGAGATCTGAAAATGTTCAAAATTAATTAAAATTCCACTTCAAAAGTTAGTACCTTGGAAAATGTTTGTTTAAATTAACATTCCATCAGAATTAAACAAGTTACTTTATATTGCAAAGTTCCTTGGCTCTGGAAGTTGCATTTGTCATACATAAATAGACCTCTGGGTTGGAGTGAGAAATAATGACATCATTTACTACCAAACTGTCTAAACTGTGTAAGAAAGTATTAAAAGTTCATAAATAATCAAAATATGACTTTTATTGGCTTCTCTGACAGACGATATGAAGTGGCGTAATGCGAACTCCTGACGTCATAGTGCCAGCATCTCTTGGCGTCAAACAGTGTCTATATGATATATATACACACGCACACGCACACACACACACACTTTCCTTGAGAAAAAAGTGAATACCCTATTGTATGATGGTGCAGGGAATTTTATAAATTGAANATCATAGTGCCAGCATCTCTTGGCGTCAAACAGTGTCTATATGATATATATATACACACGCACACTCACACACACACACACACACACACACACACACACACTTTCCTTGAGAAAAAAGTGAATACCCTATTGTATGATGGTGCAGGGAATTTTATAAATTGAAATCCTCGCAGAAAAGTTGGCCATCACAATTAAATGAGGCCAATCAGAAGCCTCTTTTCCGGCCCAATAGGGCAAAACCTGTGTAATACGATGAAATGGAAAAAAAATTACTTCTGGTAGTCACTGGGACTACCTGAAAAACAAACCAAATAAAATAGACATACCTCAAACCAAACATCCAAAATAAACACAAATAAACTAAAAATAAAAAAATAAAAATACAATTCCAGAAATTATTAAAATTAATTACAATCTCAAATATTATTTAAACATCAATATTATCATTCAAGGTTAAAAGTGCAATTAATTAAGTTAAGCCCAATAAAAGGGATGGGTGATTTACATATATTTTAAATACAGTAGAAAGTCAATTATATGGACTAATTTTATTATCCTTTGGTTCTCGAAGGATAATAAAAAATCTGGATAACTGAAATATGTTGAAAATTAAAATAAAAGATTTTGTAAAAAATTATTTTCACACAACGTAAAATTTATTACACATGCATAGAACATGGTAAGCTTATCCAAAACAGAAATTGTACATAAAATAAAAAAAATTACATCAGTTAACAAGTAACCACTCCCTTCCAGGACGTGTTTACNCAGTTAACAAGTAACCACTCCCTTCCAGGACGTGTTTACTGTGAATAACATGTGAAAAGACCCATCACGAGAGCTGACAAAAGTTCTTGTCTCTCTTCCGCGGGTAAGGGAAACACTGTGACAAAAAGATTCTTTCGTGTTTTTTTCAATTCTGTTTATTTTTAAAACTAGTCCGGATAACCGACTTTCGGATAATCAACTTTCTACTGTAATTTAAAAATCTTAAACTAGGCAGACATATAAGGCAAAAATATGATCATTTCATAAATGCAAACTGTTGGAGTGTGACATAAACGCAATTATATTATCTATGGCGGCGACACTAGCACCGTCACCTCTATGTGTTTTTTGTTTTGTTGTTTATGTTCTTCCAACTGCTCGCTGAACTGTTGTTATATTATTATAATAAACTAAATACTTAAACTATAAATTACAACAAGTTTTATTTCATCAGGTTATGGGCACACTCGTCGAGCGCGCTAGATGCATGTTGAATGATGCTGGACTTTCAAAGCAATATTGGGCAGAGGCAGTGGAGACAGCTGCTCACATAGTAAATCGTTCTCCGACTAGAGTCCTTGACTACGTGACACCCGAAGAGAAACTGACAGGTATCAAACCAAACCTTTCTCATTTAAGAATATTTGGCTGCAAAGCCATGGTTCACGTGCCAAAGGAGAAAAGATTGAAGTGGGATTCAAAATCTGCAGAAATGATATTTCTGGGATATTGCGAAAATACCAAAGGGTACAGATTATTGAATCCAAATACAAAGAAGATTACTAAGAGCAGGAATGTCATATTTCTAGAAGACTGCCACTATGATAAAACTATATCTAATGTGAACCCCAATACCACATTACAGATGTCTATGCCGTTGGAGGAACCTGCTCAAGCTCAGATTCAGACAGAAGATAACCCTGGCTCCGCAAACCACGACCAGAGTATCTCTACACTGATATCAGACGACAGTTTTAACTCTACAAGAGAAGTGTCTGATCGAGAAGATGAAACCTATGAACCGAGCACTGACAGTTCCTATGACTCTCCGAATAAATATGTAAACACGAGACCACGTAGAAGAAAACCAGTTTCTATAGAAAAGGATGGAGACTTACACTATGCATGTTGGGCTGTAAGTGAGGATCCCTCATCTCTAGAAGAGGCTCTATCTAGCTCTGAATCCAGTCATTGGAGTAAAGCTATGGATGATGAGTACAACTCATTAAAGAAAAATAATACCTGGTTGTTGTGTGATTTGCCTGCCGGTAAGAAAGCTATATCCTGTAAATGGGTTTTTAAAACCAAAAGAGATGAAAAAGGCAATATAGCAAAATACAAGGCAAGATTAGTGATCAAAGGATGCGCTCAAAGAAAAGGATTGGATTACAATGAAGTTTATTCTCCGGTAATCAGATATACATCCCTGAGATATTTGTTTGCATTAGCAGTGAAATATAATTTGCAAATGCACCAGATGGATGCCGTGTCTGCCTTCTTACAGGGCGAAATAGAAGAACAAATATATATGAGTCAACCTTCTAACTTCAAAGAAAATGATACACAAGTATGCTTATTAAAAAAGTCATTATATGGACTAAAGCAAGCCAGTAGACTGTGGAATCAGAAACTGAGCAATACACTTAAAGAAATAGGTCTGTTGCAGTCATTACTTGATCCTTGTATTTATTATAGGATTGAGAATGATGATATAACGTTTTTAGCTGTATACGTAGATGATATAATTTTGTATACAAGCTCTACGAGTACTAGAGATTATATCAAGAAGAACTTATTTTCCAAATTTGAAATGAAGGACTTGGGAGAACTTAAATACTGCCTGGGTTTGCATGTACATCAAGACAGAAAACATGGGACTATAAGTATTGACCAGCAGAAATATATACAAGAAATATTAAGCAAATATGGTATGTCAAGTTGTAAGGGTGTAAAAACACCTATTGATCCAAAAACAAAGTTTAACTCGAATGAAGAAGAAAATTCAATGGCAGATACAGTTCCATATCATGAAATAATTGGATCATTGTTATATTTATCACAAGGAACCCGTCCCGACATATCCTATGCTGTAAATGCTCTGAGTAGATTTAATTCAAGACCGGAAATGCAGCATTGGATGGCGCTGAAGCGAGTCTTGAGATACTTGAAACATACTCAAAACTACGCATTAACTTTCAAGAAAAATAATGAAGAGAATATAATACATGGCTATTGCGATGCAGATTGGGCAAGCAATGAAGAAGACAGAAGATCATGTACCGGCTATGTATTTATATTTCAGGGTGGCGCAATTACGTGGAACTCACGTCGGCAACAAACTGTTGCGTTGTCCACTACCGAGGCTGAATACATGTCTCTTTCCAGCTGCACTCAAGAGGCTATGTGGCTCAGACAATTGCAGGAGGAAATATGGCCACACTTAGCCGCTATACCTGTTATTGTTTTCTGTGATAACCAAAGCGCGATTAAACTTTCAGGTTCTGAAAACTATCATTCCAGGACCAAGCATATCGACATATGTCATCACTTTGTACGTGACAAAGTACAATTGAAGAAGATAGTCATCAAGTACGTTCACACAAATGAGATGGTGGCCGACGCGCTGACTAAAGGGACACCTCAACTGAAGCTTGATTACTGCTCAACTAGAATGGGTTTATGTCCAAGGGAGGATGTTGGAGTGTGACATAAACGCAATTATATTATCTATGGCGGCGACACTAGCACCGTCACCTCTATGTGTTTTTTGTTTTGTTGTTTATGTTCTTCCAACTGCTCGCTGAACTGTTGTTATATTATTATAATAAACTAAATACTTAAACTATAAATTACCACAAGTTTTATTTCATCACAAACTATAAACAAACTTTTGCCAGGAAATTAAGTAAACAAACTATTTCATAAACTTACTATACTGCAACTGGTATAACAGTGTGTCTGTTTTTGGGATGCAAGCTATGTGATGGTAGTATTCTCTGTCTCATGTAAGTTGGCGAGATTCTGACAGTTCGACGAAAGTAGCACCAATGTTTACTTTTTGTTTATGTATCCTTTCGCCATCAGCTGGTGCGTCAAGTGGTGGCGGTTTTTTTATCAACACGTCAGCTAATCCACTTGCTATTGTACTGTAATGCTAAACAAATTTTAAGATATTTTAGACTGACATCTGTCTAAAAAATTAGTAGGTTATAAAAGTAAAAATATAAAACCTTGCAAAAAATTTAATATTTGCGAATTCTCTTCTAATTTGTCCGAGACAGTGAATTTGGGTTAACATTTGCGAGACTGTAGTTGTAGCTATTATTACTCTTTGGACGTTATAGCAAATATATTCAAGTTGGAAATATGTGACGTGGGATAACGTTAGAATTGCTTAAAAACTATTCGTGTGTCCCACTTTCTTCGGAAACAAGGAAATGGGTTTTCGGGAGAACAATATGGCGTATAATTTACGTAGACGAACAATTACCTGCGGAATAGAAATTATTAGTACTCAAAATCGCTGTACACAAAATAGATGTTACTTCAAAAATAATGCAGAGCTCGTGGAAAAATAAATCTATTTGTATCTGTTCGTAAATTTGTTAGCATGGAAGCTTTCTTCTCTGACTGGTAATGCTTCGGAAAAGGCAGATAGATGGCGCACACAGTATGACAGAGCGAGGTTTGGGCCGTTTGCATTGCTCAATAGACAGCGTCTGTCTAAAAGTTGAATGTTCTTCTATTACTGGCTCGGAACAACACAAATTTGAAATATATTTCCTCAAATTATGAGAAAAAATAATTCAACAATATTATGCAATATTTCTGTATGCTTTTGGAATTAATATCAAGCATGATTGGAAAGGGGGGATATGACGTAAAAGGTTTTGAAGTTGCGTTTCATTTGGATACGGATTGTTTTATTGTGCACTTCATTTTGAACACCTATACATTACTACTTTATCACGAAGTACAGTTTGTAACACTAACAACCATTGTTTTGTGACCTCGTAAAATAAAATGTATTAATTAATCTAGGAACTCTTTCTTATCGCATATTTTCTGCTTGTCTGATGTGCATCGGCAGTGCTCTCAGAATAGCAAACGTAATATTAACTTTTGTTCGTTCATGCATCAGCTGATAGAGGATTTTGTAAATGGCACTTTGTTTGTTTAGTATACGTCAAGTGCCACTCGCTGACTGTCAGAATCTCATCAACTTATATGGGACCGACATATAACTGGGACACTCTCGTGATTGTCATTAACAGCAGTGATAATTGATTTGTTTACACAAGACAGAGGGAAAGAATACTTGCTGGATGGCTTCTACTTGGAGGTATACTCTGCTCGATATAACATGCATTAAAAAATATCAAGAACTAGAAAAAAAATTTATTCATGACTAGATTTTATAATATCTAGCTGTAATGCTGCAAAATTACTAAAACTCTTTCAAGACAACATATTTGTAAGCATCCAGTAACTCTTTCCATCAATATTCCCTCAAGAGAAGCTTGCTGCGTGTTTGATAATGCAGTTAACATAATGGAACCAGAAGTCAAACTTGCAAGAGACGTTTCAAACATTTTAAATTTTTGTTTGCCATTAGATGAAGTATAAAATGAAACTCCAATCCTTTCCTTTGTGTTTTGAACTGTAAACAGTCCAGCATAATTAGAGAATTTGTAAACAATTATAAAAGACATAATATTGAGGTATCAGGGCGATAGGATAAAACGAATGTGTACCGTAAGCAGAAACTGAGTGTACCCTGAGCGCAGACTATTGCAAATGTGCATATTCATGCTGCCTATTATGCTTACAAAATAGGTATTAATATACTGTAGTTACAAGTTACATTATTTTATGTTAGGTGTATGCCAAAGATCTGTGAGTACACGAAAATCAAGCACAAGCCAAATACCTACATGCAGTTCTACCTCTGCTGAAAATATTTCTGAGGACTAAAACTTTTGCTTTTATATCAATGGCAGGTCATTCAGCTGGCGCCCAACGTATTTCACTGTTTATGAAGGGAAGTAACACTTGGTTTATTAATTAAATGTAAGTATTTGAACTGTACACGTGTTTTAGTTACTCCCCAGAAATGGAGATAAGCTGATTAAAAGCAGAATTTTCATGAAACAAGCTGCGGATTGGTCTTAGACATGGTACTTGGCGACAGTTTGTGTACAGTATACTAGCAAAATGACATTGTTCATTAATGAAACAAAGTTTTGGTAATTATCCAGAGTAGCGACTTTTCTGAAGGAAACGTCCTAGACAAACAAAAGTAGCATTAATGGGTTCTGCACAGCTTACCTTGTTAATATTCAGGAGGTCGTAATGTTAAAATAAGTAGAACGTATTAAATAAAATAGTTAAAGTACAAGCAGTTCGCCGGTTTGTTTACGTCGGACGCCATGATTTTTGGTGACTCGGTGATTTGTGCCGTCACCTTGTGTCGTTGCGGGCATGAGTTGTGACGTCCGAATCCGTCCAATTTAAAAACTGAGAGTGCAAGAACAAGTGCTTCTGTGCATAATATTCGCCTATGTGGAGGGTGTTACTTGTTTCGTCAAGTGAGGTAAGGTGTACAACAGTTGAATTGGCCGAGGACAGAGGAATTGTACCCGCCGCCTACCTAGGTGAGTTAATTCATATTCTTCCAGCGTGTTTTACGGTTCCTTTAAATTCCTAACATTCTAGATTAGACTAAATTCGTAGGTTAGTTTAAAACCCAACAATCATAGGTTAGTTTAAAACCCTACAATCCTAGGTTAGTTTAAAAATGTAAAATAGTGATTCACCCATCGTGGGGTTNCTACTCTGAATAATTACCAAAATTTTAAAGGGTAGACATGTTTCTGTTAAAATTATTCCTGAAAACATTTTATGTGAACACAGATTACAGTCAACATTAGCGTAAAAGTTGGGCTGCAAATCTGCCCAAAATGTGATGCCTGGCGAGACTGTTTGTTTACCATTTGATATAAAAATAAGACATTATTCATAAAACAATATTTTAAGAGGTAAACAGGTTTCAGTTAAAATTGTTTTTCAGAACTGCATGTGTGAACACATTACCATTAAAGTTAGCATAACTGCCGGCCTGCGAATAAGCCCAAGATGTGGTGGCTAGCAAGACTGCTTACTATTAGCTAGAAAATTACATTTTTTTACTAAACAATATTTTAAAAGACTTGCAATATGCTGAGGTGTCCTTTAACACATGAGCGAAGAGCTAATTACAGATTTAAGATATCTGTATACCTTTATTGGTTTATATTTGTGCCTAACTGCAAGCAAGGCTGACGTAACTTTATTACCACATAATTTCACTGTAACAATGTACGGATGTCCCTACTGAGTCAACATTAACATGTTTTTGCAGTAAGTTTCAACTCGTGCTGTATGCTATTACTTCTCTATACCTCAAGCTGAAACAAACTCACAAACACATAATTACATTTTTGTTACATATCATATATTCAGTGTGTTCTGTAACAAGTATGTATTCTATCCCCCATAGCCGTAATATAAAATAACTTAATGCACCATTTAAATTTTAAGAACTGTACGTACTTATGCACTTGCATTTTGCTGCAGCAACTTCACTACTTTGTGGCGGAAATTCAGAATTAACTTTTTTTTGTTGCCAGTACGAAACGAGAATGGCTGCCAACTACTGCATCTTGAAATGTATACTCATTAGGTAATGTAACTCTGCAGATAGTGTACATATCTCAGTGGACACTTCACAATCAATATATTAGTTTGTGTTATCAGCTCGTGGTACACTATTAGGTCCCTGTTCTGTTACAATATATTACATTATACTACAGTTCAATGTAAAGGAAAATAAACAACGGCATACCTGAAAATCATTATAACTTGTTTTGCCTGTTACAAAGATATTGCTTTTTTTAAAAAAAACATGAGTGGCAGTTTTAAATCTAGTTTTCGGCAGACCATGTACTGTAATTGAATCAGGAACCNCAACTACTGCATCTTGAAATGTATACTCATTAGGTAATGTAACTCTGCAGATAGTGTACATATCTCAGTGGACACTTCCCAATCAATATATTAGTTTGTGTTATCAGCTCGTGGTACACTATTAGGTCCCTGTTCTGTTACAATATATTACATTATACTACAGTTCAATGTAAAGGAAAATAAACAACGGCATACCTGAAAATCATTATAACTTGTTTTGCTTTGCCTGTTACAAAGATATTGCTTTTTTTTAAAAAAAACATGAGTGGCAGTTTTAAATCTAGTTTTCGGCAGACCATGTACTGTAATTGAATCAGGAACCTGATTTAGTAAAATTCTGTAAATCTGCATAATATAATGCGTGTTATATGGGTTACATATAATCATTGAATTTATAGTTCTGCAGTTTAACCATACTAAAATGGCCCTTGGATGTTTCTGGAAATAAGGTTGCTATGGCAGGAAGGCCGCTATAGACATTTAAAAAAATTTTAGACTAATTTTGGTTCATCCCCAACTCCTACAGTCAAAATTTACAATTTTTTTTGTATGAACTCCATGTTCAGTTGACTCTAGCTAGCATGAAAACAACAAATTTTTTTGATTTGAATACAAATTAAATTTAATAGGCAGACCACTACAAGTTACCCCTTCTTAAAAATGTTAAAATCACTCAGTAGCACAAGGTTTTACCAAGCATTGTCAGTCCATGGAGAGAGCGGTGAAACAGTACTAGCTGAAANACCCTTGGATGTTTCTGGAAATAAGGTTGCTATGGCAGGATGGCCGCTATAGACATTTTTAAAAATTTTAGACTAATTTTGGTTCATCCCCAACTCCTACAGTCAAAATTTACAATTTTTTTTGTATGAACTCCATGTTCAGTTGACTCTAGCTAGCATGAAAACAACTAATTTTTTTGATTTGAATACAAATTAAATTTAATAGGCAGACCACTACAAGTTACCCCTTCTTAAAAATGTTAAAATCACTCAGCAGCACAAGGTTTTACCAAGCATTGTCAGTCCATGGAGAGAGCGGTGAAACAGTACTAGCTGAAAACAGGGAGTGACATTGACGTGGGTAAAACCCAGAAACATGGGAGCTTCCATGCTTGTAGGTAAGGGTCCTGAAACCTTATTGGGCAGGACGAGGTTTTACCAAGCATTGTCAGTCCATGGAGAGAGCGGTGAAACAGTGTACGTTGAAACAGGGAATGACATCGACATTGACGTGGCTAAATCCAGAAACATGGGATCCTCCATGCTTGTAGTAAGGGACCTGAAACCTCATTGGGCAAGACAAGGTTTTACCAAGCATTGTCAGTCCATGGAGAGAGCGGGGAAACAGTGTACGTTGAAACAGGGAATGACATCGACATTGACGTGGCTAAATCCAGAAACATGGGATCCTCCATGCNTAGCACAAGGTTTTACCAAGCATTGTCAGTCCATGGAGAGAGCGGTGAAACAGTACTCGCTGAAAACAGGGAGTGACATTGACGTCGGTAAAACCCAGAAACATGGGAGCTTCCATGCTTGTAGGTAAGGGTCCTGAAACCTTATGAGCAGGACGAGGTTTTACCAAGCATTGTCAGTCCATGGAGAGAGCGGGGAAACAGGGAGTGACATTGACATTGACATGGGTAAAACCCAGAAACATGGGAGCTTCCATGCTTGTAGGTAAGGGTCCTGAAACCTCATTGGGTAGGACGAGGTTTTACCAAGCATTGTCAGTCCATGGAGAGAGCAGTGAAACAGTGTACGTTGAAACAGGGAATGACATCGACATTGACGTGGCTAAATCCAGAAACATGGGATCCTCCATGCTTGTAGGTAAGGGACCTGAAACCTTATTGGGCAGGATAAGGTTTTACCAAGCATTGTCAGTCCATGGAGAGAGTGGGGAAACAGTGTACGTTGAAACAGGGAATGACATCGACATTGACGTGGCTAAATCCAGAAACATGGGATCCTCCATGCTTGTAGGTAAGGGACCTGAAACCTTATTGGGCAGGACAAGGTTTTACCAAGCATTGTCAGTCCATGGAGAGAGTGGGGAAACAGTGTACGTTGAAACAGGGAATGACATCGACATTGACGTGGCTTAATCCAGAAACATGGTATCCTCCATACTTGTAGGTAAGGGACCTGAAACCTCATTGGGCAGGACAAGGTTTTACCAAGCATTGTCAGTCCATGGAGAGAGCGGTGAAACAGTGTACGTTGAAACAGGGAATGACATCGACATTGACGTGGCTAAATCCAGAAACATGGGATCCTCCATGCTTGTAGGTAAGGGACCTGAAACCTTATTGGGCAGAATGAGGTTTTACCAAGCATTATAGTCCATGGAGAGAGCGGGGAAACAGTGTACGTTGAAACAGGGAATGACATCGACATTGACGTGGCTAAATCCAGAAACATGGGATCCTCCATGCTTGTAGGTAAGGGACCTGAAACCTTATTGGGCAGGACGAGGTTTTACCAAGCATTGTCAGTCCATGGAGAGAGCGGTGAAACAGTGTACGTTGAAACAGGGAATGACATCGACATTGACGTGGCTAAATCCAGAAACATGGGATCCTCCATGCTTGTAGGTAAGGGACCTGAAACCTCATTGGGCAGGACGAGGTTTTACCAAGCATTGTCAGTCCATGGAGAGAGCGGTGAAACAGTGTACGTTGAAACAGGGAATGACATCGACATTGACGTGGCTAAATCCAGAAACATGGGATTTTCCATGCTTGTAGGTAAGGGTCCTGAAACCTTATTAACAACAAACAAAATGTATGCAAAAAAAATTAGTACAGCTCTCCACACAAAATAGCAAATGCAAAATTTAAAAAAACTCTCCCAGGACCCTATGCTATTTTTTGGAGGTGGATTTGGATTTTAATTACGGATTCTCTTTCAATATCCCAAAAAGTTAATTGGACGTACTTAGTTCATTCTTTGGCAAATTGGGGAAATGATTTGCTAATGCTTTGGCTGTTTAAAATTTTGGCAGAAAGTTTGGCTTCTGCAAAATGTGGATTGTGACATCTTATACTCTTTTGTGTTTCGTACAAGTTTTTCCAAATAATGTGCACTAACTATAATATTTTACGTAAGCTCCCCATCATTGTGAATCAACTCTTCTCTGTTTTCAATATTACAGACGTGCAAAGTTTCTTTTGATTAATATTATAATGGTAAATCACAACTGTAACTTTGATTTCTTCTCTTGTTTCTATTAACAAAACATGAAATGTTGGCAAGAACCCTTGGGTATTTGGCACATTTTTTTTTTCAGAGTTCATCACAGCTTTCAATTTTTAAGTTTGAGCCTACTCATGTCATATGTTTTTCAGATGTGTAGTAAGGAAATACAGTAATCTCTCAGTTGAACATCTTCCAGTTTAGCAACTCGTTGATGTTTTTTGGTCCCAGTATAAGTCCTAAATACATTAATCATCAGTGTACAGACTCATTCTCTTTGACATTTTTTCCCAGTCCCGTAAAAGTTTTCGTATTAAAAAATTACTGTATTTTAAAAAAAATTATGGTATATAAGCACTGATGGCACAGTGCAAATTATTTTACGTTTTATGTTAAGCTGTGTTTTTTACAGCACTCAATGAGAAACATGCTGAAATGTTGAACATTTTCCTAAGTGTTCATTAATGTTCGTGTAATTATTTTTCATTTCTATTTCTGTTTTGCAAAAGTGCATAGCATATTTTTCATTAATGTTTTGTGGAAAGAAAGAAAAATGTGTATTTGCACAACCATAATAACTATAAATATAAAAATGATTGCTGTAGCATAGTGTTATTTATTGGTAAAGGTTTATTTGGTTAGTGGTGGTGTGTGTNTATAAATATAAAAATGATTGCTGTAGCATAGTGTTATTTATTGGTAAAGGTTTATTTGGTTAGTGGTGGTGTGTGTTCATGCTGTGTTTGTGTGTGGTATGCAGAATGTGGACCTCGCAGTTGCTATCCCAGCAACAACAGCAACAGCAGCAGCAGCAACAACAACAGCAGAGCAACTCCAAGACGCTAGGCATGACCTCGGCTATAAGCCTGGCAGGCCCAAAGTCTATTGATCATCAGCTGACCAATGAACTGCAGGAAACGCTTAAGCCATACAATGTGTTTGAAGCAGATGAAGAAATGAACCATAGGTGAGTACGAGGAATTAATCTTTAAGAAAGTCAGAGTGGTAGTTTGCCCATAGTACCTACTGAAATTTATGCTTAATTATCTTTGTAACTTGAGAACACAGTCTGCAAGTAAATTTGAATTGAAAAAAACCAACTGTTCTATAAATTTTTATGCAAATGGTTGCCTGGAGGTCTGTGTCAGCCACCTTAGTTTTCCTATAATTAGACCAACCTACGTGCGTTTTGTAGGGGTGATATTGATTTTCACAATCCTGACTTTGGATTAAGCCCTTCCAAGGAGAGAAAATTATACGGTTTTATATGTGTTGTATATGTTTACTAATGTAAGTTGAAAGTGGTGTTAAAGCTTGGTGATTGCAGTTCTGTAATTATGAGTGTGAATGCAGGTTGATTNACTAATGTAAGTTGAAAGTGGTGTTAAAGCTTGGTGATTGCAGTTCTGTAATTATGAGTGTGAATGCAGGTTGATGTAATTTGGCGATAGGCTATAATGTCTCAGTTAGCAATGAATACAAGTCCCTTTTAAAACAACACAACTCATGCAGAACACTAAAGATTACTTACAATCTCTGTAGAGGGTAGAACCTATTACAAAACAATTTACTCAAGAGTAGTACACTTCAGGCAAGTCACACACGCCATTAAATAAAAAATTCTACTAAATAAATGTTTCAATAAAAAAAATTGTATTCATATAAGATTTAATAAATAATAGTTAATGCAATNCACACGCCATTAAATAAAAAATTCTACTAAATAAATGTTTCAATAAAAAAAATTGTATTCATATAAGATTTAATAAATAATAGTTAATGCAATTTGACATAGAAGCTATGTGCATTTAGTGTAATCCTTATAATTTAGATTCTTTATTCTGATGCTGTTCAGGTTTATTCAAGTGTTAAATTTGTGAATAAAATGGAATTTCTAGTGAAATATTCAAAATCAAAAACCAATTCCGCATAGTCTATTTCATATAAGAATTCCATTGTTAGACGGATTGTGCAGCACTAGTACTACAGTAAAACCTTGATAATTCAAAATGCTTGGGACCAGAATTTTTGCCTTCAAATTACATAATTTCAAATAATCCTACTTGTAAAAAAAATCTTTGATCAATATGTTATTGGTGTTAAACAGTGTTAACACTATACAAGTTTAAGAATATTGTAACAACTAACAGTTCTGCTAGCCTTACGTGTAAGTATGTAGGTAGTTAGGCCCAGCGTACGGCGTCAGATGTAGTGTTTGGCCTGCCTCTGTGCGTGGTCTAAATCGTCCCACGCTGTCGAAGCCAAATGTAGTGGCTAAGTCAGAGACTACTACGCGTGTACGTGTGTGATATGGAGATAATTAGGCTCTGTGTAGAGAGAGACCGTGTAACACAGATGTAAAGAACTTATGTATGTATGTGTGACAGAAAAACACTCACCAATAGCATAACAAAATTAAAATGCAAAACAACCAAACATATCACTAGGAAAATATCTGCTGCTACTGGAAATAATTATTCAGCATAGAAGTTGCAAGAAAAATGTGAATTTAATTAGCTTCCTTGTAATCAGATAAATTGTGTCAGGAATAATGTATCAATTTGCAGACTATATTTAAAGCGTGCCGTCAGCAACACTAGCCTCTCTCATGACTGACGTGTTCCATTTACTTTAATCTTAGCAATGGAAATTTCTAACTTCCAGAAAAAAAATTGATTGATTGATTAATTTTTTTGCTCCAGACTAGCTCAGTGATTTAAGCAAAATACGGTATCATAAATGCCAAGGTATCTGGTGTTAAATTAATTTCAGTCAGTTCAACTTGAAAAAAAAAAATTTTTGTCTGCTTTTAATAAAATAGTTCTTAGACTTAGCTGATTATATTTTAAAAACAAGAATTCTTGAAATTCTAGACGTTCCTGGTGATCTCGTTGTCTGCAGTAGCATCCCTTTGGATGCGTCAGGACCTCTCATTGCAGGCTTCCCTATTCAGGCTCTCGGACCTGTAGTGCCATTACAGTTCCAGCACATTTTAGCACATACAGTAGTTCAAACTAATTACCCTGAAAATTACGCAGGCAGCAACCAATACAGGCCTGCTTCTTCCTAAAACTTGCCTCGCGGCTTCGTCTACTTCCAGACGGTGTGTTTTCACCTTCAAACCCGGGTCCTTGTAATATAAAGTAAATTAAAACCCTTTGTGCTAAACCCACGTGGGCTAGCGTCCTCTGAATCTTCTCTCCACCGTTTTTGATGGGATCTATTTTCGCCTACCATTTTCTGATTGAGATTGATGATCCTCATGTTCACTAGGTCTATCAGATNTCTGATTGAGACTGATGATCCTCATGTTCACTAGGTCTATCAGATTCGTTTTCAAGGTCATGATGTGGAATTACTTCATTTTCTTCAATTGGAGCATTGGAAATTTGACCTCCAGTACTGCTTTGTCCAACCTCAAGTTGCCATGAATAACGATCTAAAACCGAAAAATCCCACTTTATTCAAAAATATGACCTAAACTTTACCTACGAACCTTAAAAGAAACAAATGTTCTTAGGGTCATGCCTTTCTTCAGGTAAATTCTTCAAAAGTTGTAAAATTTTCGCTGCGTGACTCTTTTTTCAGCATAAAAAACTAACTCGCACTTCACTCTAACAATTACAACGAAGGGTGAAAGACTACTGACAAATCTGGGAGACAACTAGGCGAAGGGAGGTAGGCCCGTACATGCCTTGTCCTGTCGGACGGCTGGCCGGCGCCAGTGACGCGAGTTGTTGCGCCGTGAGCATTTCCCTCACACTCCCACTTTTGTGTACAAAATCATTTTTATGTTGGTGACATAGGAATGTTTGTTTCAAATAATAATTTATTAAATTGTATTTATACATAAAGAACAAATAGAAAAAATATCAGAGGGAAATAAATAAAAATTAAGTCCAATACACACTTTTTTTGGAAAGTGTGAGGGAAATGCTCACGGCGCGACCAACGCCGGGTTAAAGATGTTAATTCAAAATTACTGTCCATAATAAACAATGCTACATAGTTTTGTCCTACTTTTTAAGTACACACCTAGCCACAGGACTCCTATGTAGAGTCAGCGCAACCCAAGTTCAGTTCTTTGATTAAAATAAAATACGGATGATACGTCAAATATATTGTGACCATATGAATGTATTTTACAGAAAAAATGTAGTAATTTTATTAACATATTACCATCACAAATCTAACTAGTTATATTATATAGNAATGTATTTTACAGAAAAAATGTAGTAATTTTATTAACATATTACCATCACAAATCTAACTAGTTATATTATATAGCTAATTTTCCGTGAGCGTTATGATGTATTATTTCTGTTTGGGCAAGAAAGCTGCAACTGGCTATGGATCTTAATCAACTTGTGTCCATTGAAGTGATAAATATTTCTATAGTAAAATGAATACTTTTCTAGTTACCTTTGCGCGCTTGGCAACATATTTTGATGTGGGTATGGCGTAACATCTCATTGATGTCAGCCATTATAGACAAAACATGTTTTGACAGTTATGTGGAATCCAAGTGGTTGCAGAAGGATACATAGTCTGTTTACTCAAAAAGTGGAACTCTAAAATGAGATGGACTATACTCAATAAATAAAAATGCATCACGTAATCACTTTTGGTGAAAACATACTATAGATCACTTTATTTTAATAACATATACCGCATACAGTACTATAAAAATGAAGAAGAAAATATTTTGCATTTTAAAGTGAAGTGATGTGTGCATTTAGTTTTGGTGGAGGAGTGCAAAAATCACGTTTGTCCATTGTATTAAAATGGTAACAATATATGCAGATATATCAAAATGTTCACTGCAGTGTATCCATTAGTGCATATACAAGTGNGTATTAAAATGGTAACAATATATGCAGATATATCAAAATGTTCACTGCAGTGTATCCATTAGTGCATATACAAGTGATTAATGTTGGACAAGCAAGCAATCTAGGAGTGTGGTTGCATGCTCCTGTAGAATAGTATTGAGTGCGAAGGCAGCTGGTGAGAGAGAGGGGGAGANGTATTAAAATGGTAACAATATATGCAGATATATCAAAATGTTCACTGCAGTGTATCCATTAGTGCATATACAAGTCATTAATGTTGGACAAGCAAGCAATCAATCTAGGAGTGTGGTTGCATGCTCCTGTAGAATAGTATTGAGTGCGAAGGCAGCTGGTGAGAGAGAGGGGGAGANCAATCTAGGAGTGTGGTTGCATGCTCCTGTAGAATAGTATTGAGTGCGAAGGCAGCTGGTGAGAGAGAGGGGGAGAGGAGGTCAGCTCAGCTGGCGGCTGCCACCCTCCCTCCACGGACTTGTCCAAAGCATGTGAAACAACATTTTACCAATGTTAGCAATGTTGTTACTTCATGGCAATAGAACCTTGTTGATACCTATGTCATCTTTTTAAGTGAATAATAGTATTTTGTTTTAAGAACTTGTAGTTTTTCGGACAGAGGTGAATTAATATGGCCATTAAAATTAGTGTCTTTATGGCCTTCAGTTACAAATGCTTTGATTTTCGTGCAAGAAGCCACTGAAAATTGACAATCACCGTACAGTATTTAAACATGTATGATAAGGTGAAGTCAAAAACATATGTATGGGGCATAATTTTATTTGGAAGATGTCCGAGTACTCAATTAACTTCATATTTCCAAGNAAGTCAAAAACATATGTATGGGGCATAATTTTATTTGGAAGATGTCCGAGTACTCAATTAACTTCATATTTCCAAAAGTCATATTGATTTTACATCAGAGATGATTGAACGTGGACTTTACAATGCTTGGTAAAACCTCGCACCGCAAGATNAAGTCATATTGATTTTACATCAGAGATGATTGAACGTGGACTTTACAATGCTTGGTAAAACCTCGCACCGCAAGATGTTTTTAACATTTTGGGAGATACGGGTAAACTAAATGTAAGTCTATTTCTTTTTTATTTATTAATTTTTTCAGATAATGTGTGCCTATTAAAATTATTTTATATTTAATTTAAAATATGTGTTATTTTTGTGCTACATACATTTGGACATGGACTTAAAATGCAAACAATTCCAAATTTTGACTTATAGGGGTTGGGAGTGAGTCAAAATCAGTAAAAAAAATTCCGAAATGTCTATAGTGGCCATTTCAGTCATAGTTTTAGTAAGGTTCTACTGTATCTGAATTTATAGATTAGGTGGTACCATTAAACAAATACCATCACAGTAAATGTTCTCGTAAAATGTTTTCAATAATGTTTTATATTTTTTTCACTCAACTCACCTGATAGGTTCATCATTCTAATGTTCTGTGGTGTCGCATGATAAAAATATTGGAGAAATTGATTTTTTCACCAGTAATTTCAGAAATTGAATTTTTTTCAGCCGTTAATTTTAGATAGGATGAATTTATTCTTACAGTAATGTTTGTGTAATGTAGAAACTGTTTGTTTTTTGTCATACGCTGTAAATAGTTTTGAGTACAGATTTNCTTACAGTAATGTTTGTGTAATGTAGAAACTGTTTGTTTTTTGTCATACGCTGTAAATAGTTTTGAGTACAGATTTATTATTTCTGATATTGTCAGTGTGGTTGGTTTTTATGACGTAGCATTTTTATTTAAAATTTGTTATGCATATGTTTATTTGTTTATATTTTTTTTCAGGATGGAAATTTTGAGTAAATTAAATACTTTGGTAAAGGATTGGATTTCTGATGCGTCCATAAATCGTAACATGCCTTTAAACGTAGCGGAGCAAGTTGGAGGAAAAATTTACACGTTTGGCTCTTATCGATTGGGGGTACACCACAAGGGAGGNTAAACGTAGCGGAGCAAGTTGGAGGAAAAATTTACACGTTTGGCTCTTATCGATTGGGGGTACACCACAAGGGAGGTGATATTGATGTCTTGTGTGTTGCCCCGCGCCACATTGATCGGTCAGATTACTTCACGTCTTGCTTCCAGTTACTTAAGCAGCATTCAGAAGTAACCGACCTGAGAGTAAGCATCTTGCCCATTATTACATGCTGTATGTTTGATATTCATGTGTGACCGTGAATAGTGTGTTTTTTGTTTCCTATGTTTTGAAGTCTTGTAAAGTGTATGTTCGCAGTGTGCAGTTTGTAGTTTGTACCAATTTCAATTACTGTCTGATGTTTAGATAGTTCTGTACCATTTGAGTCAATTGTTTGGAGATGTCTTTTGTGTAATATGTATAATGTATGTGAATTTAACTATATAGGTATCTTATTACAGTAATAAATAGTAGGTTTATGGAAAACAATGCCACCAAAAATGGATAGATTAGATGTGTTGTGTACAGTAGATAAAAAGTCATAAATACAGCCAACTATCGTTTCTAAGATCCCTGTAATAGCGACCCTCTCGAAGCTACCCTTTTTTTGGGAATCATGAAAAAAATTTAATTGAAAAGGTTTTTCTAATGACGACCCCTTCGAAATAACAACCCTTTTTCTGGGAACCATGGAATGCTTTAAAATCGAGAGTTTACTGTGTAGCACTTTCATAAGAATGAGTAATTAATACAATTTTCTTCAAACACAAACTTTTCTGACCACTACACTAATATTTTCCTTATTCTATCCATAAGTAAATTAATATTTGTAACTGAAATATAAAAATAAAAACATATATATAGGCTGTGCTCCTTGCAGTTCGCACTACCAACAAAGAAGAAGAAAAATTAGAGTAACAGAATACTAATGATTATGTAATGTGAATCAGAAAATATTCATAGAAAGATTTCTTTTACTCCTCCTAACAAAGATATCTTAGAGCACCTTCAGGCTTCACTGCAGACGCTATTTCATTGTGAATGTGCAGCNTTACTCCTCCTAACAAAGATATCTTAGAGCACCTTCAGGCTTCACTGCAGACGCTATTTCATTGTGAATGTGCAGCCCATTTAGGTGATTTTCTGTAGTGTTGCGTAGATAGGCAATGCAAGATCGATAAGTAGCACTCGACCATGTTCGTGATGGTTGGCGTACGTAAGAACTGAAACACAGATGTCTGGTAGAGCTGAAGCCNTTACTCCTCCTAACAAAGATATCTTAGAGCACCTTCAGGCTTCACTGCAGACGCTATTTCATTGTGAATGTGCAGTCCATTTAGGTGATTTTCTGTAGTGTTGCGTAGATAGGCAATGCAAGATCGAAAAGTAGCACTCGACCATGTTCGTGATGGTTGGCGTACGTAAGAACTGAAACACAGATGTCTGGTAGAGCTGAAGCCGTTTTGCAGCTTTCTGCAGTAGACTTAGGAAACTTTTCTGACGTGTCTAATATCCACATCTGTGTCCAAATTTGTAGTTCTTCTTTCAGAGCTGAAAAAAAAAAGGTTTATCAGTCTTGTATGCTTCAGCGCCAAGAAGAACTGCATCTTCAAAACCCATAATTAAACTCTTATTACAGCAGCTTTTCTATCTGTCCAACTCTTTGCAGTTGAAACGTTGGAAACCAAGAAGTAATCTTTTTGAGAATTTAGTTCATATGTGGAAGATAACACTGCTGTAGTATTCCACAACTGACTTCAAAATAAAGTTGGATCTGTTTTTTACAGCATGTATGTTCTTATGTTACTGATTTGTGTCCCCATTTCTGTTGTCAATTATTTGNTTATTATTTGCACTAGGGATGTCACACTCAATTCCACAATTCTTCGATACCCTTGATTCTTGAAGAATCGAGGGTATAGAGTATCGAAAGTCCAAGAATCAAAGCAACAAAAACTAATTACTACAAATACATAACCTACCACCTCTCAAAAACGGTTTAAAATTACTTTATTTATGCCAGTAAATGATAGGGGTGTGCGAAGCTTTGCATTTTCGAAGTCGAATCAAACTCTTTTGTACCTTCGACCTCATCTTCGAGTGAAAAGTCAAAGATTCTCACCAAGTGTTTTTCCACCGAAACTAGTATCAAAATCAGCAACCAGTATCATTAATAGGAGTGTGCGGATATACGAAAATTCGAATAGTTGCAAATAGGAATTTACGAATTATTCGTATTCGAACTTCGAATCCTATGCAAAAATAGTGAATAATTTACATTCCCATTCAAGTGGTTGCAGAGCTGTGCCAGCCTTTTGAAAGTTTTTCCATGCTGGGAAAGGAAAAAGTCAATGGAAAAGAGGCTCAACTTACACTGTTTTTCAAACAAAGTTTGTAGTTTTTATCCCAAGCTGCTGAGATAATCTACCAGCTTGACATTTAGGAGAGTCAGGGTGGGTCAGCCACCTACGGGAGGGAAGGAATGGTTTTTACAGAGCGCTTTCCTTTGTTTCTTTTTCTCCCTCTCTCTCTTTTGTCAGGCGAGCAAGATGTCATGCCTGACACTCACCAGTGGAAGACTGTTTAATAGGAGCATGACCAACCATAACATAACACAAATACATTGTGTATTTTCTGNACACTCACCAGTGGAAGACTGTTTAATAGGAGCATGACCAACCATAACATAACACAAATACATTGTGTATTTTCTGTCTTGAAAAATTCATGTTTCTTTGCCTTTCTAATTTTGGCATGTGCAGCGATGTCATAACAGTTAATGCATTTATCACGTGCGGGAGTTGGGCTGACGTACGTACCACAGCTGATACCTCATTTTGAAAGAACTGCACACTTTCCTTGTAAGCAGTGAAAGTGACTCAACTCTCTTGCTCTGAGGCCCTAATCTACCACCATCTAGCAAGTTTACTATCTAGCCTGACATTGATAAGGGTCCTTGAAGGAGGAAAGGGAAGAGGCCAAATGTTGATAGGCACCTATTGAAATCACTGTGCTGTAGTGGTGCCAAATGGAACTGCATATATGGAGTATGGTAGTTTTTATAAAGTTTGTAGGTATCTAAATGTATAATAATTACGAGGGTTATTCGGAAAGTAAGGTCCGAATCACCGTAGCTAATCGAATGTCGTGTGAACATTGTAACGCGCATACGCACAGACTCCCGGCATGCCTTGCTCGTCAAACTACGCCATTTGCATTGGTATTGTTGCAGTGTGCGGTTTACAGTGTCAGTTCAAAATGTTTAAAACAATTGATCAGCCCGCCGACTATGAAATACGGTCAGTGATTCGGTTTTTGACAGCTAGGAACATTTCAGCAGCGGAAGTTCATTGACAGATAAGTCAAGTGTATTGCCCCAATGCGATGAGTGACAGCAAAGTGCGTAAGTGGGTGAGAGCTTTCAAGGACGGACGGGAAAATGTCCATGATGAACCGCGATCAGGCCGACCATCAGTGATCACAGAAGATTTGGTCAAAGCCGTGGACGAAAATATTCGTGAAGACCGGCAATTCACAATTTCAACTTTAGCATTGGAATTTCCGAATGTGGGTACAACAACTTTGCACAAAATTGTCTGAAAATTTGCAATTTCACAAATTGTGTGCACGTTGGGTTCCCAGGCTGCTTACTGAGGAACACCAAATGAAAAGAATGGCTTGTGCTCTTGATTTTTTGGACAGATATCATAAGAAAGGTGATAAATTTTTAGAGAAGATTGTCACAGGGGACGAGACTTGGGTTTGTCACATGTCCCCAGAGTCTAAACGCCAGTCAATAGAATGGCGTCACCCGAAATCACCAGTCAGTCAAGGCCAAGCGGACAATCTCAACTCGCAAGGTTATGGCAACCGTGTTTTGGGATAGACATGGAGTCTTGTTAGTCGAGTTTAGGCAGCAAGGGACAACAATCAATGCAGCCGCTTACTGCTCTACCGTGACTAAACTTCGACGTGCAATACACAATAAGCTGCGTAGTTTTCTGACGTCTGGAGTTCTGGTGCTGCATGACAATGCCAGACCCCATTCTGCCATTCACACCCAAAACTGATCAGATCTTTTGGATAGGAACAGATTGACCACCCACCGTACAGTCCAGACTTGGCGCCAAGCAATTTTCACTTGTTCCGCTACCTGAAGGCAAACGCCCTTAGGTAGGCAAGCACTTCGCCACAGATGAAGAGGTGAAAGAAGCAGTTACAGACTGGTTATCCTCACAGGCGGCAGATGTCTATGACTTTAGCATACAAAAGCTTGTAGAACGTTATGACAAATGTTTAAACAAATATGGAAACTGTAGAAAAATAGAGAAACAGGTAAGGAATAAAAAAAAAACTTTTTTTGAAAAAATTTGTGATGGTTTATGTTTTATAATAAATCGGACCTTACTTTCTGAATAACCCTCGTACTTTTTTGCAGATTTTGATANTGTGATGGTTTATGTTTTATAATAAATCGGACCTTACTTTCTGAATAACCCTCGTACTTTTTTGCAGATTTTGATATTTTAGTTTTTCAGCAGTAGGCCTACAAGATTAGGATACGTTTTATTCCATTGCTCAGTGTCTAGTAGGCATACATTTTTTTGCAGTAACAGTACAAATGAGTTGAATACACTTGAATACTGTAGCCTACTTACTATAAATTAATATATATTTTTTAATCCTTCGACTCCGATTTTTCTTCGAAATTCCTTTGCATAATGCAAGCTTGTCTTCGACTTGGCTTCGCATTTAAAAAACGACCTTCACATATGAGTAGTAAATGAATCACTCTTGAAAAATTATTTTGTGCTGAAAATGAAATGCGGAAATAATTTGAAAATAAAACTGTACTGGCAGTGTTCAAATTTACCATTTAGTAGTTTTAGTTCAGTCGCGATTTGGTAGTTTTGTTTTTAGCAAGTTTCATTACATTCTTAAAACTAGGGGTGTGCAGGATCCCGAACTTCGGGAAAAATTAGGGAATTCATAACAATTTTCTCGTCGGGCGGGAAATAATTTTTTCTGTATATTTTTGGGAAAAATTTATGTTCACGTCTGTATGTGTTGTTCCAACTAAAATGCAAGTCTGGTTTTGTGCGAGATGCTTTGTATAGTCTCTTTACGTAAGCAATTATGATTTTATGAATCAAATATTATAGAGAAAGTTTAGGTTCTTCCGCTTATTCACAGATTTCAAAATTGTTTCATAAGTTAAAAAAAATTTTGTACGTCGTATATTATGTAACGTTAACACTACGTACTTATTGCAAAAATTAACTAAAACTGGTTGCAAACTTGCACTATTAAGAAGTTACAGTAAACCGTGCACACTGAATTTGTTTTATATGCGAGCGACCTCTATAAGTTGCAAGTATCGATTGCTGGTTGATAGGGNAAACCGTGCACACTGAATTTGTTTTATATGCGAGCGACCTCTATAAGTTGCAAGTATCGATTGCTGGTTGATAGGGTCACGCGAGTTTCGATATACATAACCTAAACATCCACGTATAAATAAGCTACTACCTTGATGAATGTTTAATTCAACTCCAAATATTTAACTATTTTACTGAGATTTAACATGGTGTTTTTTAATATGGGTTCGGTTAAAACGATTCGTAACAAGCCAGCAAATTGTCTTTGTTTTTTGTTCTGAATGTGTTGTTTTTATTGTGTGTTGTGCTTACTCATCGCCGGGACGTTAACAAACTCCAAACATAGCAAATTTGCTATGTGAAAAAATATAATTAATTTACTTAGCTACTTTTCATTTCGTTATCGATAGAGGAATTACGATACAGACTCGGTATGTTGCATTCATAACCTGCCCGATGCTACTTGGCTGTAATTGCAGTTGCATTGCGTGATTCGAAGCGTGTGTGTTCACGGACGTTAAAACTTCCACTGAAAGTTAATTTGAGTAAATTTGTGTCAATGTACACACATTTTACTACCAAAAATGCTATTCTTGCAAACTTTTTAATAATTTCATGTGTTGGTGAACATTTATCATGTCAAGTGAGGTTTGGAAATATTTTGGAATAAACTGGAATAAACTATGTGGACAAAACATATATGTGTATTTATATATAAATATATACTTAAATGTGTATGTTTTCAATANAACCGTGCACACTGAATTTGTTTTATATGCGAGCGACCTCTATAAGTTGCAAGTATCGATTGCTGGTTGATAGGGGACGCGAGTTTCGATATACATAACCTAAACATCCACGTATAAATAAGCTACTACCTTGATGAATGTTTAATTCAACTCCAAATATTTAACTATTTTACTGAGATTTAACATGGTGTTTTTTAATATGGGTTCGGTTAAAACGATTCGTAACAAGTCAGCAAATTGTCTTTGTTTTTTGTTCTGAATGTGTTGTTTTTATTGTGTGTTGTGCTCACTCATCGCCGGGACGTTAACAAACTCCAAACGTAGCAAATTTGCTATGTGAAAAAATATAATTAATTTACTTAGCTACTTTTCATTTCGTTATCGATAGAGGAATTACGATACAGACTCGGTATGTTGCATTCATAACCTGCCCGATGCTACTTGGCTGTAATTGCAGTTGCATTGCGTGATTCGAAGCGTGTGTGTTCACGGACGTTAAAACTTCCACTGAAAGTTAATTTGAGTAAATTTGTGTCAATGTACACACATTTTACTACCAAAAATGCTATTCTTGCAAACTTTTTAATAATTTCACGTGTTGGTGAACATTTATCATGTCGATTTAGGTTTGGAAATATTTTGGAATAAACTATGTGGACAAAACATATATGTGTATTTATATATAAATATATACTTATATGTGTATGTTTTCAATATTATCTCGTATGCCTCTTTTGAATTTTTTGGAACTTCATGTGAATATACTCCCACTGTTCGTGTTGTATTATTGGTAGTAATAGGTCTACTACCAATGTAGGCCTAGTTTAAATAATTAAATTTCACACCCTCATATACAGTATTTAGTTCTGTAAAGTAAATGTCTGTAACTAAAAGAATCGCGATTTTTGGAATCGAGAGTGGTATCGGCATCGAGATCAAGAATAAAAAAATGTGGAATAGGTACATCCCTAGTTTGTACATATTGAATAATTGTTAGAATGATTTGTCTTGTTTCTCACTGAGATTTGCTACTGTTGCTCCCACAAGATGCATTGATTTGAGTACGTGTGTATATTTTGTAACTTCCGAGCCAAGGGCAGAGTGAGACTTTACACGTCAGTTAAAATAGATACACTGTTGAGGAACTCTAATGATTTTGTAAAGTGAAGAAATGAAAATGCATGCTTCCTCTTCCTTAACATGACTAGGGGATAAAGTTGTTTTGAAGACAACAGGGAGGTAAGGGAGGATTACCAGTATTTACTTACAGAGGCACCGACTACAGCGTCATAAAAACTTTCTGAAAAATCTGTCATACATATTGATGTAGAATCCGAATCTGCAATAAAACATGGGGATTCCCCCCATTTTGATATTTCAATGGTGCATCTCCCCCCTCCCCTTCTGCACCTTCTCCCATGGGGTGATTGTGAACTGACTTTCTGCAGACTTGAATTGCCCCCTCAAAAATAGCGGGTGTTTACTTGGACTTTTTTTTTGTATTATGATGCATCTATTTAATTTATTATTCCATAGTCTGAGGTTAAATGAAACACATGTACAGTGTATTTATGTACATTTGTAAGTATATACATGTAGTTGTACTCTATAAGTACTGTTGGTGTTCAGTTTTGATAGGAAATTATCTCCTTGCGGTGGTATATATGTGTGGAGTGTAGCACATACGCAGGTAGTAATTTATGCAATGAGCACTATATATTGTATTTTGTTATCAGTAAATGCAGGGGCACTTTATTCTGAGACTGTACAATACTGTTGTATATAAAATACAGGTGTTAATGAATTTTTGTAGTTATCATGCTGTTGAATCACCATTTATCAGTATTAATGATTTAGAATGAATAAAAATTCTGCCCTTTTATTCATTTGCAGTTTTGTGGGATTTGAGACACACTGTTTTTCAACTAACAGTATCAAAAAATTATTTTGCCTACAAATGTGAGATATGAGGTTTCCATTCTAATCCAGTATATTACAATGTAGGGAAATGAGGAACAAATATTTCTCAATTCAATGGGAACTATTTGAAAAAAAAATGGAAAATAGGAGACACTATTCTATAGTAGTCGCAAGCAAGAAAAGTAATGGGCACTGAAAATATTGACATTAAAGGTTTCATAATGTGTGTCAGTAAATTACAGAGCACTTTAAAGCATTGAGTTACTTAACATAAAATTCAAAAGTGTTACAAAACAAAATTACTTTCTTTTATACAAAATATTTAGTACTGAGTTTATAACTTCAGTTAATAACAGCAAAAGTTTATATTTTTTCTGAAATGCAATCACTGTTAGAGCTGTAGGAAGGTTAAAGGCTCGGTAACAACATCCAGGTGATTAAAGAACTGTATGTCTTTACAGAGTGGTTGGTTCAGAAGGGTCCACAATCAAAGCTTTGTAGCTGGTGAGTGAACTGTGTTTTGTAGAATTAAATATGATGGTTATATTTGTAAGTTGTAAGTTGTGTTTGTATAAAATATGGATGTGGTCCACACGTGTACATGCACGTAATGTAACCCCCCATGAGAGGCAGACAGTAAACATTTACATATGATTGAACTCTTGGGGGATGTGTGCTAGACATCTGGTTTAATATAGTCCATCTCTTATATGAAGGCCACATACTTGACAGTTGACGATCGCTGCGCCAATGTGTACTTTTAGTTTATTTATCCATTTGCCATCAACTGGTGCGTCAAGTGAAGACTTTGATGCGACGAGTCAGCGCGTCCAGGAGGTGCTGCTTCGTGCGGCAATAAGTGGGTGGCGCGGCAGGCGGCGAGAGAGGCCTCAAAACGGAGTTTGGAGGGCTTGTGTAGGGTTGTTCGTAAACACTGTACACAAAATATATGTTACTTTAAAAATTATGCAGAGCTCGCGAAAAATAAAACTATTAGTATCTGTTCGTAAAAGTATTCTACGAAAGCTTTTCGAGCTGGTAATACTTCGCAAAAGATCCAATAGATAGCGTATACAACAGGTCAGAGTGATTTCGGAGCAGCTTCATTTAGTCAATAGATAGCGACTTGTAAAGTTGGCTGTTGTTCTATTACTGGCTGGGAACGAAACGTATTTGAAATATATTTTGTCACATTATTAGGGAAAATAATTCAACAATATTATGCAATATTTCTGTATGCTTTTGGAATCAATANCATCACATTATTAGAGAAAACATTTCAACAACATTATGCAATATTTGTGTATGCTTTAGGAATCAATATCAAGCACGTAAGGAAAACGGGGTTGGAGAGGGCGGGATACGACGTGAAAAAAGGATTTGAAATTGCGTTTCATTTTGATACGGATTGTTTTAATTGTGCCTTTAATTTTGAACAGTTATATATTTCTACTTTAGCACGAAGTTTAGTTTCTAACACTAAAAACCGCTGTTTTATGACCACGTAAAATAAAATGTATTAATTAACCTAGGAACTCTTTCTTATTGCGCGTATTTTCGGCTGGTCTAATATGCGTTGGCAGTGCACTCAGAATAGCGAACGTAATATTAACTTTTGTTCGTTCATGCATCAGCTGATACAGGATTTTTTAAATGGCACGTTGTTTGTTTCGAATACGTCAAGTTGCTAACTGTCAGAATCTGGCTAACTTATATGAAATGAAGCATAATATACAACACTAAAACACTAGACAACATTTTCAGTAATTAACCATTTTTTTTCTGTTTTTTAGTAGTAAGTTTATCTCTGACTAGCGACCTGGCCCGGCTTCGCCTGGGTACAATTTAGTTTTTACAGCGATACACTAATAAATAAATTGATTAAGACAATATCAATATTATAGGACAGTAAATTAGTAAAATACTATCATATACAACATATACACACGTCTCGCCTGTCTCCCAGAGGGGTAGGCAGATATTATGGACCTCCATTTACCACAATCCTGACATACCTACCTGCCTCGCTTTATCCACATTCATACATCTCTAATATAGTAATATTTTATGATAGTGGTTTAGAAAATTTCTTTGTACAAAACGTTAATCGCTTTGCCTCCGACCGCCAGCACAAAAAAATTTCTGTTTGATGTGACATGCAAAAGGGCTACGTAAAGTTGTCCGTGTGAAAAACATGCTCTACTCAAATCCACTCCACCCACATTAAGTGTTTGACCCTGTGCCTTATTTATGTTCATACCAAAACAAACTCTTATTGGAAATTTGACTCTCTTAAAATTGAAAGACAAATCCGAGGGAATCATTGGTATTCTAGGTATTAAAACAGTTTCTCCAGTACTGCAGCCAGCTAGAATAGTACCTTCAATAAGATAACTTTTTAAACCTTTTATTTGTAATAGAGTCCTATTTCATAATTTTGGTGGATTTATATTTTGCAATAAAATTATGGAACTTCAACTTTTAAAATCAGTTTGTGTTGTGGCATGCCAGGAGGATTCAATGAATTTNTTGTTTCGAATACGTCAAGTTGCTAACTGTCAGAATCTGGCTAACTTATATGAAATGAAGCATAATATACAACACCAAAACACTAGACAACATTTTCAGTAATTAACCATTTTTTTTCTGTTTTTTAGTAGTAAGTTTATCTCTGACTAGCGACCTGGCCCGGCTTCGCCTGGGTACAATTTAGTTTTTACAGCGATACACTAATAAATAAATTGATTAAGACGATATCAATATTATAGGACAGTAAATTAGTAAAATACTATCATATACAACATATACACACGTCTCGCCTGTCTCCCAGAGGGGTAGGCAGATATTATGGACCTCCATTTACCACAATCCTGACACACCTACCTCCCTCGCTTTATCCACATTCATACATCTCTAATATAGTAATATTTTATGATAGTGGTTTAGAAAATTTCTTTGTACAAAACGTTAATCGCTTTGCCTCCGACCGCCAGCACAAAAAAATTTCTGTTTGATGTGACATGCGAAAGGGCTACGTAAAGTTGTCCGTGTGAAAAACATGCTCCACTCAAATCCACTCCACCCACATTAAGTGTTTGACCCTGTGCCTTATTTATGTTCATACCAAAACAAACTCTTATTGGAAATTTGACTCTCTTAAAATTGAAAGGCAAATCTGAGGGAATCATTGGTATTCTAGGTATTAAAACAGTTTCTCCAGTACTGCAGCCAGCTAGAATAGTACCTTCAATAAGATAACTTTTTAAACCTTTTATTTGTAATAGAGTCCTATTTCATAATTTTGGTGGATTTATATTTTGCAATAAAATTATGGAACTTCAACTTTTAAAATCAGTTTGTGTTGTGGCATGCCAGGAGGATTCAATGAATTTAGAAATTCTGTTAGATAGAGCACAGCTTCTTCACTGTCGAGTACTGTATTTACTGAGTTATAGACTTGTGTTTGCGCATTAAATTTTGCAAGCACTAATTCATTAATTTTTTTTACTTGTTCATTAGTAGGCTTTAATATTGCTCTTTCTTTGAACCACGATAGTGTCTTATTTGAAAGGTTTTGTATTTCAGGGTTTAAGTTGTCTATCAGTTGTTGGTGGTCGGTGACTAAAACACATACACCGAAGAGCCAAAAAAACTGGTATAGGCACGCATATACAAATAACAGAGGTATGGAATCAATCAGAGTAACGTGATGCGGTCGGCAGTTAGATCGGTTACTGCTGCTATAATGGCAGGTTATCAAGATTTAAGTGAGTTTGAACGTGGTGTTATAGTCGGCGCACGAGAGATGGGACATAGCATCTCCGAGGTAGCGATAAAATTTGGATGTTCGCGTACGACCATTTCACGAGTGTACCGTGAATATCGGGAATCCGGTAAAACATCACATCTTCGACATCGCTGCGGCCGGAAAAAGATCGTGAAAGAACGGGACAAACGACGACTGACGAGAATCATTAAACGTGACAGACGTGCAACCCTTTCTCAAATTGGCGCAGATGGGATTTGTGGACTGCCCTGCAGGATTCATGGTGTGAATTTCCTCCTGCATACCTTCAGACATTAGTCGAGTCCATGCCACGTCGTCTTGCGGCACTTCTGCGTGTTTGGGGGGCCCTACACGATATTAGGCAGATGTACCAGTTTTTTTGGCTCTTCAGTGTATGTCACTATTGAGAGAAATTTTTCCACAATCTATTGGAAGCTCTCCATTTCCGACTTTCAGTAGCATGCCAGCAAACATGCTGTTATCTTCTGAAGACATAATTACTCTCATTTTGTTTTTTTTTAGTGCTAGTTTTGTTATGTTGGGCCAAATTGTATGCTGTAAAGGACATTTCTTATCTACATTAAACAGTTTTAATTATGAATTAATTTATTTTTTATAAAGGTTAAGTTCTTTATGGTTAGAAAAGACAGTAAATTTTACGTTTGTTTTTACTGCGTAATTTAAATTGTAAATACTGTTATAACTATTTATCTATTAAAGATAGATATATGCTACCGCTAACTTTTTTTTATAGATAATTTAATTTTACACAATTCTTTTGTACATGATTTTGTTTTATCTCTAAAGGATTAGGCAATATATTCCATGAGAGCACGCTGGTGGCAAACTTTTTTTCCTACTTGATTCACTAATACCGTTAATGCTCAGCTCCTATAAGGGCTAGAGCAATTTTTTATACACACAAATCTTCTCTATAAATGCAGATCATAATAGTAAAAACTGCATCCAAATCCGTTCAGTGGTTCTCAAGATTAGCACAGTCATACAGACAGACAGATGCGTGCCAGGGACTTCCTTTTATACTATATAGTGATGACCTTTGGTATGCAGCTGTTTTTTTGTGTGATTTTTTTTACACAATGGAGCTGGGTGTAAAAATGCACAAAAATTTGACATGCACTGATAACTGACGTTTTCTCAGTTCACTTTCCTGTCTCATCTCTGTCATGCACCAACACAACTTTCACCATTTTAGTTCACATTAGTTACATGTGAAATGCCATTTTGCTTTTCCACTTGTATTTTACATACTAGGTTACCAGGGAAAGNTAGTTCACATTAGTTACATGTGAAATGCCATTTTGCTTTTCCACTTGTATTTTACATACTAGGTTACCAGGGAAAGGTTTGTTTAGCTGTTCAGAATTTCAGTATATTTAGCTTGTGGTATTGTCATTACTCTTAATAAAAATGAATGAAAAATAGTTTAGGTACAGTGGTGTATCGAGCTAAATGTTAACTTATCACAGGTCCATAATCCAGTCCTTTGTGGGGCTTACATACACACAACATTAGGGTGGTAAAATGTTCCTAATGTTGTTAACAGTTAGCATGGTTCCTTACGCTCTGAACAGCAGTGTGCAATGGCAGCAAGCGGCTTTGCCAAGGTGACACATGAGGGGAACGTGGTCTGCTTGCTCTCGCTCCAATAGCAGAGCAGCGTGCACACTCGTGATCGATACTGTTGTCTTGGCTCCTAGCAACCATGCAGCAAGGACTGCTTGTCGCACAGAGCACCTTGTACTTGTAGACTTCTGGGTGACGTGACATTTGGCATGCTCAAAAAACCTGTTCTTAAATATCTCTCATTTATGATCTTAGTATTTTGTGGTTTTCCTTAAAACTGATATGTGCTGTTGATGTCAATTATTATAAAATGGTAATATTTCTGATTTCAAAAATTATTGATAGAGAGTTTGGCACATAAATAGAAATGGGCGNAATTATTATAAAATGGTAATATTTCTGATTTCAAAAATTATTGATAGAGAGTTTGGCACATAAATAGAAATGGGCGCATGTAAACAACAGATACAAACAGTGATTGCAAGAACTAAATATCAAAATGTGCGGTATCCACCAACATGACAGATGCACCATCTAGTCTTCCACATGTAAATACAATTATGTAATTGGCAAACACATACGCTGTACATTGTCCAACTTTTGCTTGCAAACAAAAGAAACTTCTTGAATTCCGTCTCTCAACCACAAAGCCGCAGATTGGTATTGAGTCCCGGCATCAGTTACATCAGGCTGCAAAGCTCTACTGTCAGATGCAGGAAAGTAATCCTAATTACTTTTCTCTGTTTTGCTGTATCTTGATTTTTTAACTTTCGGTTTTTCTTATCAGTGATAGACATTTTGTAGCACCGGTTTGGCTGTCGTTCAATGTTAGAAATAATGGTGTCGTAGTATTGAATTATTGGAAAAGAGCTTAAACAAGTTGGTATACAGTAAAACCTGAAGAGGCCATAATTTTGGTAATTTGTAATAACAAATTTTGTATTAAACAAATTAAAGCAAAAAGGAAAAAAAATTTCTTAGCATAACCAGCTATAAAGTCACTAGATATTAAAAAATTATTTTCGTAAAAAAATTTATACACATTTTTGGCTGGTACAAACACAAAAAATGTAAGCACACAAGTTGGCATATTTCTAGGTTATGCTAGTTTATTTTTTATCCAGTGTCAAGAAATCAGCAAGTTGGTTGCATGAATTATTTGGTACCACTTAATTAGGTTAGCTTGCATTTTTTAAATTATATTTCTTCATTGTTAACTGCACAGAAACATTCAAGCATAGACCCAGCCAATTGGCTTTAATTCACTGAATATTGATTTCATTGGGGTATCCAACTTTGGTGGTTTAATTTTATTCACTTTTCGGTTTTTGTGTCAATTTTATTTCACTTGCAGATTTTTGTGTAATGTAACTTTAGTTCACTATTGAATTCCTGTGCAACGTAGCCTAAGTTAATTTCACATCCTGCTTATTGTGTAACGTAATCTAATTTCACATCCAGATTCTTATTAAATGTAATTTCATTAAAAAAATGTATTTTCTTGTAGAATGTAAAGCGACTACATTCATACTTCTTTACAGATTCAGTGGTAACATTATGAGATCACTTTTTAAAAAACATTAGTTTGGTGTAACAAAATTGCATCCTGATCAATTATAGTTGCGAATGTGGCTACTAGAGCACTCCCATGTTCATTATTTTTACGTTATTGTGTTATGAAACCTATTCATCTGTAGCAGAATGGTGTGTACATTTTGACAATAAATATTATTCACGAGTATGTTGTTTTTTGCTGGTATATTTGTATTAACTGTATAAAAATACATCTTGTGGTATTAAAAACACTTTTTATTACATATTAACCATATTTCTTACAAAGCAAACAATTTAACATAATAAAGCCTATTTAAATTCATGGGTCCATAAGTACTTAGCATAAACAGGAGTTTTGTAATAAGCAGGATTGTATCAATGAATTTTGACTGTATAAAGTATCATTTGTTATACCACGTAAAAGTTTCCGCCTTGCCTGTTGTCCTAATAATCTTAACATGCAAAAAAACTGTACCTGGATATGAAATTGTAATTAATCTATTTGCTTTTCGTCATGTTAGACAGAGATAGTCATTATTCCTCCTTTTAGCAGTAAGTTTTTAAAATATTATATGGTCTCACAAAGGGTGGTATCTAAGCAACCCTGACTTGTAACATATTTAAGAGCAGGCGCGTGTGGGTAAACATTGGCAACCTTTAAGGAAGAAGCGGATAATTGACGCATCCAGCGTCCCTAAAGATATCTATTCGTCAGAAGACACACTCTGGCAAAACTCGCAGGCGGACGACCGCAATAAATACTAAGGGTTTGGCGGGCGTGTGGGAAGAATGACGCCAGAATGGCTCGGCGGAATGAACACGTGGAGTAGAGACCACATGCGGAGGAAGGAAGAGACAGCTGCGTTTCGCAGCTGACAAGGGACGCCGAGCTCACACCATCGGCTGCGTCTGTCCCAGGCTGGCTACCGCAATAAACGATGAGAGCTTTTGGCGAGCGGGTCAGAATAATAGCGACGCGA
>NQII01001422.1:251021-312037 GCA_002778355.1 Clitarchus hookeri
GCCGCGTCAAGCAATACGTAGCCTACGTAGAAAAAAGGGGGGGGGGAGAGTTGTCTCGTGTGTACATGTGGAAGTGACCCTGTTAAGCATAAATAAAAACTGACTTATGGTAACTCGCAAGGAAGGTGAATTTATTTTGTAAATTGGACCTACGGATAATAGTGTCAACATATTCCTAAGCCCTAACACTGAGGGCTAGCATCAATTGCTGGCGCCTTACCCAGAGAGCAGATTCCATACCTACTTAGAAACCCTAGCATTGGGCAGGTATCATAATTTTGTGCAAACGAGGATGGAAAAGGCGGGAGGGGGGGTATCTGTTTTTAGTTATTTCCTACTTTCGAGTTTTACTGTAATGGTGAAGCAAATCTTGATGATGAGTGACCAAAATAAATGCAACAAACTTTTTTCAACCTATTTCCTTCAGATTTCTCTGATTTTCTTAACCAAATTGGTTATGGTTTCCCAAAAAAGGGTTGTTATTTCGAGAGACTCATTCCTGAGGTTGTAGAGTAGTAGTTGTACTGTACTGTATATGCTGCAAATTAACGCAATCTATCCATTAAGAAAAACAAAGGTAGAACAAACACTCGTGGACTGGAAGAAACCACACAATACCTATTCAGTCAGCAAACACTCACACAGGTTAAGTGTGCCTCAACTTGACATAATAAGCNGAAGAAACCACACAATACCTATTCAGTCAGCAAACACTCACACAGGTTAAGTGTGCCTCAACTTGACATAATAAGCAATAGTGTTTTGTTTTAAAAATACAGTAATCTGAAATTAAGTGGAGGGTAAACTAAAAATATTATGAGTGGGTTGTTTGTTTCTCGTTTTTGCAAAATGCATGCTTGATAATTAGTTTCTTTAAATACTGTATCCTTGCTATACTACTTCAAAAATTATGACAAATTAAAATTAATATTTTACAGTTCATATAACTGTATCAGTTCTCTCTACACAGATATTAAAAAATACTGCTCTGTGTTAAGGCACCACATATCAAAATGTAATCTGAAGCTGATGTGTAATGCAGGGTATACAAATAGAAAAGAAAGTATGTTAGTTTCCTAGAAGAAATGCAGGTCATACTCAAGGGAAGGTTCCTATCACAGAAGGTGCCNAGAAAAGAAAGTATGTTAGTTTCCTAGAAGAAATGCAGGTCATACTCAAGGGAAGGTTCCTATCACAGAAGGTGCCAAGCATCTTGAACTGTGACAGTTCTGGTCCGTGCTCCTGATGTCGAGAACAGCTGACTGCTCCGAGCTAATGGCTCTGTGCGAGGATGGGCTGCTGGGTGACCTTGTCGTGGAACATGTGATGACACCATGAGCTTAGAAGCTGTAGTAGTTGTAAGAACTCCCACTGAGATTACGTTGACCTCCATGGAACCCAGAATCCTACTTATACTGGCGTTCCTTGTTTACTGTAACTTTCATATCATCTCTTAAAATACCATTGGGTTCAGTTTATATTATCACTTCTGTTTCAGTGTCTAACATTTTTNAACTTTCATATCATCTCTTAAAATACCATTGGGTTCAGTTTATATTATCACTTCTGTTTCAGTGTCTAACATTTTTAAGATATTCCAGATGAGGCGAGCATCACAAGACAATGCAGGCTATGAAAAGTAGACTTAATTACATTATAANTTTTTAAGATATTCCAGATGAGGCGAGCATCACAAGACAATGCAGGCTATGAAAAGTAGACTTAATTACATTATAAAAAGTAGACAGACTGCTCAAGTACTTGCATGGCTGTATCATGGATAGACATACACAAACAAAAGTTAGACGAACAACTGCTTGCTGCCTGATGAAGCTGGCGTAGCGTTGCGCGGCTGTGCATCCGTGTGGAAAATGTGTTGGTCTGACTTTTGTTTGTGTGTGTGTATCCACGATTACCACCCTGTTAGTACTTGTGCATTCTGTNCACGATTACCACCCTGTTAGTACTTGTGCATTCTGTCTACTTTTTGTAATGTAATCAGTAGTCTAGCTGCCTATTCCTGCCATCTCTCAGAAGTACACTTAACACTTTACCGCCTATCAACACAATCAAAATAATATATGATAGTCACATGACATGTGGAGTATTATGTAAATTAACAGTATTTCCCTTCAACTTGTTGTTGCAAGAATGATGTATTAATACTCAAATTTCTCTGTTCAGTTTAACAAAAACCCATTTTTATGTTAAAATGGTTAACTAGGCCAAATATTATACTTTTAACTTTTGACTATAGCATTAAAACGTCTTTTTAAAAATGTAATTCAGTCATAATTGGGTGTTTTTAAAAGTTTATCATGTAGGATATGTGGCAGTAGACTACTAATCACTTCCTAAAGCTGACTGTAGTTGTAAGAAAATTACTGGTTTTCTAACATTAATCATTTTTGGAAATTAATGGAATAGTATTTTGTCCTAAAAAATTATTTTTGATTTACTGTCTGAAATAAAAGTTTGGGTATGGAGTCCTCCTTTTCTCACTAATGGGTGTAGGCATGAATAAAAGTGGTATGGTCAAGTTTTTTTTTCTTTTTAAACCTGGACCCGCACTGGAAAAAATATGCTTTCTATACCATTNAAAAGTGGTATGGTCAAGTTTTTTTTTCTTTTTAAACCTGGACCCGCACTGGAAAAAATATGCTTTCTATACCATTAGATGGTACAATTTGCATATTACTGGTACTCCATGCTTCACCCCCAAAGTCCTCCCACAACTTGTGTCTGTGTATATCAGAGATTTCGATGTAACATATCGCAGTGTGTCGACTATATATCTCCTGGGATGGCAGCAGGGGCTGCAGTGATGTAGTATTCAAACTACTTGCCTCTCACCAAGATTAACCAAACTGCAAAATAATGCGAAATACTGAGAAATTATGTAATAACTCCTGTATTCGCGATACATCAAAGGAATTACTTCTTTAAGTGTATCTAAACCCACAGTGTGAGCTTCTGTTAACGTGAAAACTCAAACAAACATTAAGTTTTACAATTTTCCATTTGTTGTAATTTATTATACAGCATTATCTCTCATTCACTTCACATACATGCAGATAACAAAACTATTTGTGTGGTGATCACGTTGTCGACTATAAAAACGCAAACAAAGTTTAACTTCACGAGAAAGATTCATGAATTGATTGGTACCAAGGTCAAAAGATTATCGTTGCACGTACGGTTTGATATTTATCGAGCTGAATTGCTATGGCACTCGTTCATGGGCAGATTCAAGCCTACGTGTATTTTATTTATAAATGATCATCTCTAACCAAAAATGTGGTGATGTGACGAAAGTAAATAGTGCATATATGTAACACAGATGAATATTATTTTTGTGGAATGTAATAATTACGCTGTAAACATTTGCGCTGTATTTGTAAATACTGCAGACTTTTAGGCCGGGTTTATAAACTGTGCAACAAACGTAAGAATGCAACGATGCAACACAAGAAAATTATGAACGTTTNCTTTTAGGCCGGGTTTATAAACTGTGCAACAAACGTAAGAATGCAACGATGCAACACAAGAAAATTATGAACGTTTATAAAAATCACACGATACAAGACGTCACCAACATTTTAAAATGAAAATACCAAACAAATACAAAAATTAATTTCCATGCTACTTTTAAATGAACGTGTGGTGTTTTTCTATTTTCAAACATCTTTGTTTAGTATAAATATTTTCTTTAAATTTTGAGCTTTGTGAAGTTACTGGTGTATAGTTTTTAAATGCCTGAATAATGAATTCCTAAGAAAACTATTAATTTTTCTGAGCAAGATGGTGGCACTAAAATATTTTAATACGTAACTACACACTTTATTTATGATTTAACGCATAGTGTAGGCATTAATTTATTGTACAAGCAAATAATATAATAATAACAATAATCATTGAAAATCACAACCTTCTGTACAAGTGTGATGCAATTTTGCAATTGATCATGGCTAGTTTAGAAAGCGCAAAATGCAAGCAAAAACGCAATAAGTTGACCAACCCTTATGTTGCGTTCTTGCGTCCTGCTTAGTTTATAAACCCAGCCGTAGACCCCATCCACAATTACCTTGGCTTAAATAACATTACTTTCAAAGCATAACAAGCAATACTGTCCGTCTACAATCGGCGTTAACGTGAAACTATAAACCCTTGTCCCACCAATTAGAAAGAGCAAATGAATAGGAAATCATTTTTCCAGCACAAGAATTTTTATACGCATACGTTGGCAACATCAGTTTTTATGATGTCTTACTTTCTCATTGGCCGGTGTTAAAAAATTGGCGTAAGATATTCAGAGATGACAATCTTTAATGCAAAGTCACGCAAATAATGCCAAGTAAATCACTCGAGATAGTACCTGTGGACTTTGCAATCTTAAATACAGGTATTTACTTCTTTATGCTGCTATGCATGTTATGTGCACCAAGTCGATTGCAGACGGGGCCTTACTCATTTTCTCTGCTTTGTGGTTATGTTCTTGATAACTAACAAATACGGTATTTGGAACTATTGAGCGAGGGTGGTGAATGTTGTTAGCATCTTACGTTGCAAAACCAGTTAAGAATTCCATATCACGTCCGGTAGTTTAAAAGTGAAGGTTTTTTTTATAAACCGATTAAAGTGCAAAACTTCTATGTAAACATTGAGTGTGCTGGAAGAGACACGTGCCTTGAACACTGCAGTGCCTGTATGCACAGTGATTTAATGATGGTGGAGGACATAAGACAACTGTATTGGAAGCAAATATGTGTAATTTTCATACTGCCAAGAAAACATAAACAAATAGGTTTCTGCCACTTCATTGTAAACACATTTTTACTATGTAAGAAGAATTTTTTTTATCAATAATAAAATATTTACCAGTATTTTATAGTTAGGTTGTGGATTTGTGTTTGAGTAATATTGAACTGAACTGGATTTAATTAAAATATTATCAACAAATGAACAAAAGCTGTAAAAATCTTGTAAAACTTAATCATTAGTGAATGTATTTGTACAGTTTTAAACGTCTCGATAAAGTACAAGGTTTATCATACAAAAATTACTGTGATGAGAGAATGTTGGTTCATGACAAGGCTGCTCTCGTAAGGTTATCCTTTTATCATTGTCGTTAAATATTTTTAAATTATTTCCATTTAAATATGTTCTGATTAAAAGAATGAATAACAAATTCCATTTAGTTTTAGTGGAGTGGTTACAAAAACAACAGTCATCCATGCATTTTTTTGCTATAAAATTTTACTTGAAATGAAAATATTTTTTGACAAAATGGTTAAATTTTAATGTTTAAATCAGCTCATTTTACTTACCATAAAAGTGGGGACCCAAGTATAATCCATACAGATTATTTTCTTGTGTCACAAAAATCCTGAAACTGGAAATGCAGTTTAGTATATATTTAATTGAATGAAGTACAATAGTTTTGGTATGGTCACATTAATTATTGGACCATTCTTGTCAGTATAAGCTGTTCACGGTAAAGTGAGCACTTTTGAGGCCCTAGTTACATTTTCCTTTCCACAGNTGAACGTTTTTATCCTATGACCACCTTTTTAAATAAATATTGTCATGTAAGTAATGAACACACTATTTATATTTGTATATTCCACTGCACTGGTAAGTTAACGTCTAAGGCTAAAATAAAATATATTTATTGACTATTCCGAATGAGAGGGCTTTCAAAAGTGCTCACTTTGCCGTGAATAGCCTATAGTAATGTAAATTATGTCCAAAGAATACTTGTCGTAAAGTTTGCTGTTACACATCATCATTCACAAGTACAATAGTACTGTGCTGCTTGTATCTCTTAATGTTGCCAGTGCAAAAGTTCAAAGTGGTGGCATATGTCAACTTCAAATTCTTTAATGCACAGTTTGACGCGTGGGGTCGGGTGATTTACGACGACGGTCGGACAAGGTTTTGTGTGTTGGTCAGAGACACGGGCGATATGACTGGGCTGACTTTATTGGCTGCTCGCCGGACCCTGGCCCATATATAAGCTAGTGCGCATGGCTTGACGGCATGGCACAAAGTCTGCTGTGGGCTTAACTATCCTTTGTGTTACGGGTTTGCACACAACCCCACTGATTTACCTGTATTGGGCATGGCCCGGGGTAGCTCCTGACTCTGCTACTGTTGCTGCTGGAGCCGGCTGGAACTTGTGCCTATTCCTTGGGCGGAGGTGGTGCTGCGGCTGGCAGTGCTGATGGTCCTGCGGTGCTGGAACCATGGGTTCGCTATATCCAGTGGGACGTGGACCCCCTGATGGAAGTCGACGACTACTTGGTGCAGCTCGCCGGTGGTCTTGTAGGGTGGCTGAAATAGGGAGTGTGGGGGATTGGGAGGTGAGGCCTCGCCAGTTTTCGGGCGGCTTGAGCTCGTTCCCGAGGGGTTATACAGCAGAGGGCAGTTGGGGCTGGGTTACAGCTCACGTTGGATTCGGAGGCAGTAGCTGCCTTCCTAGCTAGCCACTTTGCACCACTCCTATGGGTGTATGGCTTAGAGGTAGGAACCAAGGTCTGCCACGCTAAGGAAGAGCAGGCGACGAAGATCCCTAGCTAGGTGTAAAGTCAGTCGGGGCCGATCCACCCAGAGTCGTACCCGATTACTCCTTCTGGCAACAGTTCAGCGGGATGGATGCAGTGAATTGGCTGGACTGGTTGACTAGCCACCCTGTGGATTGAGTTTCTAGTGGATGGGGCTCTACTGTACTGTACACCAGATGCACAGTGTGGGTGACCATCTAATCAGTGTGATCATGACTTACGTGCGCTCGATTAAGGGAGCCCGCAGTCCTACTCTAGGTTTGGCTATTGGGTTGTAATGACACAGTCTCCTGCTTTTCCCTGGTTGGCGGACTTATACGGTGTATACAAGTCACGGTCACCCTAGAAGCAGTGCTCGGAGGTTCAATAGAAAACGTGTTTATTCCCGTGAGGAAATAGACACGGCCCGTAATAACTCGTAACTAACAAGGACTGTAACGGAAGTATGCTACGATAAACAAGGTGAAGGGGATCTGGGTCTAAACTAGACAAAATCAGATGCAGCTAGGTAGCTATGATACTAACTGAAACTTACTCAATGCTGTTGTCCAGAAGAGACTCGGGTGGCACTACCAGAAGGGTAGTAAGTGTTGAAGGGGTGAAGCCTTCTTCGGGGTTTTATTTTGTGAAGGTCTTGAAGATGTGTGGTAGGTAGCGGTGGTCCTACTGCAGGACGCCGATGTCTGCAGAGAGCTCCAGAACACAAGGTGTTGGAGCGAGTTGCGGAGAATGAACTGCTGTTCTGCAGCTGTGCACGGACATATATTCCACCTGCCTGCTGGCTCTCTGTGGTGCGGGGGTGAGCTCTCTGGTGCCATCTCTTTGTCCATGGTGAAAGCAGGCATCTGTCATGCGGGGTTGCATCAGCAGCATGAGCTTAGGTGCTTAGTTGGGCTGCTTGACTGGCTTCTATCATACGTAGGGGTTGGCGTGACATCTGACATAAAGGCGAAACGAACTTGGGTGACGTGTCCGTGGGTGCCCCCGTGTCTAGGGGTGTGCTGGTAGGCTCTGGTATCAAGTCGTTTAGGATTCACATCCTTCCTGATGACACGTGAATATCAGGTGAAGTCGTGTTTAAATAAAATTCAGTACGGATCATGCATCAAGTGTTGGCAATATGCCCTAGTTTACATCACATTGTTTTATTTTTGCCAAATATATACCTTCAAATGAAAATAAAAATAACGTACGAGGTATATTTAATCACAACAGAAAAATATTATTCAGGGCTCCCACGCTTCTTGAAAGTCCTTGAAAAGAACTTGAAATGCATTCATGAAATCAATGACCCTTAAAAGTGCTGGAAAATATGTTGAAGTGCTTGAAATATTTTCAGGTTCTTAAAGTACTTAATTTCCGTAGTGTTGATTTATATGGTATTTTTTCATGACAAATTAAAATTCGTAGCCATTATATTTATAGTATTATTTATGGTATATATGAATACTTTCTATGGAGCTTTATACCTTTTTTGAGAGAATTCAATAAATAGTAAGTCTGCATGTTTGTTCTGTGTACAATTATTATCAGCAGTTGTGATGACATACTCATGTTTTTGTTCTAATGAGAAAATTTACTTTCCAGTATTCTAGTACATAGACACAAGACTGTAGGGTTTGTGTACATTGTACGATAACATCTGAATTTTGAAAACCTGCACTAACAAAATTACAAAATAAGTGTGTTAAATTGTCAACAAAGCTTCTGTTGTGGCTGTAACAATTAATCTACTCCTCCCTTATCAGGCGTAAGAAAAATAATCCTCTATACTTCTCCCCCATTTGCTTTACCAAGCAAATTTGTTTAGCTTTTGATTTGTCTTGATCATTGTAATGCCGGTTATAGTAATTTGTAGACCCTTAAAAGTTTTGAAAAAGTTCTTAAAATTTTTTAACCAAAAACTGTGGGAACCTTGTTATTGAAAGAAAGAGCTTGCGGTTGTTTTATGCATTCATTTCATGCTTTGTAATTGAAGAAAATGTTTATNCCTTGTTATTGAAAGAAAGAGCTTGCGGTTGTTTTATGCATTCATTTCATGCTTTGTAATTGAAGAAAATGTTTATTTTCTGCTTGACATTGTCTACTTTAGTATTACACATTCTTAATTTTTTGTTTCTTAGCAATTATTTCCATTTGATGTATTTATGGCATTTCTCTTAGCCTAATTTGTTTCTAATGATTTACTAATTGTGCGATACCTGTATTAATTAAAAAATCTATTGCTACTATATTTATGGATTATTTTATAATATGTATAGTAAAGGAATGCCAAGAAGCAGAGCTTTTTTCAACTGTATTGACTGTGATTATCTACTGTATAAGGCCTGATCTTATAATGGGGTAGGAGGAAGTCATCCTTGTTACTAGTTTTTTATCTTAAAAATTAGGGAACTGTGAATATTTATGTATATGTTGTATTATTATGTGACAAGCAGCTTGTGGAAAATCAGAGTTGATGTATATTTTGGTCAGGGGAAGTCAAGGAAGGGAAATCAAGAATATCAGTGGCAATCCTGACCAGGTTCGATTCTTGGTGGAGTCATTCAGATTTTGCATGTGGGAAATGTGGCAGATGTTACCATTGACAAACATATTTTCTCGGAGCTCACCGGTTTATCTTGCCCTTCCATTCTACTGCTTCTGCATCTTCACCTCACTTCACCCTCACTGGTGCTCAAGACTTGACAGTTATACCAACCAACACCTCTCAACTTGGCTCAACTGGAATGGCAGCAACTGTCGGCAGTACAGTACCACTTCTTCCACGAGGGTATTGTCTACCATACGAGAAATCATGCCAACTGTCAACATGTGCCTTTATGTACTGGCCCCAACCATTCTATACAACTCTCTACTATCCTCAGGCTCATCAGTAGGGTTCCTCCTGATGCAAGGGAATTGCCAATATTTACTTCTCCTGTTCACCACCTGCTGGGAACAGTGTACATCAACAGGTGTGTAAATCAGTTGCTCTCACAGGAAGACTCCCAACTGCCTCCACTAGTCCTTTTGATTTGTCAAATATCCTTCAAGGCAGAGCAGCAGAATGATAAAAATGTATTGAGATAAATACCCATTTTGACAGGACATTAATGCCTTTGGGTACAATTCTCATTCACTCTTCTGCTTATCTGGAGCCAATTTACATTGTGGAGACAATAAGCAGGGTGCAAGTTTCCATGGCACAAAGTAGTGCCTATCAGAACACTGTGATCTCGGCTATGCCCGNGAGACAATAAGCAGGGTGCAAGTTTCCATGGCACAAAGTAGTGCCTATCAGAACACTGTGATCTCGGCTATGCCCGGCTAGCAATTGCTCACATAATTGGGCTCCTGATAAGTAGAGACCTGAAGAATTTGCGGATTCATTTTGGGACAAGTTAGAATGCAAAACATGTGCCTTTATATAACTTTAGCCATTGGTCCATGCAGTGTTTGACACCTCCTGGAGAACTGTNGAGACAATAAGCAGGGTGCAAGTTTCCATGGCACAAAGTAGTGCCTATCAGAACACTGTGATCTCGGCTATGCCCAGCTAGCAATTGCTCACATAATTGGGCTCCTGATAAGTAGAGACCTGAAGAATTTGCGGATTCATTTTGGGACAAGCTAGAATGCAAAACATGTGCCTTTATATAACTTTAGCCATTGGTCCATGCAGTGTTTGACACCTCCTGGAGAACTGTGTCCAATTGTCGCATTCCACTTTGACAGCAGACAACCAATGTGCAGTTGATATCAGCATATTTGTACATAAGACTGTAGAGTCCAGCCTGCAGGTCATTGAACTCATGAATTTTTTAGGTCTCTACTGATAAGCATGCTCTAGAGACTAGGGAAACTTATTCTCCTTAATGAGGTGTTCAGCTTATTAGTTGGGCCAGCTGGGATCTCTGATCCTCCTTATGGTGGGAGGCGGTGCAGGGCGAAATGTTGTGGTATAAGTCTTTGTGGGAATGTAGTTGACAGCTACTGGACGAACTGGGCATTAGGCACCCTAGTCATTGTCATCACAATGCAGGCATGTTGGTGGGTCTGGAGACACTTTCACGCTGACATTTCTGTGGCGTTAGCGGTGGGGGCAACAAGCACCTCGGAACTGGATACAGTGTATTTCTTGAGTGGGGCGGAAAGCACAGAGTTCCAACATATGGCACCCCTTCAAATTGCTGCCCTGGGGTTGTCAGACTCTGGCTCACCAGAGCATGTAGTTTGGGCACTGTGGATTTTGTTAGCCTTTCTCTGGCCCGCCTAGTGGTGGGACATCTGAATAACTATGGGTACACGTTATGCAAAATTAGAGGTGTTAAATTTTGTAGGAGATAAAAATAAACAAAGAGTTGAGAATTACTATTTTAAGAGATGTGGGGGGGTGTCCTGTATGCACATGCACACTCATAGGTACCAGTACAGCAACATAGGAAAGATTCTGGCATGGTCCGTCCAAGAAGGAACTGACCCCTCCTGGGGCCGGTACCTTGGGGAAAACCCTTGCCGAAGTCCTATCAATCGATTGGCGTCTAGCGATGTTACTAGCTAGAAGGTACGCTTCACGACTGACAGTGCTCGGGCCTACAGAGGTTCGTGGAGAGGGCCTCCTGATTCTCCTCGGGAAGAGTTGAGTTAGCATCGCTACCACTACTGTTCTCAACTCAACTTCCTCTGTCTCACGGTGTTCACCACACAATGCCTCTATGGCTCTCAGTAAGCAGCATGGCCAGCTTGGAGTCTTAGAGTTTTGATGATCCAATGTTGTTTGTTTTGAAGTCTCGGGGAGCTTCAGAGAAAGTTTCTTTTTCTCCTGGACAGAGTGACGCTATAAGGCGACATTACCAGCCAGCACTAGCACCCTACAGTGGGAGCGTGGTTTAACTCTCTTAACATGATGGTCNGCTATAAGGCGACATTACCAGCCAGCACTAGCACCCTACAGTGGGAGCGTGGTTTAACTCTCTTAACATGATGGTCGTGTATGCACCTGGAAGTACTCAGGTGTAAACTCACACAGAAGGCAAAGTGGGTAAGGAAGACGGGAAACGAAAGAGAATTGACCAGACTACAAAGAGATATATTTTGTTCTGTTTTTGGAGTTTTTAGAACATGTACATATCTCCAACCTGTGCCTGCTAATGTCTGTCATGTTTGTCAAGCTGAATACTGCAGGGCTGTAGTGAGGTTTGAAGCAGAGTCTCGGGGTGAGAGTAACCTCAGTAAACGCTACGTCCAGCATGGAGGAGGCACTAAGACCAACACTCTGTACTTTTACTAGAAGGCTCCATGATGAGAGTTTCTACCATGCGTTGAAAATCACAAGTTTAATATTCTGGGAGAGCAAAAGCAAATGGAACAATGTATAACAACTGCTGAAGGCAAGCTTTCACAAGTAGAGAGGTTTACTAGTGAGAAATAAAACTGTAGGCTGACCTTCAGTGCTCTACTTGCCCTCAGAAAGGCATGCCAGGAAATATATACTGCTTGAGAGCTATGGCGAGCTAGGGGTGGCTGCATGGAGGGGGAAACCTCCCTTGATGGGCGTTGGGTGGCTGCCTGCCAGGGCATAGCAAGGGGGTGGGTCCACCCACTTGGAACATCAGTGCAGTCTCATGCAGATTGCTTACTTCTCGTGGCAAGGGGTTTCCTTGGCTTGTAGAATAGACCAGTACAGAGGCAAAATGAGTGATGGTGCTCAGCAATTCAGTGTTCTAGGCTGAGGCTATGTATGCAAGACAGGCAGAAAAGTGAATGAGAATTGTATCCCAGAACACACTCAAGGTACAGTTGTAGATAATGCGTGCACCCTCTGCACAGCATACACATGCTGGCTTGGGTAGCTGTATGAAGCTAGCTAAGTTGTACCTTGAGGGAGCAAACACCTGGCAAGGTGCAACCACTCAATATATGTGTGGTCTTCAATATAGTACATGTCTATTACTTAACATTGTGCCCATAACATACTCTTCAAAGCAAGCTATGGAAATGCCTTTGTGATTTTCCCATGTTGCATGTGTTTCTCTTTAGTGTCTCATCCTTGTAAAGTCAACTATCATTGTCCATAACACTAGTACAGCACAGCATAGCATAGTAAAATCAGTATTATGGTGATATTTAAAATGCTTGCTTCTTGCAATGTTGCATTTCATTTAGTGGCTCTNGCTATAAGGCGACATTACCAGCCAGCACTAGCACCCTACAGTGGGAGCGTGGTTTAACTCTCTTAACATGATGGTTGTGTATGCACCTGGAAGTACTCAGGTGTATACTCACACAGAAGGCAAAGTGGGTAAGGAAGACGTGAAACGAAAGAGAATTGACCAGACTACAAAGAGGTAACTGGCAGAGATATATTTTGTTCTTTTTTTGGAGTTTTTAGAACATGTACATATCTCCAACCTGTGCCTGCTAATGTCTGTCATGTTTGTCAAGCTGAATACTGCAGGGCTGTAGTGAGGTTTGAAGCAGAGTCTCGGGTTGAGAGTAACCTCAGTAAACGCTACGTCCAGCATGGAGGAGGCACTAAGACCAACACTCTGTACTTTTACTAGAAGGCTCCATGATGAGAGTTTCTACCATGCGTTGAAAATCACAAGTTTAATATTCTGGGAGAGCAAAAGCAAATGGAACAATGTATAACAACTGCTGAAGGCAAGCTTTCACAAGTAGAGAGGTTTACTAGTGAGAAATAAAACTGTAGGCTGACCTTCAGTGCTCTACTTGCCCTCAGAAAGGCATGCCAGGAAATATATACTGCTTGAGAGCTATGGCGAGCTAGGGGTGGCTGCATGGAGGGGGAAACCTCCCTTGATGGGCGTTGGGTGGCTGCCTGCCAGGGCATAGCAAGGGGGTGGGTCCACCCACTTGGAACATCAGTGCAGTCTCATGCAGATTGCTTACTTCTCGTGGCAAGGGGTTTCCTTGGCTCGTAGAATAGACCAGTACAGAGGCAAAATGAGTGATGGTGCTCAGCAATTCAGTGTTCTAGGCTGAGGCTATGTATGCAAGATAGGCAGAAAAGTGAATGAGAATTGTATCCCAGAACACACTCAAGGTACAGTTGTAGATGTGCACCCTCTGCACAGCATACACATGCTGGCTTGGGTAGCTGTATGAAGCTAGCTAAGTTGTACCTTGAGGGAGCAAACACCTGGCAAGGTGCAACCACTCAATATATGTGTTGTCTTCAATATAGTACATATAAACTTCCTGTAGCCCATAACATACTCTTCAAAGCAAGGTATGGAAATGCCTTTGTGATTTTCCCATGTTGCATGTGTTTCTCTTTAGTGTCTCATCCTTGTAAAGTCAACTTTCATTGTCCATAACACTAGTACAGTACAGCACAGCATAGTAAAATCAGTATTATGGTGATATTTAAAATGCTTGCTTCTTGCAATGTTGCATTTCATTTAGTGGCTCTNAGCATAGTAAAATCAGTATTATGGTGATATTTAAAATGCTTGCTTCTTGCAATGTTGCATTTCATTTAGTGGCTCTCTCATGATGGCTCATTTACTGCTTTTGTAGATGTTTTTCTTAGTTCGTTAGTGCATTTAATTACACATTATGTGAGCCTACACACATAGTGAGAGATGAACATTATAGCTTTTTGTTTGTCCTGATGTCAGGTTTATGACATTCTCTGTTTGGCAATAAAGCAGTGGCATTGTATCTTTAGTTTTCTAATAGGGAGGTTAATGCTAAATCATTATGGTTGCATTCATCAGAGTTCTAGTTTTTATGTATTTATTTCAACTTTTGACTGTGAAAGTGCAGCAGCTGATTTGCCAGTCGTTACTTATGGTAGTTTTTTTAGTGGAAGGGTTTTTTATTATTTGTACTTTGTTTACAGGGTTGGGAAAACATCTAACTGTTTGTTATTTCAGGCTGTTGAAGATGCGTATGTGCCAGTAATAAAGATGAAGTTCGATGGCATTGAAATTGATATGCTGTTTGCGAGGTTAGCACTCAAAGAAATCCCCGACTCAATGGTGAGTTATTCTAATGTGTTCTACTGTCTTTTTCCACCAATATTTTTCTATTTTCTTGTATAGAAATATAAAAAAAACTGTAATTTGGTATTAACGTAATTAAATGTGCTTGTAGTTTGTGAAGAGGAATAGTTATTGAACTAATTTTTAGGTTTGGCCAGATTTTCCCTATCTGGGCTCAGGTAGCTGTGTGAAGGTGTGTTTTGTAGCAAGAAGGGAATGACCATATTATAAAAGAGATGGCTTAGTGTATGGCAGAAGAGGATGTTGTTACATCTAGATTAAAACAGTATAGATGTAGTTAAATAAATGTAGGTGTAGCAAGTTTTAATTTAAGGGTTAAAGTGTTTTTCATCTTTGTACTGTTTTGAGAGTCAAAACTCGTGTATGAAATGTTGTAAAACACATTTTCATGGACACTCGTAANAAAACTCGTGTATGAAATGTTGTAAAACACATTTTCATGGACACTCGTAATTTTATCAGTTTATAAATTTATATTTCTGCATAAAAATAACAACCATATTCAGTATTTTCTGTGTTTGTTTTCATAATTCCTTGTTTTTTGTTGTTAGGATCTGCGAGATGATTGTCTGCTGAGAAACCTCGACCAAAAGTGTGTAAGGAGTCTGAATGGATGTCGTGTAACAGATGAAATTCTTCGCCTTGTACCAAACATTGAAAGCTTCCGTCTTGCACTCAGAACCATCAAGCTCTGGGCTAAAAGTACTACTCACAGTATTTGGTCTATTATTTTTTGTAAAACAAATCGTAATATCACTTTTTAAAATTTAATTAATTTTAATTGGTTAAAAATTGTGTTACTTGGGAAAAAAATTACAGTGGAACCTCTATCATTCTTCAGGGGAGTTTCAGTAAAAAATACCGGGTGGGTGGGAACTCGCGAATACGGAATGTGGCGTACGCTTCTATGGCAAAACGTAAGTTGAAAATACCTTTTGGTGAAATTGCATTTGAGGCTTAGTTTTTGAGGAAACCGAGATGATTTGTCTGGAATGAGTAGGAGCAAGTGTGCATTAATGGGACGAGTGTGGTGGTGCGGGAACCCTGTAACGCAGGTGACAAGGCAATGCTAAGGTGGAAGAAAGCAGTAGGACATAGTATTGGCAAACTGGTTATGGAGTTCACATACGAGAAGTATTGGGACATGGCATTGGCCATGGGTGCAGTAGGCAGTCAAGCTGGACGTGTGGCACGAGTGTGCGCAGAGCGCTACCCCAGCAGAAAGCACCAGAGTGTGAACGTGTTGCATTGGTTGGGGTTACGGTGCCGGGAAACGGGGCAAATGGGACCTGCACAGCGATTAGATACAGGACGGCCCTTTGACGCATGCGAACAGCCGACTTTGAGGATGCTGTACTCACAGCTATCCAATTGCACCAGGCAACAGCACATATTTCATTGCCCAAGCGAGGAATGTGTCCACATGGGTGATACACCAGGCGCTGCATGATGAGGGCATCATGCATCATGTACCATTTTGCCGCAACACATCATCTCCTGCTACTCGATCTTCGCTGAGTACAGTGGCTTGCGCACCAACATGCAGGTGAATGGAACTTTGTAAGCCGCAGACTGATGAAGCCAACTTCACATGAGGTGGGATGGTGAACAACCACAACCACCACCTGTGGGCAGATGCTAACCCATTCGCTACCCATGTTTATGGCTATCAACACAGGTTTAGCATCAATATGTGGGCTGGCATTGTTTGGAAGACTCTTACCGGCCTAACTTCCCAGTACTACCGTTACTCCATTGCCATAATCTTGCCTGAACTACTTGAGGACGTCCCATTAGCTGTGCTCCAGGACATGTGGTTCCAGTGTGATGGGGCCCCGGCTCACACTGCAACAATTGTTAGTCGCTAGCTAGATGAGAAGTACCCCCGCAACTGGATTGGTCATGGGGGGTCCTGTAGCATAGCCACCGCCACTGTCACCAGACCTCTCTCCCCCTGAAGTGTCTGGTGTATCAGCCATACAACCTGCCCCAGTCACCTCAGGACATCATCCCACGGCTATATGGTGCTACCACCATGATTGACGTCCCTATGCTGGGCCAAGTGCAGGACGATACATTACACGTGCCATAAAATGCATAGCAATGCGTAGAGCCAACTTTGAACACATATTGTGAATGTTGGTAAGGGTTTATAAAGTGAGTGTCTTTAATAGCATTTAATTTATTTCTTTACATTTCACGTCATTTGTCTCGGAAACTATGCCTCTAATGCAATTTCACCTGTAGGTATTTTCACCTTACATTTTCCTATAGAATTGTATGCCGCATTCTGTATTTGCGAGTTCCCACCCACCCGGTATATACTGTATCTGAAAAGTATAGTATATGCTGTTCACAGTATACAGAACTTTTGAAACAAACCTTTCAAAAACATCCCAGTCTCTACCAGCGTATATTTTAATGGGCATACAGGCTAGTATGCTTGCAGTAAAGTTGGCAAAGAGTAGGGAAAGTAGTTCTATGTCGTTATTAAGTTGAATCAAGTGTCGTTTAAACATTTCTGAATACTGCTCTCTTTTTCTTTCTTTTTCTCTTTTTTATTTAGGTATATAAGTGTAAAAACTAGCAAATTTGTGATACTTTGTAATACAGTAAAACCTCTATTTCAATTCCATTTAAAGCCACAGTCTTTTTGTAAGAACTGGTTTTTGAGGAATTGTAAAAATTTGGGTGAAAAAAAATGAAAATCTGAGGGAAGTCTGCTGAAAGATAAATTTGTTTGCACTTTTTTTTGGTTGCTGGGTGCTGCATTTCTCTTGAGCGCTGGATGGGCCAGTCCAGCAATTATTTAAAAATAGTTAACACTCCCGCTAGGCTGCCAGCTCGAGCGAATACTGAGTAGGAGTATGTAGCTGTGCATTCAAGGTCAAGGAGGGAGGGAGCGACACCAACACACACCACTAGTGCCTCATCGCCCCTATGTACAAGGCGTGCAGTGTTTGCGTATTATGCAAGTTAGATCTGTTACAGTGGGACTTCATTACACACAATGAAAGCCCACAGATTAAACAATGCCTTTATAGTCGTACTTTTCTTTTACCGCTTAAGGAAACTGCATAGGCAAGCTTTGAAAATGCAATATTAAAGATTTTCACAAATTTTTTTCTCCGTGTATTCACTTAAGATGATAAATGTTAAAAAATTGGGTCATTGATAATTGTTTTTGCCTTATGTTGCAAAATCTTATTTCCTCCCAGGAAATTTACTTACAAAGATACGTGTATTCGTGCAAATAACGATTTCACAGAAAATGTTTTAGTACATACTGGTCTTAAATCCGCTCACCCTCCGCACCTCAGGTAGTTGAATGTTTGTGCGCGCGATGCGACAATCCTCTGTGTGTGTCCTGCCATTGTACTTTCACTGGCCTGCCTTCTCACTCTGTTTATGTTGTTAAGGCTTGGATTTCTATTGGGTTATAAGTACTGTTTGTTGACGACTTATTAGGGATGGGTCCATTCAATTCTTTGATTTCTCTGTACCACCAATTCTTCAATTAAAATGAGTACTGAGTACCAATAAAGTAGATTCTGTGAGTACATGACTCAGCATAAAACAATACGCTGTACATTCAACTATACCGTAAAACCTTTCTTGAATATTTAGTATAGCAATATACTCTATACAACAAAATATAAACAAACTTGGTCTCACCCAAATGCATAATAAAGCTTTTTTTTACGACCATTTACCGAAATGAATACATTGGTAACTAATATTCTCATTATAACAAATGGCAATGCGTGTTGATATATAAATTTCATATGCTTGTTGCTGACACATTGTGTTTAATTATATTTATTTTATGTTAGAATTATGGTTTTTCTATTAAAGTAAAATGGAAACAATCTTTTTTTTGTGTGCATCAAAGATGTGTGGGCATGCAACATTTATGGCTGGCCATTTCTCCACAACACTAGTGCCGGCAGACACGTTTCGGTGCCCCAANTGTATCATATATATATTTTTTTTTTAAAGTTAGCTTTCTACATGCATGTGAAATAAGTATTTATCTGTAAAATGTGTGGCATGTTAAAATTAAATAAAATTTTTGTAATTTTACAAATAAGGCAACAACCTTTCAACGTGTCCCAGCCAAGGTAATTAGCATTTGTTTAAAATCTGGTACAGGCAGTCCTCGACTTCCATACATTCGAGATTCATGCAACTCGCTCTTTCATACGACACTGATACAGCACTGTTAGTTGGCATCTAACACTGCCTGTCATATTGGCGCAATACAAATGAGTGCTTCTGTTAAAATAATATACGAATCTTTGAAAAACTTTTACATTGTTTTTACAACTTACTAAATAAAATGTTATATTTACACAACAATTTTACAGAAATTAGGAAGCATATTTATTTACCTTATTTATTCACATAGTACTTACAACCAAATACGAATACAGGTATTGAAAATCAACATTTCATGTAAGAAAGTATTCCACATGCATATTTATTTGTTATTTTCAATGAAATACTTGTTAAAAATAACATGTTTATCAATTAATTATATTGTCTTTGTACAAACATTTTTTGTTTAATTTCCTTGTAACTTTGGAACGAAAGCCCTCTTATTACATGTGTACATATCATTCAACCTCCATACATTCAACTTTCACACANTTGTAACTTTGGAACGAAAGCCCTCTTATTACATGTGTACATATCATTCAACCTCCATACATTCAACTTTCACACACTTTTTCAGGAACACATTATGTATGAAAGTAGAGGACTGCCTGTACAGGTTAAAAACGTAAGTTATTTAAATAAAAAAAAATTTCTTAGAGCTGGCAAGGAGGAGTTGAAGNTTGTAACTTTGGAACGAAAGCCCTCTTATTACATGTGTACATATCATTCAACCTCCATACATTCAACTTTCACACGCATTTTCAGGAACACATTACTGCCTGTACAGGTTAAAAACGTAAGTTATTTAAATAAAAAAAAATTTCTTAGAGCTGGCAAGGAGGAGTTGAAGAAAACTTTAAAATGTTCAACCAACCAAGATACACGATTCAAACATAACCTAGAAGTCAGGGAAAATAACCCAGCAACAAATTTTTTTCAGAGGTAAATTTGATACATTGTATCTAAATTTAAAAAATGAACCAGTACATTTTGTGCTAATGCAGCAATAAATTACAGTATTTTCATTCAGATTTTACTTCAGCTAAAACACATTAAAAAATAAGTCCTTTCGGTCTCAACACAAAGATGTTTTCCTTTGTATTTTTATTTCCAACACTTGCAAAACACAATAAAAATCAACTTCAATCATAAACCAAGAAGTTGTTGTAATCCTAAAAATTTTCCAGTGAGATTACTTCCGATAAGTTAAGACATTGAACTACTTATGATTCAATACCAATATTATCACTGTACTCTTGAGTTTACAAAAAAATAAATGTTATTGTGTGAGAATTTTCTTCACACTTTAAGTATTACATTGCAAATGCTAATTTTAATAATTGAAATACTCAGAATCGAGAATCAAAAATGAGGAATCGAACTTGGAATTGGAATCGGGGAAAAATGCACACTCGACTCATCTCTACTTATTATGCTTAGTTTATGTGGACAAGCTATCAGCCACGTGGAAGCCTACAAATTGACTCACAAATACAACTCTTGACTGTAAAACCGTAGCAATTCTTCTTCCCATTGTGGTTTCCACTTCTGCGCCAGTCCATCACACTTGAGAGCCAGATGTATTCTTTCTTGCTTCCTCAATTCCAGCCTTCTCCTCTCCTCTCCTCCTACGTCTACTGGGTTGTTCCTTGGGTTTCGTCAGCCATAACCGATGTTACCTTCTGTGCATTTACAGTCAGTTCAAACCAGAGTTTTGGAAAGTAGTGTTTGTGTGTGGTATAAACAACGAAACTTCAGTTTTGTTTGTCAACGTTGTGCAAAAAAGTATGCAGTTTCTAATGTCACAGTTTTTGTAATTCATTGGTGACAAAGGGGGTTGCAGATACCCTTCTGTGGTATCATTTTATTCTGAAGACGTGTGACCATTGAATTAAATTAATATCCAATGCAAAAATTATGTTGATTTTACGACAGACACAATTGAACATGGACAAAACGATGCTCTGTAAATTCTCGCACCGCTCAATGTTTTTAACATTTTGAATAGCAAGGGTTGGCTAAGTGTAAGCCTATTGAGTATCGTGTAAAACAGAAAGGTATGATCAATTTATGCCAGAAACAAATTTTTTACCTTTTTTACAACATTGGGTGTAAAAATGATTTACATCCATTTTTCCCCCTTCAACTTTGTGGAGTCTTTTGTACTGGTATTGGATATTGTTTCTACAGGTATCTGTAAGAGTTTGTATTGGCTCGGTTATAAAGTGTGTGAGAACAGTGTATTTAAATTGTTACAAAAATAACAGATTCTTGTTCTTGTAATAACACATGCATTTTTTTGCTATAAAATTTATTTGACAAAATAACATTTTTTAATGAAATGTTTCAATTGTTATGATGAAATCGGCTTATTTTATCTACTGTGAAAGTATTTGCCCTGTCCATAACCTAGCATCGATCAGTGGTTACTAGGGTTAGTAAGACGTCACATTTGTGGGTTCGAACCCTGGGTGATCCATGGATTAGTGTGAGTGGGTTTTGTATTGCTTGCAGGCAGCCAAATCTAGGTTACACGTTTTTGGAAAGTAATTAAAGACTACAAAATAATTTGGTTCCCGTTACCAAATATTTATTGGCCCACATAGAACAAATAATTTGGCTAGGCTACAAAATATTGTTTGATTAAACAAAAATTGTTTTACAGTTCAGGTATATTTGGATGAAGAAATACGGTACGGTAAATTGTGCTCTTCTTTTTTATGCTTGCTTTGCAACAAAATATGCTGTACAAAACTCTGTACAGTGCATGACATTGGAGTTAGAGCANTTAAAAAATGAACCAGTACATTTTGTGCTAATGCAGCAATAAATTACAGTATTTTCATTCAGATTTTACTTCAGCAAAAACACATTAAAAAATACCGTAGCAATTCTTCTTCCCATTGTGGTTTCCACTTCTGCGCCAGTCCATCACACTTGAGAGCCAGATGTATTCTTTCTTGCTTCCTCAATTCCAGCCTTCTCCTCTCCTCCTCTCCTCCTACGTCTACTGGGTTGTTCCTTGGGTTTCGTCAGCCATAACCGATGTTACCTTCTGTGCATTTANCTCCTCTCCTCCTACGTCTACTGGGTTGTTCCTTGGGTTTCGTCAGCCATAACCGATGTTACCTTCTGTGCATTTACAGTCAGTTCAAACCAGAGTTTTGGAAAGTAGTGTTTGTGTGTGGTATAAACAACGAAACTTCAGTTTTGTTTGTCAACGTTGTGCAAAAAAGTATGCAGTTTCTAATGTCACAGTTTTTGTAATTCATTGGTGACAAAGGGGGTTGCAGATACCCTTCTGTGGTATCATTTTATTCTGAAGACGTGTGACCATTGAATTAAATTAATATCCAATGCAAAAATTATGTTGATTTTACGACAGACACAATTGAACATGGACAAAACGATGCTCTGTAAATTCTCGCACCGCTCAATGTTTTTAACATTTTGAATAGCAAGGGTTGGCTAAGTGTAAGCCTAANGATGCTCTGTAAATTCTCGCACCGCTCAATGTTTTTAACATTTTGAATAGCAAGGGTTGGCTAAGTGTAAGCCTAATGAGTATCGTGTAAAACAGAAAGGTATGATCAAGTTATGTCAGAAACAAATTTTTTACCTTCTCTACAACACTGGGTGTAAAAATGATTTACATCCATTTTTCCCCCTTCAACTTTGTGGAGTCTTTTGTACTGGTATTGGATATTATTTCTACGGGTATCTGTAAGAATTTGTATTGGCTCGGTTATAAAGTGTGTGAGAACAGTGTATTTAAATTGTTACAAAAATAACAGATTCATGTTCTTGTAATAACATGCATTTTTTTGCTATAAAATTTATTTGACAAAATAAAATTTTTTTAATGAAATGTTTTAATTGTTATGATGAAATCTGCTTATTTTATCTACTGTGAAAGTTTTGGCCCTACCCATAACCTAGCATCGATCAGTGGTTACTAGGGTTAGTAAGACGGTACTATCTGATGTCACATTTGTGGGTTCGAACCCTGGGCGATCCATGGATTAGTGTGAGTGGGTTTTGTATTGCTTGCAGACAGCCAAATCTAGGTTACACGTTTTTGGAAAGTAATTAAAGACTACAAAATAATTTTGTTCCCGTTACCAAATATTTATTGGCCCACATAGAACAAATAATTTGGCTAGGCTACAAAATATTGTTCTTTTTTATGCTTGCTTTGCAACAAAATATGCTGTACAAAACTCTGTACAGTGCATGACATTGGAGTTAGAGCAGAGGACTTGGCTTCTTTAGTTTTTAACACTTGTTACATATTTTATGTAATATTTGTGATGAACTGTGGGAATATTTCTTTGGCACTGAATTAATACTTTTTTTTTATCTTGGTGCCATAGGGCATTTATTGTATTTTCTTTCTTGTAAAGCCAGCTCTCAGAAAGTTATAGTGTATGCATGAAGCAGATGTTAGTCTTGATTGGCTACATTCAAAAGTTTGAAAATAGTGCATTTTCAACTAAACAAACAGTGGAAGGACATTCTGTAGTGTGGTAGATAGTACATTTGAGGATGCGCACCATTTTGATGACTGTGTGTCTAAACAGTCAATAGAAAATACGTAATTTGATTGATTTTCACAATATAAACGAAGCACTGGTGTTTTATTAGAAAAATAATAATTTCGTAGCAAATGTGATTGCAGTAGTAAAAAAAATTATCATAATGTTTTGAAAACAACAGACAAATATTATGTATTTTACAAATGTGTGAAGTGTTTGTTTATATTTTTCTGAGCAGTAAATTGGCATATTGTTAATTAATCTTATTTATTAATTGTAATTAGAAGTACTTCGTAAAATGAAAATTTAATTTTATTATATCAGAATCATAGAAAATTATGATTAATGTTCCCAGGAAATATTTCTAGGTGAGAAAACTATTGACGAAAGTAACAACCTCCACTTTGAAAGCTAAAAAGTAATAATTTTTGGTCAAAGACATTTGGAATCGTATTTACAGTTATAATCCATTCACGGTATCTTCGATACTTTTGAAAAGGTTTTGTCTTGCTTTTAGCACTGAAGCACTATATAAATTGGTTGTTTTAAGTTTTAAATATATTTTTTCAATAAATTATAATAATTTGTTAAAAGTCCGTAAGATTTAACAACAGATTTTGAAGGGACATGTTGGTTATAGCTGAAAAGAAATAGTTCGTAGGTTAAATATTAATATGTATAAATTTAATGCCGTAATTGTAAAGTTAATATTGCTAAACTATATATTTACATTTTTACGTAGCACTCATGGGTAAAGATTTCACTGTTATTAATTGAAATTAAATAAATTTCAGTGTCTGTCCAGCGGACTCATACACTCCATCTTGTCCGTTTGGGCACGTTTTTTTCAGAAGTATAACCACGCCATATTGGATATTGGAGACGCTGAATTGTGGTTATAAAACTAACGTAACACATCCTTTCTACTTATAAGATAATTCTAGGTTAAGATGTAATTTTAGTATTAGCGTTGTTATTTCCGCAGTTTATCTTTGTAAGTTTTAAATAAACTTGCAAAATATAGAAAGGCATTTGAATATTTCCGTTACGTAATTCCCTTTGCAATCCTTAACAGAAAAAAATATTTTAAAAGAATGAAAAGGAATCGATTTTTGGTCAATACCTGGTAATCAATTATTTTGGAAAGCTTTTTCTGGAGCGTAAGAGATAGCAGCACATTAGCGTTGGTTCTTGAGTACCAAATGTAGCAGTGACTTACACGTCTTTGCGNTTTTTCTGAGCAGTAAATTGGCATATTGTTAATTAATCTTATTTATTAATTGTAATTAGAAGTACTTCGTAAAATTACAATTTAATTTTATTATATCAGAATCATAGAAAATTATGATTAATGTTCCCAGGAAATATTTCTAGGCGAGAAAACTATTGACGAAAGTAACAGCCTCCACTTTGAAAGCTAAAAAGTAATAATTTTTGGTCAAAGACATTTGGAATTGTATTTACAGTTACCACACTCATTACACAAATTGGGTAGTGTGCACGCACAATTGCTGAAAAATTGAAATGTGAATATTTTATGTTCGAGAGCAGTAGACAATGTTAGTGCACTTATCTGGTCTGCTGTATGTTACGCTCTTGGCCGCTCGTCAAATACTGCTGTTTGTGCCGGTTTTCTACTAGTAAAAGTTATTAAGCATTTAACTTACTTGGGATATACACAGATATCCACAGTAAATGATATCACAATCAATGCACAGTAACTTATTCAGCTAAAATGTTTATAAAATTTTTAATTTTCTGACCACGAAAATTGATTTATTTTCTTCTGCCTAACCACTCTCTTAACTTTTTTGGCTTATGTTTGACAATGATTTCAGTTTAACAATGCTAACATCTGTTGTATTTACCAACTCACAATAAAAATTGTCATTTATTTCATTTCATTACTTGTAGTCTTGAGTAATTTGTAAATGTTCAAATTGTTGGAAATGCCATGAACATTGTAGTCTAGTCTGGTAGGATAAAGCCAGAAATAATGTGTTAAAGGTACCACTATTAACGAAACAGTGTACAAAAGGAACACACAGTAGATATAAGCTGCTTCTGGTCATTACAGATCCACTCTTGGATGGTTCGTTTGGATAAATACGAGCATGTCACAGAATATAACCCCAACTCACAAACATGCCACCTGCAATTACTACTTTGCAATAACCTATCAGCAGCTTTATTTTTTCATACATCCTTATGTATTATATTTCACCAGCGGTGTTTTTGAGGATCGCCACATAGAAGAAGCAGCGTATGTTAAAGCCGTATGTGGCGCTATCCTACGAGGAAGTGGAGAACCACTGCAGTCAGTGCCCGGAAACTTTTTTCTACCGTGGATTCTTAACAAATAACATTGAAGGAAGTTTATTCAAAACATGCCAATCTTCAGAAATAAATTACTTGAGTAACAAATCCTCTTCTTTCCCTACAACGTAGTTGCCAAGTCTACCACTTTATGCGGGAGACCTCCGATTTTTTGTTTATTTTCCTGCCATCTCTCTTAGTAACTTATTCCCCCAGTTTTTCTGATAACCTGTTTTCTGTTAGTAGGAAACAAATGACAATATCCTGTTAACAAAATTTGTAACTATTTTCACGATGTAGGTACGGTAGTTAAAATTGCAAACATCTGCAAATTACTTCCACTGCATTATCAAACCGTACTTCAACCCCAACCACCAAACCACTGAGTGTAAACAGATATTGATGTGAGGGTTGCCAAACGTATGAGAGTTTGGTATATGTACGAGTATTTAAGGTGTGCGTACAAGGCACGATGGATCACTACAACTTGTGCACTTCTGTACAAGACTTGGAACTGATAATAAAGCATAACTAAAAGCAGAGAATATATTCTTAAGTAACGCTTCTTGCTTGACCCTTCTCTTACAACAGAAAATTAAATAAACCACAAATAGAATATAAGGGATGTATCAAAATTTGTGTTTAAAAATTCATTGGTGTAAGAGATTTTTAATGTGTGGTACAATCTTTTTTTACCCCTCTGGGTTTGATAATTAAACACTAATGTCTTGGCAACGCTGAGTCGTGTTCCTGCGATGTGCTTTATTACTCTATGATGCATGAGTATGGCGGCGTTTTCACGCGCAATATGTGTACTTGTTTGTGTTGGTGATGAAATGTTATAATAAAATATGTTGTGTCTGTTTTCAGAGTCCAAAAGCAGACATAAGAAATTAGTGGTATTTTGTAGAATCAAAATAAGTTTCTGTGTGCGCGTTTTCGATTGTATTTTTATTTATATTTGCATCATAGGTCAGGATGTCGGTTTCTTAAGCAGTGTGTGTTCAAGAAAACATTTAGTGAGGAATTCTCGTGTGTTCTTGCTTCGAGGAAAGGCAAATATTTCATATTTTGTTCACTTTGTCGCTGCAATTTTAGCATTTCACATGCAGGTAGGAGGATGTTGTAAATCATATTTGGACAAAAAAATACAAGGACAGTACTATTGCATTGAGATACAAATAATAAAAAATGTGGAATTTTTTTTTTAGTAATTCATTACAGAAAAATGGACATATCATAAATGCTGAGTACCTGTTCACATCATTAATTTTAGGGCACAATTTGCCATTTAGTTGCTCTGGCGATGCTGGGCTACTCTTCATAAAAATTTTTCCAGCCAGTGAAATAGCCCAAAAATACAGATTTGCTATTACAAAGATGTAAAATAGGTTATATATATATTTAAAATGTGAAATAGCAAAAATTGAAAACAGCAGCTGGTGAAAACTCTTCAACAAAGTCGTTTTTCACTGTTTACGGGGTACTTCAATGATAGTGATCCAAAATTGTACCTTCTGATTGTTACACGTTTTGATAACGTGACTTTGAAGGTTGAGAGTTCAATCTGTGCTTTCTGTACCTACCTTGTCAGGAGATGCTACTGGTGCCAATATTACAGCAATGATTTTCAATTATTTAAAATTGCTCTACATTCTGCTTGTCAATTGTATATTGTTTAGTGCAGGTGTAGGTGTAGGTGTAGGTGTTATGATGAGTGCCACAAATGGTGTAGCTGCGTACTTGAAGAAAGAGATTCATTATTTGCTGTCCCTGTCATCTAATTACTCTAGCAGCAGCATGCTCACCGTGCTTCGTGGATAATAATGCCACACACCTCCCACCAAGGCGAACCTGGTTTGATTCCTTGTGGGGTTGTCCCCTGATTTTCACAGGTGAGAATTGTGCCGTACGATGCCGCTGGTCGGCAGGTTTCCCCTGTCCTTGCATTTCAGTGCTGCTCCTTACTCACCTTGCTTCACCCTCATTGGCTCTCAAATGGAAAAAAAAAATTATTTTTAAAGAGGTATAGATGTGAATTTATCCTCTATTAATTTAACTTTTGTCATAATCTTTTCTATACAGTTCTTATTAAGGGTTCCGTCTACCTGGCGCTTGAATGGCATTGCAGAATGTTTGCAATCCTGGTTTTTTGGTGAAACTATTAAGTGTCCCCCCGTATTTTTACCTACGAAAAGGGGTCATACCCCAGACGAGGAAGGAATGGTACTTTAAAGTTTGCAGGCATGCTGTAAATATTATTTTTGATCCCTGTAATATAGTTGAAAACGGCTTTTTCAAGACTGCCATATCTTCATACTAGCCGCACACGAACCAAACTACAATAGAAGCCTGTATTGAACCTTGCTACATCATTTGAATTAATAAAAATTATAGGGTCAGTGCTGAAAGTCCCACAGATTCACGTAGCACTACGAGAACACTGCACGCCAGTTCAGAGCCCTGCACGTAGCGGCGACGGCGCTCTTGTAATGCGTGCCAGTGTAACCCTTACAGCTCCTGCACTTCTCAGCCAAAAAGAAGAAAAATGATGCATGCAGGCAGGCCCTTTAATATTTTGTTATTTGTTTCTGGGCTCTGTGTGTGCATATGTGAGAGAGAGTGAGAGATATTTTGCACATGCACCCGAAAGAGGGGTGGGTGGTGAGTTTTGTGCATGCGTGCCTGGTATTGAGAGGATGGGGTGGTTCCTTGTATCATATTGTCTGGAAGTGGTTGTATACCAGTTGAAATAGTCCTCCACTTGTCATAAAGATCTCTACAATTAATTTAGGCATGCCAGTGTAGCTTTCAATTGTCACAATCTGGACTTCACATGATATCAGCATAAACTGATGTGTGGTTTTCATATGAAAATTCAAAATAAGTTTATTCTAGAATCTTAACCACTCTTTTGCCATTGGTACACAATCTCAGTCGTCTTCAGAATCATCACCACTGTAATGAATACCTGTGATTTGACAGGATTATGAAATCCCACATGCAGGAATGTANCGTCTTCAGAATCATCACCACTGTAATGAATACCTGTGATTTGACAGGATTATGAAATCCCACATGCAGGAATGTAATCACATTGTTCTACTGTATGCATATTTAGAAAAATACAATCTATTAAATTAAATAACATTGCATAAAATACACAGTAAATCAGTTAAACTGAAACTTAAAACATTAAAAATGATAGTAAAAAAGAGTGAAAATGTTCCTAACTCTGTTGTTACCCCAGTTGCATCTTGTGAAATATGTACAATTACATTTTATGTTGTTTAGCAAGTAAAATAGTACAGCTACTATGATAAATTAAAGAAAAATGACCAAGTTTTGGTGTTACATGTTGTAAGTGTTAACTGGCAGCTGCGTGTTGTGTGCACAGGACACGGCATCTACAGCAACGCGCTGGGGTACCTGGGCGGAGTGTCGTGGGCGATGCTGGTGGCTCGCACCTGCCAGCTGTACCCCAATGCCGTGGCTGCGACGCTCGTCCACAAGTTCTTCCTCGTCTGGTCGCAGTGGAAGTGGCCGCAGCCTGTGCTGCTNATGCCGTGGCTGCGACGCTCGTCCACAAGTTCTTCCTCGTCTGGTCGCAGTGGAAGTGGCCGCAGCCTGTGCTGCTCAAACAGCCTGAAAACCCTAGTCTTGGCTTCCCAGTGTGGGACCCCAGGGTACGTTGCTGCTGTTGGACATCCTGTGTGTTCCTTTAGTAGGAAACTGATTCTGGGGGGGGGCCTGTTTCCTTTTCCTTTTTGCTTCTTTTATTCAGTGACCTGCTGGTTTTTTTTTGCTGTGTTGGAATGCAGCACCTCTAAAAAAAACAGTCACTTCTTCCCTTCTCCAACCCCCTTGACAAGACTGGAAAAATGTATCCATCGGCTAGCAGTGTTGCTTACAGGGGCAGGCTGAGTGATAAGACAGAGAAGGCAGAGGACAGTTTAAGACTACCACTCCTTAATTTTTTTTTCATGTATGGCACCCACCCCAGAATTTTTTTCCTTTATTTTTGGGGGAAAGGGAGCGCTATACAGGAGGTAGTTATTTTTGTAAGGACAGAGTTTTGTAGTAAATTTATTGCTCTTTAGAGAGAAGAACCCAGTAGTTTTGTTAACCTAAAACCAGTTCCGAGTCAAACCTCAAGAAGCGGTATAAATTGGAACCGAAGAACCGAACCAACCCANCTGTTTACAAAACGTTTGACAGGTGTCACATGGCAATGTTTTGTTTACATACTGCGGAAGGATACATAATAGGCTTCCTGAAAGTAGATCTTTAGCAGGGCTTCAGAAAATCTTGAAGTTACAGTGAATACATTATACCACACACATTACACAAATTGGGTAGTGTGCATGCACAATTTTTTTAAGTTCACATACTTTCTAGGAGAAACTGGTGTGAAAACTGTGTGCCTAATAGTGTACATTGCTGAAAAATTGAAATGTGAATATTTTATGTTCGAGAGCAGTAGACAATGTTAGTGCACTTATCTGGTCTGCTGTATGTTACGCTCTTGGCCGCTCGTCAAATACTGCTGTTTGTGCCGGTTTTCTACTAGTAAAAGTTATTAAGCATTTAACTTACTTGGGATATACACAGATATCCACAGTAAATGATATCACAATCAATGCACAGTAACTTATTCAGCTAAAATGTTTATAAAATTTTTAATTTTCTGACCACGAAAATTGATTTATTTTCTCCTGCCTAACCACTCTCTTAACTTTTTTGGCTTGTGTTTGACAATGATTTCAGTTTAACAATGCTAACATCTGTTGTATTTACCAACTCACAATAAAAATTGTCATTTATTTCATTTCATTACTTGTAGTCTTGAGTAATTTGTAAATGTTCAAATTGTTGGAAATGCCATGAACATTGTAGTCTAGTCTAGTCTGGTAGGATAAAGCCAGAAATAATGTGTTAAAGGTACCACTATTAACGAAACAGTGTACGAAAGGAACACACAGTAGATATAAGCTGCTTCTGGTCATTACAGATCCACTCTTGGATGGTTCGTTTGGATAAATACGAGCATGTCACAGAATATAACCCCAACTCACAAACATGCCACCTGCAATTACTACTTTGCAATAACCTATCAGCAGCTTTATTTTTTCATACATCCTTATGTATTATATTTCACCAGCGGTGTTTTTGAGGATCGCCACATAGAAGAAGCAGCGTATGTTAAAGCCGTATGTGGCGCTATCCTACGAGGAAGTGGAGAACCACTGCAGTCAGTGCCCGGAAACTTTTTTCTACCGTGGATTCTTAACAAATAACATTGAAGGAAGTTTATTCAAAACATGCCAATCTTCAGAAATAAATTACTTGAGTAACAAATCCTCTTCTTTCCCTACAACGTAGTTGCCAAGTCTACCACTTTATGCGGGAGACCCCCGATTTTTTGTTTATTTTCCTGCCATCTCTTTTAGTAACCTATTCCCCCACTTTTTCTGATAACCTGTTTTCTGTTAGTAGGAAACAAATGACAACATCCTGTTAACAAAATTTGTAACTATTTTCACGATGTAGGTACGGTAGTTAAAATTGTAAACATCTGCAAATTACTTCCACTGCATTATCAAACAGTACTTCAACCCCAACCACCAAACCACTGAGTGTAAACAGATATTGATGTGAGGGTTGCCAAACGTATGAGAGTTTGGTATATGTACGAGTATTTAAGGTGTGCGTACAAGGCACGATGGATCACTACAACTTGTGCACTTCTGTACAAGACTTGGAACTGATAATAAAGCATAACTAAAAGCAGAGAATATATTCTTAAGTAACGCTTCTTGCTTGACCCTTCTCTTACAACAGAAAATTAAATAAACCACAAATAGAATATAAGGGATGTATCAAAATTTGTGTTTAAAAATTCATTGGTGTAAGAGATTTTTAATGTGTGGTACAATCTTTTTTTCCCCCTCTGGGTTTGATAATTAAACACGAATGTCTAGGCAACGCTGAGTCGTGTTCCTGCGATGTGCTTTATTACTCTATGATGCATGAGTATGGCGGCGTTTTCACGCGCAATATGTGTACTTGTTTGTGTTGGTGATCAAATGTTATGCTAAAATATGTTGTGTCTGTTTTCAGAGTCCAAAAGCACACATAAGCAATTAGTGGTATTTTGTAGAATCAAAATAAGTTTCTGTGTGCGCGTTTTCGATTATATTTTTATTTATATTTGCATCATAGGTCAGGATGTCGGATTCTTAAGCAGTGTGTGTTCAAGAAAACATTTAGTGAGGAATTCTCGTGTGTTCTTGCTTCGAGGAAAGGCAAATATTTCATATTTTGTTCACTTTGTCGCTGCAATTTTAGCATTTCACATGCAGGTAGGAGGACGTAGTAAATCATATTTGGACAAAAAAGTAAAAGGACAGTACCATTGCATTAAAATAAAAAAAATAAAAAAATGTGGGATTTTTTTTTTTAGTAAGTCATTACAGAAAAATGGGCATATCATAAATGCTGAGTACCTGTTCACATCATTAATTTTAGGGCACAATTTGCCATTTAGTTGCTCTGGCGATGCTGGGCTACTCTTCATAAAAAATTTTCCGGCCAGTGAAATAGCCCAAAAATACAGATTTACTATTACAAAGATGTAAAATAGGTTATATATATATATATATATATATAAGATGCGAAATAGCAAAAAGTGAAAACAGCAGCTGGTGAAAACTCTTCAACAAAGTCGTTTTTCACTGTTTACGGGGTAATTCAATGATAGTGATCCAAAATTGTACCTCCTGGTTGTTACATGTTTTGATAACGTGACTTTGAAGGTTGAGAGTTCAATCTGTGCTTTCTGTACCTACCTTGCTACTGGTGCCAATATTACAGCAATGATTTTCAATTATTTAAAATTGCTCTACATTCTGCTTGTCAATTGTATATTGTTTAGTGCAGGTGTAGGTGTAGGTGTAGGTGTTATGATGAGTGCCACAAATGGTGTAGCTGCGTACTTGAAGAAAGAGATTCATTATTTGCTGTCCCTGTCATCTAATTACTCTAGCAGCAGCATGCTCACCGTGCTTCGTGGATAATAATGCCACACACCTCCCACCAAGGCGAACCTGGTTTGATTCCTTGTGGGGTTGCCCCCTGATTTTCACAGGTGAGAATTGTGCCGTACGATGCCGCTGGTCGGCAGGTTTCCCCTGTCCTTGCATTTCAGTGCTGCTCCTTACTCACCTTGCTTCACCCTCATTGGCTCTCAAATGGAAAAAAAAAATTATTTTTAAAGAGGTATAGATGTGAATTTATCCTCTATTAATTTAACTTTTGTCATAATCTTTTCTATACAGTTCTTATTAAGGGTTCCGTCTACCTGGCGCTTGAATGGCATTGCAGAATGTTTGAAATCCTGGTTTTTTGATGAAACTATTAAGTGTCCCCAGTATTTTTACCTACGAAAAGGGGTTATACACCAGACGAGGAAGGAATGGTACTTTAAAGTTTGCAGGCATGCTGTAAATATTATTTTTGATCCCTGTAATATAGTTGAAAACGGCTTTTTCAAGACTGCCATATCTTCATACTAGCCGCACACGAACCAAACTACAATAGAAGCCTGTATTGAACCTTGCTACATCATTTGAATTAATAAAAATTATAGGGTCAGTGCTGAAAGTCCCACAGATTCACGTAGCACTACGAGAACACTGCACGCCAGTTCAGAGCCCCGCACGTAGCGGCGACGGCGCTCTTGTAATGCGTGCCAGTGTAACCCTTACAGCTCCTGCACTTCTCAGCCAAAAAGAAGAAAAATGATGCATGCAGGCAGGCCCTTTAATATTTTGTTATTTGTTTCTGGGCTCTGTGTGTGCATATGTGAGAGAGAGTGAGAGATATTTTGCACATGCACCCGAAAGAGGGGTGGGTGGTGAGTTTTGTGCATGCGTGCCTGGTATTGAGAGGATGGGGTGGTTCCTTGTATCATATTGTCTGGAAGTGGTTGTATACCAGTTGAAATAGTCCTCCACTTGTCATAAAGATCTCGACAATTCATTTAGGCATGCCAGTGTAGCTTTCGATTGTCACAATCTGGATTTCACATGATATCAGTATAAACTGATGTGTGGTTTTCATATGAACATTCACAATAAGTTTATTCTGGAATCTTAACCACTCTTTTGCCATTGGTACACAATCTCAGTCGTCTTCAGAATCATCACCACTGTAATGAATACCTGTGATTTGACAGGATTATGAAATCCCACATGCAGGAATGTAATCACATTGTTCTACTGTATGCATATTTAGAAAAATACAATCTATTAAATTAAATAACATTGCATAAAATACACAGTAAATCAGTTAAACTGAAACTTCAAACATTAAAAATGATAGTAAAAAAGAGTGAAAATGTTCCTAACTCTGTTGTTACCCCAGTTGCATCTTGTGAAATATGTACAATTACATTTTATGTTGTTAAGCAAGTAAAATAGTACAGCTACTATGATAAATTAAAGAAAAATGACCAAGTTTTGGTGTTACGTGTTGTAAGTGTTAACTGGCAGCTGCGTGTTGTGTGCACAGGACACGGCATCTACAGCAACGCGCTGGGGTACCTGGGCGGAGTGTCGTGGGCGATGCTGGTGGCTCGCACCTGCCAGCTGTACCCCAATGCCGTGGCTGCGACGCTCGTCCACAAGTTCTTCCTCGTCTGGTCGCAGTGGAAGTGGCCGCAGCCTGTGCTGCTGAAACAGCCTGAAAACCCTAGTCTCGGCTTCCCAGTGTGGGACCCCAGGGTACGTTGCTGCTGTTGGACATCCTGTGTGTTCCTTTAGTAGAGAAACAGATTCTGGGGGGCGACCTGCTTCCTTTTCCTTTTTGCTTCTTTTATGTAGTGACAGGACCACTTCTTTTTTTTTTTTTTTTTGCTTCTTTTATGCAGTGACCTGGCTTTTTTTTTGCTGTGTTGGAATGCAGCACCTCTAAAAAAACGCCACTTCTTCCCTTCTCCAGCCCCCTTGACAAGACTGGAAAAATATATCGATTGGCTAGCAGTGTTGCTTACAGGGGCAGGCTGAGTGATAAGACAGAGAAGGGAGAGGACAGTTTAAGATTACAACTCCTTAATTTTTTTTTCATGTATGGCACCCACCCCAGAATTTTTTTCCTTTATTTTTGGGGGAAAGGAGGTAGTTATTTTTGTAAGGACAGAGTTTTGTAGTAAATTTATTGCTCTTTAGAAAGAAGAACCCAGTAGTTTTGTTAGCCTAAAACCATTTCCGAGTCAAACCTCAAGAAGCGGTATAAATTGGAACCGAAGAACCGAACCAACCCATCCCTAATATATATATATTGGGTAAATACAGTATAGCTCATGCCATATTTAGTTATATATATGACACACACACACTAAATATGGCATGAGCTATACTGTATTTACCCAAAATAATCATCCTCAATTTTTGGAAAAATTGATATCTCGGTGATAAGAGTGGGTGTTAAAACTTGTAATTGAGGTTGTTTTGCCATCCAGTAGCGTATGCTGCTGCCTGAACAATAACTCGAACGGACACGGTCAGGCAACAGTACAGTGTGAGCGGGACACACATACACGAGGTATTTAAACACAAAAGGCCACTTACCTTGTGGCATGTCAAACTTTGTGTGAATATGCATAAATATGAACAACTTTAACAAAAACAAATGTAGACTGCTCGCTTGCTTGGCCGGCCGCATGTTTGCAGGCCAGCCAGAAAGTTAAACTCCCACTCCACCTACCGTGATAAACATCTGGTGCATTTATATAAACATAATGTGACATAAGTTATCTCTGCTGTAGCCACGTGCTCGGCGGGACAGACAAGCAAATCTCAGACTATGTTAAATATTACTATTTTTCTGTTTTATATTTGCCATAAAAACTTAAACCTTAACCATATTGCATGTGAAAAATGCATACCTACTTTTGAAATTTGTTTCCAAGTAAAAATGTGCTTTCTGTATGTGGGTAAATATGATTTGTACGAGGAGTAAGACATAAGGAGGTGTGTGGAACTGTTCTCGCTGTAAAACTAATTTTAAATAATCATTTGACATTTTTGTGTTCCTGTTTCAGGTGAACGTGGCGGATCGGTATCACCTAATGCCGATAATCACACCGGCGTACCCGCAGCAGAATTCCACATTCAACGTTACAGTGTCGACGTTAACGATCATGCAGGAAGCGTTCAAGCAGGGACTGGCGATAACTCAGGAGATCATGGAAGGCAAAGCGACGTGGGACAAGCTGTTTGAGCCCCCAAACTTTTTTGGGAAATACAAGTATTTACCATATTTGCATAGTTACAGAAATACATTTATGCAATCTCTGATGACAGCCTTCTTACTTAACTTTAGTTACTCCTGGTGAAATTTACCACCTCTCATGGTGTTATGGCATGTTTTGTGAATTGGACAGTACTAGAAATAGTTGTGACTTTGAATGTACAGTAGAATCGTATTGAAAGACCCCTCACAGTTTCCAGAAATAGGGTCGTTAAGACACATCTGTTGCAATAGATGTTTTGTAAAATTTTGGACCAATTTTTACCTATCTTTCAACCCCTATATGTCAAAGTTTGCCATTTTTTTGCATGAAGTCTGTTTTCAGTTCTCTCAAGCGCAGAAAAACACGTTTTCTGAATTAAATATAAATTTTTTTAATAGGCAGACATATCCAGAAGAAGATGATATCCTAGAGGCATGCGCTTAGTCTCTCTTTGCCAATCATAATGTTAAAAATATTGACCAGTGCTAGGTTTTACCAAGCATTGTAGAAGTCCATGTTTAATCATCTCTGGCCTAAATTACTTGACTTCCCTCCTGTCGTCATAAATCTCTAAATATTGCGCAGCGACCGAATGTGAAGACAGTTTTCAGTGACTTCTTTGGGAAGATTGGTGGATTTGTTGCTGAAATATTAATTTCAATAGATGCATGTCTTCTGAAATTAAAATTATTTTATCTATATTTGTGTCATATAGGCTTCATAATGGCTATTATTTGTTAGCAAGTGCTAAGTTTGAATTATTAATTACTGAAGGTCCTAAAGAAACTGATTTTAATGACCTTATTTATTTGCCTGTCTCAAAAATTACAAGTTTTAAAATGAAATATCATTATTCACTTTAAAATGGTATAATGTAATGTAAGGTTTGACAAAATTAATTTGCAGTAAAGTAATGTTGCTAATATAGATAAAAAGTTGCTTCACACGTGCTAGGTGGGGGAGGGTAGTGGAGGGTGGCCACCACTAGTTAACAGTGTGTGATCAATAACTTTCCAGCCACCTACAGTCCATGCCCATTGCTTGCATGTACATGTAATTAAAACCAAGTGTTCTATTGTTTATGTGGTTTACCATGAGTAATTATGTAGTTGATGTAACCATTAAATGAGGCGGAAGGATATGCAAATGGAAGAAAGAAGAAACTATGTAGGGCTTTCAAAAACTCACTTTACTAAAACAGTTCACAGATAATGCGACAAGCTGGCTCTTTTTCCACCCATTTTATTGAAATCGCAAGTCCGCATAAAAGGTGCAGATTGTCAATGATTGTTCACAAAATCAAGCCAAAAACGTTACCGAATCGGAATTGAAAAAACAGCGTAATAAGTCTTCAGAAAATAATTAACCAAGAGTAATCCAAGTTGTACTAATACAGGCAAGCCAGTGAGTAAGGTGGGAAAAATACTACCGTAGTCGTGCGTGGAAACATTGGGCAGCCTGATGAGTGGAGGGTGGGTGGAGAGGTGGAGTCAATGGGTATTGGCTAGTACTGTAGGCCTTAGGGTAGGTGGTATCTATTTTGAGATATGCACTACATCCAGTACAGTACTCACCACAGAAATGCAACATGTAGCTACCAAAAAAATTCCAATAGACTTATTTTTGTGCTGATTTACCTCAAATTTTCAACTTTTTCACCTATATTTTTGACGGTTCTTCAAAAACCAGTCATCATAGAAAGACTGGTGCATCAAATGAGGTTCTACTGTATTTATTTCTTTTTCTTGGGTAAATATTATGTCAATTTTTGCAATAACATTTTCAGCAAAGCAGTTGGCTCATTCATGAGTCAAGATTAATTTTTTTTTTTTTCAGTTGTTGCATTTTTGAGTAAGGTGACTGTATTTATGCGATTCTAATCACATTTAATTAAATGTGATAGCCCCACTAGCAACCCTTCAGAAAATTATCCATTTAACCACCAATTGAGCTACACCACCTCTCCTCCCCCAACTGTGTTTTCAGAAACTCATTAACACAGAGGATTGTGACCAGCAAGGAAATGTTCAGCAGGATTAATGCGTGTGTGTCTGTATGCATGTGTGTGTGCATGTGTGTATGTATGCATGCATGCGTGTGTGCATGAATGTGAGAAAGATTAAATTAGAACCACGTTCCAGCCATCACCATGTGTAGACGAAGAAGAAACAAACTCAGAGCAGAGGGCTCGGGTACCGTGTAAATATACCCGGGTGATAGTTATACACAGCCAGTTGCAGCCAGATTTAAAGTTGTTGGTAATACTACCTGCAATGATTTTGAATACAAATTTCAGTTTCCTGTGTATAATTATTCTGTGAATGCAGATGTTTTTTTGGCTATGAGTGTATGTTCAAAGGTTTTAATATGTCTGGCCTGTATGCTCATCTCATCGGTGTTTCCCTTTCTTTAATGTCATGTAATGTCCTTGCAGTCAACTCCTGCATGGAGGTAGTCTCATAAACCGCGTGTTGGTAAAATTAAATGAAATTTTGCAAATAAGTATGGTATGTATTCAGGTATAATTAACAGTTGAGGAGGACAGTATTGTGCAGTTGCATATGCAGGGTGATAGGGGTTGGAGGGAAATGTTAAGGGGCTTGTGCCCCCTCCCTAGGGGTTTTATTTTACAGTGGATAAAATGAAATTATCTTTGAAATATTGTTAATTGTTATTAATGGAGTATTGATACACTTATTATTGTAACAGGAAATTTCACTTGTTCCCAAGATCCCTAGAATGGCAACCCCGTCGAAATAACTTTTTTTTTTTTTTGAAGAACCATGGAAAAAATTTATTTGTAACAGTTTTTTCAATAAGAACCCCTTCAAAATAACAACCCTTTCCTTGACCTTTCCTTGAGAACCAAGATTAGCATTGAAGTATAATGTTTTCTGTAAGAACGTGATTTGAACATAATGCACACCACAGCAGCCCCTAGGTAGTCCCCTTTTAAATGGGTTACCGGATTCGCCACTGGTATCGTGGGTTGCGGCAAGAAAGATTTGCTGTGTTGGGAGGGGAGGTATCCAGGCTGGTGTATACCTAGATTGAAAGTGCTGAGAGCAGAGTACCACGGGAGGTGTTGGTGTGCACGCAGGCACTTCATTGTGATTCTGGCATCATCTGCGAACAATGAGGACCACCTAGAATGGTGCGGGCTGCTCGAGTCGAAGCTGCGGCACCTCATCGGCAGCCTCGAGCGCAACACGCACATCACGCTGGCACACATCAACCCTGACAGCTACCCCCCACTGGAGCCAGAGCCCGACCAGGTTTGCTCCATGTGGTTCATCGGCCTCATCTTCGCCAAGACAGAGCACCTGAACGTTGATCTCACCTATGAAATTAAGATGTTCATCGAATCAGGTGTGCACTTCATCTACAGTACCTTTCTTCCCACTTTCACATTTTAAGGTGGCCGTAAGAGGACACGGCGGACAGGGTCGATTTCCGGTGGGCGGTCTCTCCTGGATTTTTGCACTGGGAATTGTGTGGGATGATGCTGTTGGTTGGCTGGTTTTTTCCTGGATCTCCCATTCTCCCCCTCCCTCCCGCACTTCCCAAATGCATTCCAGCATTTCTCCATGTCTACCACGCTTCATCCTCATTAGTTCGCAAGTCAAGACCTCTTTAACAGTANATTCTGGCATCATCTGCGAACAATGAGGACCACCTAGAATGGTGCGGGCTGCTCGAGTCGAAGCTGCGGCACCTCATCGGCAGCCTCGAGCGCAACACGCACATCACGCTGGCACACATCAACCCTGACAGCTACCCCCCACTGGAGCCAGAGCCCGACCAGGTTTGCTCCATGTGGTTCATCGGCCTCATCTTCGCCAAGACAGAGCACCTGAACGTTGATCTCACCTATGAAATTAAGATGTTCATCGAATCAGGTGTGCACTTCATCTACAGTACCTTTCTTCCCACTTTCACATTTTAAGGTGGCCGTAAGAGGACACGGCGGACAGGGTCGATTTCCGGTGGGCGGTCTCTCCTGGATTTTTGCACTGGGAATTGTGTGGGATGATGCTGTTGGTTGGCTGGTTTCTTCCTGGATCTCCCATTCTCCCCCTCCCTCCCGCACTTCCCAAATGCATTCCAGCATTTCTCCATGTCTACCACGCTTCATCCTCATTAGTTCGCAAGTCAAGACCTCTTTAACAGCAGCCCATACCTCTCCACTTCATTAAGAGATGAATTGATTGGTGAGGTTATTTTAATGCTCTTCTATGCAGTATGTAGTGGTATATAGGCCACTAAACACCAGCAGAAGTGTTTACAAGTTGCTACTTACGGATATAACTCTGCAGAAAAAAAACACATGGATAGTTAGAGACAACATGTCTTAATACCTTGTTATAATGTTTTGCTGGCTGTAGCAATCTCCTTATATGGTGACCGATGATGCACACAATTTTACTGGCACTTGAGGGAGGTAGTCCGGCTGGAAAACATTCTGATCCTGTATCGACTTATGAAAGTGTCATCCTCATTAGTGTGCTCGTGAGTAGTTGTGCTCGTGAGTAGTTGTGCTCGCGAGTAGTTGTGCTCGTTTCTTTTTACTTTTAAGTGTGGAGAGGAGACACATTTGTGCCGCTGAGATGAGGGTAAAGCGAGGTGGGGCAGGTGAAACAGGAGATCCCTGAGAAAACCCACCGACCAGCAACATTGTTTGGCATCTTTCCCATATGCAAAAATCCTGGGGTGACCTTGCCGGGGATTGAACCTGGTTCTCCTTGGTGGGAGGTAAGCATTCTATCTGCTGCGGCATCTTCACTTTTAACATAATTACTGTATGCAGTGTGTTTAATTTAAATATTTTTGAAGCTTCTTTTCAGTGGTGATCATAACATTTAGTTTTCAATCTGGCTACTGTACCAGTCTCTAATCAAGTTACGCACTGGGTTAGATTCCCGTTTTAAGTTTTGCCAAAATATTATTTTTTTTTGTTTGAGGGGCAAATGTACGAGCAGTACTCGAAGGCTTGTAACAAATAATAGACTTGTGGCTTTAAATAGTTCTGTTCTTTGTTTTTTGTAGTCCATAAGCTTGCAGACCAAATAAAAAAGTGGAAAGAAGGCATGAAGGTTGAAGCACGCTATGTTAGAAGGTAAGGCATATTTAAAATGTTGCCTGTTTATGTATTGTGCAAAATGTATGTTTAATTTAACCTCCACTTAAGTTGCTGAGTATGAAGTAATAAATAAAATGTGCCTAGGTAGTGTGGAACTGATGTATACCTATGTCTCCATGATTCAGAATGATATTAGGCCATTTTGCCTCAGGCTTAAGTAAGTATCTGAATGTGTGTGTGAAAATTTTAACATTTCGATTCTTTCAGATAGCTTAGTGCTTATTTCAGCTATGGTTTGTATCTTGTTAAAGATTTGTAATTTTTTGCTTTTTTCATTGCAGGAAACAGCTTGTTAATTATGTTACACCAAACATCCTGAAGAGAGACAGGAAGGTAATGCTAGCTAAACTATTAATCAAGTTAGTTAAGGTTGCAAGTGGCTGCTAGGCTACCAAAAATATATAAAAGGACTGGAATTGAAGTGCTCGCAGTGTAGTACTTGTCGACAGGCACACACACACACACAAAGAAGGAAGACACATTTTCCACGCTGTTGCAGTGTCCCAATGTTTCACTGGCTAAGTCAGCTTCATGAGGCGGTGAGTTGTAGGAGACTGCAGTATGTGGGAAGGGCATTGTTGGTAGTAAACTTACCAGCCAGGTAGCTAACTAGGGTGGGGCGTGAAAATTTAAAATTTACCGGTATACCTGATGAGTAAGGCCCCCTAAAAGTGGTAAATAAAATTTCCAAATTTCGTCATAAAAAACTGTTAAAAGCAGTACAAAAGTTCACTTAAAAAAATTTAGGCTGTAAATAAAAACATTAAAGTGGTAAATAAAAACTTTACTGTTCGTTATGAATGTTTGAAAATACAGCGCAAAAAACTATAAAACAATGGAATTGTGTCTTGTAGGTAAATAAACTGGAAATAATTTGTAAAAAAAAACAGGATTTTCACATTTCACGTTACTGGCTACTGAAAAATTATATATAAATTCACATAAATATATTATTTTATGATTACATTTGACACAGCACTACAAAATGTAAAATAAACAGTACAAAAAAACATATATACATATATTTGTACAAACAGAGTTCACTACCGAAACAAGTGTCAAATTGATAAATGCCAATATATGTAGAGACAAAAAATTAATACTTCTAACTTAAGAACACACACAATAATTCACCACCAAGTTTTGAAAATGAGAATGCCAAATCCTATCACAAGAAAAAATATATCTTGTTTAGAACAGTGTCAATTTACATGCTAGCACCAAAGTATTTGGCAAGCATTAGCTCAATGTTGTTCGGTTTTAGACCTGTCCGCAAATTGGTTAAAATGTGTCCATTTGCAGAGAAAGCCTGCTCGCTGTCTGCATTTGATGTGGGAATCCACAGCATGGACACAAAAGTTGAATGTTGCTCACGTAGACCATGCAAAACATTGAGGACATCAGTAGTTTGCCCTTCTTTCAAAATTCCTGAAACATACTGCTGTAAAGCAAGATAGCCTTGCAGGAATTCTGTCTGCGTGAGTGTGTTCAGCAAAGGGAGACTTCCTACAGACGCAAACAACTTTTCAGTGTCTTTATCCTTAAGACTGTGTAGTTTGGAGTGACACTTCAAACCCACATTTTTTAGGTCTTCCTTCATTGCACACTGCTTAACCTGTGTTGGCAGTTGAGTAATAGCAGCAGAGGTTTTTTCTCTAATTATGCCTCTGCTAACTAACAAAAAGGTCTTCTCTAGCTCTGATAACGAGTATAATTTGTGACATATGATGTACTGTGAGTTCCCCAGTTCCAGAATGTTCTCAATAAGTGGAGTGCAGTGTTCTACTAAAAACAGTGCATAGCACTTCACGGTGTCACGCTCGGTGATGCTTAAGTTGCTGAACTAGTTTGTAGCACTACCCTCAGCTTTCGTTAGCTGAAATAATTCTATCAGATCTTCAAGATATTCTGCAATGTACTATACAGAAAGAAACCAGGAGTTCCACCTGGTCATCCCTGGTACTGGGAAGAGGGTCGCTTTCTTTTCCCCTCCAGGATGCTTTTCCTTCAGGAAAGATACATATCTGTTTTTTCTCTTACGAGCATTGAGAAATGCTTGTTTGGCATTTTGAACACACTAATTCAATTGTTGCAGTGCAACACTCCACAAACTAGCTACAATGTTAAGTTAATGTGCCCAGCACTGAACATGAACATTGCTTTTGGAAAATATAATAGTCCATGTAGTATGCAGAGTCACTAACCACTGCTACAACATTTTCATATTTAATTTCATGCTGTGCTACCACAGACAAAATTGCTCGCGAACACTCAGTGCCATTAGCATTCTCCAGTTCTTTTATGCCACCTACAAACACACGTTGTTCACCAAGTCTGAAAGAACACGTATCAAAACAACAAATATGCAGCACCCCATGCTGTTTGTGGTTTCATCACACATGATGCAAACTTTCTTGTTTTTTAAAGCCTCTTTTAATTGAGTGAAATGATCGTCTCTGATTTTCCCTCAGGACTTGGGCCGTTGGAATGTATCCCGAACCTGAAATAAAAGTGAGAAATTGGGTGGGCCTATTTTGTTTATTTTTAAAACCTTATTAATGGTAATTATTAAGTTTAGGGGCTTTTCTGGAAAAAAACAAAAAATACAGATAGATGAAAATCCTGCATTCGCATGCTTACCTGGTACATATTGTCGAAGCCAATTTTTCAAGTACTCATCGTCTGCCTTTTCAATAGGGGTACCATTAACGTCCAACTAATTTCGTAATATGTGCCCACCTAACCTAACAGAACCTAACACCATTTTGGGTGAATCACAATTTTAGATTTTTAAACTAACCTAAGATTGTTGGGTTTTACACTAACCAAGGGTAGTAGGGTTTTACACTAACTTAGGCTATTTGGGTTTTACACTTAACTATGAATGTATGATAGTAGGGATTTAAAGGAACCGTAAAACACACCAAAAATAAGGTAAATTGACTCACCTAGGTAGTGGGCTGGTATAATTCCTTTGACGTTAATAGACGTAAACAAACATATTTCGCAAGTATTTTAAATATGTTCTACTTATTTTAACATTACGCCCTCTTGAATATAATCAAGTTAAGCTGTGCAGAACCCATTAATGCAACTTTGGTTGGTCTAGGACGTTTCTTTCAGAAACGTAAACAAACTGGCTATACTGCTCATTTCACAATTTTGTTCCATTTTTAAAAATATGTTGTACTTATTTTAAAGCTACGCCCCTAGTATATTCGTGTTCTACGTGATTAGTAGAGTAGAAATATATCATAATTTTGAATTTATTTGAGTTTTTCAGAAAAGCCCTTAAACTTAATAATTACCTCAATAGGTATGTTGGCTGCGAGCAACATTTTCGTGAAGTCTATTATAAACTCTTGTTTATTTTGTTTCGTTGTCTGACTTCTATCAATTGCGCTAACAATGCTCAGTTGTTTGGGGTGCTATTGTTTTTAGGTAGAATTCTTTTGTTCATTTGTGTGAATCATCTTGTACATGTTTTTTGCATGTGTCTTTGCGTTGCCATTCAACACAGCTGTCACAGTATTTACACATCATAGTTTTGTTTTCTTCATCAAATATGAAGAAACCATCAATTTTAAAATCCTGTTCCCGTTCATGGTGTATTAAACAATGTCTCAGTATTAAAATACGTTAACACACGTAACAGGAACCCACGCAAAAACAAATAGTAAAGTAAATACCAAATAAAAACACTGGAAACTAGTGTTGTCAACTTAGGTGTATAATCTATACTAGGCAAAGAGTTAAGAAGCACCAGGAACTATCCTTTTTTTAATACGAAATAGTAATGTTTTCTACCTTATCCAACAGAACAATTAAACATTTTATTATTACTGTTTACAAATATATGTCCCGCGTATAGTATTCCACAGGTGTTATCGTGGCTTGAGAAAGCAAAAACACGGCAACATGTTACACAAAATGGCGTCTATAAATGTGCATTATGGCGCGGTGGCGAGTGTGCGAAATACGTGAGATATCTTTCTCTTGTACTGCAACGTAATTATTTTCTCATGTACGGCATCTATGAATGAGTTCCAACATGTTTACTTTCTACGCGCACGATAAAGGATATTTTCTTTATGAACATGAATGAACAAATTATTGCACAATTGAAAAGCTATTCATTTGTTCAAATTTTTTTTTTACCTTCTTACAAACTAAGATAAAACATTAAAATGTACTGTTTGTAGACCAATTTCTAAACATGTTTTGGAGGTTAATATATATTTTTTAATGTCAATATCTCGTAAATAAGTCGCAACCAACTTTCTGTAGCCGGTTTTTTTTAATGCACAGCCTACACATGCCGTAATACTATATTTCGCCACCTAGTGTTAAAATGTGAGTGCTTGTTTGCTTTGCAATACTGTAAACAAAATTTTACCGGAAAACATGGCTATATTTAGTGCATTAAAGTCCGATATGTCATATTTTGCGTAAAAACTAAATTTTGTGACGATTTCGCATTTGTCGTCGTTTATTCGCGATCGCAAAAAGTCCATGGCCCTTCTGATGAGTGTGGTTTGGAGCTGTGATTATCTTATGTTGAGGTCTGGTGACTGCCTGGATTGTGTTATTTATTGGTAGGGCCATGGACTTTTCGCGATCGCGAATAAACAATGATAAATGCGAAATTGTCACAAAATTCAGTTAATGCGCTAAAAAAGCCACTTTTCCAGTAAAATTTTGTTTGTAGTATTGCAAAGCAAACACGCACTCACATTTTCACACTCGGTGGCAAAGTACCGTATTTCTGCATGTATAGGTTTCATATTTGTACAAAAAAAACTGCTAAAGAAAGTGGAGTGCGACCTATTTATGAGATATTGGCATTAAAAAAGAATTTTACTCCCAAAACATGTTTAGAAATTTGTCAACATACAGTACATTTTAATGTTTTAACTTAGTTTACAAGTGGGTAAAAAAATGAGAATAAGTGAATAGTTTTTAACTCTTGCAATAATTTGTTCACTCACGTTCATAAAAAAAATCTTCATCGCGCATGCGCATAATATGTAAACATGTTGGAGCTCGGCCATAGATGCAGCACATGAGAAAATAATTATGCTGCTGTGCAAGGGAAAGATGTACGTAGTTCGCACGCCCACCGCCGCACCGCAGATGCCATTTTGTGTAACATATTACCTTGTTTTTGCTTTCTCAAGTCACTATACCATCTGTGGAATAGTATACACGGTATATTTGTAAACAGTAATAATAACATTTTCAATTATTCTGTTGTGTAAGGTTGAAATCATTACTATTTCGTATTTTAAAAAAAGAATAGTTCTGGGTGCTTCTTAATTCTTTGCTTAGTATAGATTATACACCTAAGTTGGCAACACTAGTTTGTACTGTATTTTTTTGGTATTTACTTTACTATTTTTTTTGCGTGGGTTCTCTGTTACGTGTGTTAATGTATTTTAATACTAAGACATTGTTTAATATGCCAAAAATTCTTTCCTTGCATGAACAGGAACGGGAATTTAAAAGTGATGGTTTCTTCATATTTTATGAACGAAACAAAGCTATGATGTGTAAATACTGCGACAGTCTTGTAGAATTTCAACGCAAAGTAACATGCAAAAAACATGTACAAGGTAATTCGCACAAACGAAAATAAGAATTCTACCTAAAAAAACAATAGCACCCCAAAACAACTGAGCATTGTTAGCGCAATTGATAGACGTCTGACAACGAAACAAAATAAACAAGAGTTTATAACAGACTTCACGAAAATGTTGCTTGCAGCTAACATACCTATTGAAAAGGCAGACGACGAGTCCTTGAAAAATTGGCTTTGAAAATATGTACCAGGTAAGCATGTAAATGCAGGGTTTCCTTCTGTCTGTATTTTTTGTTTATATTTTTGCACAGACAATGTCTTCCATTTTATGAGAAAATATCTATCTTCATATGTGGGTTTGAAGTGTCACTCCAAACTACACAGTCTTAAGGATAAAGACATTGCAAAGTTGTTTGCGTCTGTAGGAAGTCTCCCTTTGCTGAACACACTCACGCAGACAGAATTCCTGCAAGGCTATCTTGCTTTACAGCAGTATGTTTCAGGAATTTTGAAAGAAGGGCAAACTACTGATGTCCTCAATGTTTTGCATGGTCTGTGAGCAACATTCAACTTTTGTGTCACAAACTGTGTCCATGCTGTGGATTCCCACATCAAATGCAGACAGCGAGCGGGTTTTCTCTGCATATGGACACATTTTAACTGATTTGCGGACAGGTCTAGAACCGAACAACATTGAGCTAATGCTTGCCAAATACTTTGGTGCTACCATGTAAATTTACACTGTTTTGAATAAGATGTATTTATTTTTGTGATAGGATTTTAGTATTCTCATTTTCAAAACTTAGTGGTGAATTATTGTGTATTCTTAAGTTAGAAGTCTGAATTTTTTGTCTCTACATATATTGGCACTTATCTATTTTACACTTGTTTCAGTAGTGAACTCTGTTTGTGCCAAAATGTATGTATATTTTTCTGTACTGTATCTTTTACATTTTGTAGTGCTATGTCNGTAGTGAACTCTGTTTGTGCCAAAATGTATGTATATTTTTCTGTACTGTATCTTTTACATTTTGTAGTGCTATGTCAAAATGTAATCATCAGATAATATTTTTAATGTGTATTAATATATAATTTTTCAGTAGCCAGTAGCGTGAAATGTGAAAATCCTGTTTTTTTTTTTAAATTAATTATTTCCAGTTTAATTACCTATAAGGCACAATTTCATTGTTTTTTAGTGTTTTGCACTGGATTTTCAAACATTCATGACAACAGTAAAAATTTTATTTACTACTTTAATGTTTCTGTTTACCACCTTTATGTTTTTAAGTGAATTTTTGTACTGCTTTTAACAGTTTTTTATGACTAAATTTGGAAATTTTATTTACCATTTTCAGGAGGCCTTATTTATTGGTGAACTAATTTCCAGCATCGCTTTGAGCTATTACTTGAAGGTGGTAGGGTATGGCTCTCACAACTCTGGTACTGTAGCAGGAATCACANTGAGCTATTACTTGAAGGTGGTAGGGTATGGCTCTCACAACTCTGGTACTGTAGCAGGAATCACAATCCTTGTTGTATGATGCTGCATGTGCTGCTACTGGTTTGTCCTGTAGGTTATTGATGTGACCAGCTATGGCTTGTNATCCTTGTTGTATGATGCTGCATGTGCTGCTACTGGTTTGTCCTGTAGGTTATTGATGTGACCAGCTATGGCTTGTTTGGTGTCTGCTCTGTGGCCATTCATCCTCTGTGTTGGTGATGAGGTCGATGTATTTTGCAATACAGTGTTGGCACTGTAGCTGATAAATCAGGTTTTCTGGTGCATAGTTGTAGTTGCCTTGGATGGGGTACGTACGGCTAGTGAGTCTGCTATTGAAAGGAGTTGAGGGTTGGTGGATGGCACAGGAGCCACTCGCACTCGATATCGTCCCCACCTAGGAGACCCCAACTATCAAACCATGGCATTTGTGGTAGGCTGCAGTTTTGGACGAACCAATTTGTTGCGGAGGTTACGTGGCCTTTTGAAGACCAATTTGGGTGGTTTGGAGAGCAGGTCTAGTGTTTGTGGTGAGAAAGTCAGAATTTTGTATCCAGAGTGGAGTATGTTTCTGAGTTGACTTAGGCCTTCATGATATGGGATATCAGAGTTGTTGACATAGGTTTGTGTTCCAGTATTTGAGATGGCTTGCTCAATCTGTTTGTGGAAGAGGAGTCTGGGGTAGCCTCTGTCGAGGAATGCTCTGGCTATTTGTTCACACTGTTTGTTGAGATCACTGTTGGTGGAGCAGATATGGTTGGCTCTTGTGGGGAAACTGTAGGGTAGGTATTTTTTTTACCATGGTATTAGTGGTAGCTGTCAAAATGTAAGTACTGGAGGTGGTTTGTTGGTTTGGTGTGTACAGCAGTTTGAATTGTGCCATTGCGGAGTGTGAGTTCAACATCCAGGAATATGGCATGTGTTTTGGAGTATAACCAGGTGAACTTGAGTGAACTGTGTGTGTTTAAATTGTTCAGGAAGTGAATTGGGCTGTCTTTAGTGGAAGTTCATATCATGAAGATGTCATCGATGACACACATCCAGCAGTGTGGTTGGGTTGGATTGGTTGGTGATAGAAGAAATTTTCTTCTAACCTGCCCATAAAAGATTGGCATAGCATGGGGCCATACGTGTGCCCATCACTGTACCTTTGACCTGAAGGTAATGTGTCTCTTGAAATCTGAAGATTCGTTGCTGAGGGTTAACCTGGAGAGTTCAACAAGGAATGCTATACAGGTTTGCTGTGGTAATGATTGAGGTAATGTTCAATGACCGACAATTCAGATCATTGGGGGATGTTGGTATAGAGAGATTAACATCTATGCATCTTAGGAAATGGAGCCCAGGTGTCTCATGCGTTCAAGGAAGTGGCCAATGTCCTTGATACAGAACAAAAGCAGCTGTACCCCAAGGTTGAAGGTGAGCATCTACAAGGGCTCAGATTCTTTCAGTGGGGTTGCCAATCCGTTTATATAACCCCCGCAACAAACTGGTTCATCCAAAACTGCAGCCTACCACAAATGCCAACCAAACTATCAACCCCAGAGGATCCACCCCTGCTATAGCTCACGCAGTGGCTCCTGTGCCATCCACCAACCCTCAACTCCTTTCAATAGCAGACTCACTAGCCGTACGTACCCCATCCAAGGCAACTACAACTATGCACCAGAAAACCTGATTTATCAGCTACAGTGCCAACACTGTATTGCAAAATACATCGACCTCATCACCAACACAGAGGATGAATGGCCACAGAGCAGACACCAAACAAGCCATAGCTGGTCACATCAATAACCTACAGGACAAACCAGTAGCAGCACATGCAGCATCATACAACAAGGATTGTGATTCCTGCTACAGTACCAGAGTTGTGAGAGCCATACCCTACCACCTTCAAGTAATAGCTCAGAACTCAGGCACTGAGAATTAGCTCACCGCTTTATAACAAAATATAGCCAGCCCCTGGGCCTCAACATAAGATAATCTCAGCTCCAAACCACATTTATCAGGTATACCGGCAAATTTTCAAATTTCCCGCCCCACCCTAGTTTGCTACCTGGCCGCTAGGTTTACTACCAACAGCACCCTTCCACCTTACTGCAGTGTCCTACAACTCGCCGCCTGATAAAGCTAGCCTAGCCAGCGAATCGTTGGGACACTGCAACAGCGTGGAAAATGTGTCGTCCTTTGTGTGTGTGTGTGCCTGTCGACAAGTATTACACTGTAAGTACTTGAATTCCTCTCCTTTTATATATTTTTAAACTATGAATCAGCTGTGGAAATTAAGAGAGTACAAAATTATCTGTAATATGCCGCTAGCCGTTATAGGTACAGTGGAACTACGTTATAACGATAGTCGACAATGGCAAAATAAATTATCGTTATAGCGAGTTATCGTTATAACAAAATTTACGGTGCCCCATAATTTTTTTTATTGTATTTGCCCTTGTAGATCCTGTGTTTAAAGAGAGCAGTGCACTACACGTATGCAGCGACAAGTTAATACAAAATATCTACGTCTGACAGCGGCATTATGTACCGACCAGCAGGCGCAGCTTTGCTTCCTCCTCCATTCTTCTTCCCCTCACCCAAATTTTCGGGTTGCGGGAGGGAGTTAGTTGCCTACCAATCAGCGCCCTACTTTACTCCTTGTCTCTCTCTCTTTCACCTACCTCTTCTCCTGTTTCGCCCCTCTCCACGCCCCCCTAATTTAAACCTATCTCTCGCCCCTCTGTCCGTTTCCTTTCTTCTCCGGTCTCCACTACCTTTCCCGTTCATGTTACTGATGGATAAATTCCTCCAAACCTTCTTTGTTTCCGTGCCAGGCAGAGGATTGCCAGCCTCTTAGGTAGAGAAAAAGGGAAGAGGTGACACGACGTATTTTTGAGGTGTGACATTCCAGCACGGCAAAAAAACCAATACGTCTGCCTAAAAGAAAAGGAAGTTGGTCGGTAGTTATAAAAAAATTTCCCACCGCAGTTGTTGCCATTCTTCTTTTAACTTAATTAAAGTATTTTCCAAACATATCACAATCACCACACATTAATGTAAAAAAAAAAATTTGTTACATACTAACAGGTGCCACAAATTGTTGGTGCAATTTTAATTTAAAAAAAAAATTCTTCCTGGTGCTTCTTGCAAAAATCATGGTGCGCACTATTCACGAGTAAATACGGTATCATAAACAATGTAGCATTGTCTAGCAACTGTTAAGACATAATCATGCTTTTCCCCTATACGCCTTGCATGTGGCGATGCATGGCGATGACCTTGCAGGCAGAGAGTTACTACCCCCACGACATAAAAGGAGCGGTAGGCTGCTAGCATATCGCTACCACCATCCCCCTCCCTTCTCACAATACTTACTGCACTTTTTCCAGCGTACCTTTCTTTTCTTGGCCATTCGTACCTCTCCCCTCACACCTTCTTCCTTATCCCTCACAACACCCGCCCGCTCCGCTTTTCTAGCTTCGGCCGAAGCGAGTGTCGCCATGCGATACAGACTAACAAAGGCTGGCGCGTGCGTGGCAAGTGGGCGAATGTCTTTTGCGATACAACGTGTTTAAACATTTTGAAAATACGAGTTTACAAATGTTTGTATCGCTATAACGAAAGGCTTCATTAACAGATTTGCGTTATAAACGAAATTAAGTACCTTTCAAATGATAGGGAAAATGACGGTGTATTTAAAAACTATTGCAGTAGTGCACGTGACGCTATAGGCCATACTCGTTATAACGCTGTTCCACTGTATGTGGTTTGAACTGTTGCATGCAGAAGTACAAATCTATTCATGCGTGCAGCTGCTTGGAGGCACTGTGCAAAATCAGAAATACGCTAGAACCTGACTGATACAACCTGTCTCAGTTATTAGTTGTCAAGAAATAATAACCTGAACTAAGAGTAATCCAAAAACAGTGCACAAATTCAAGTCATAATAACACAAGCAAAGAGGGAAGGTAGCTTATCGCTAGAGGTCCGTAAGTACTCGAAAAATCAAGCTCGAGCCAAATACCTGGTTGCAGCTTGAGTTTGACTCAAAAATTTTGAATTCCTATATCAGTGTTAGGTCATCCAGTCGGTGTTCGTTGAGTGTGTTTTACTGTTAACAAAAAAAAACAACACAGTGTTTATTACTGAAACATAAATATTTAAAAGTTAGACTTTTTCCAGTAAAAGGATTCCTCGAAAATGTAGATATGAACGCTGATTAACAGCAAAATTATCCTAAAACTGGGCTGCAAATGCGCCTAAGATGCAGCGTCTGATGGAACAGTTTGTTAAATGTTTGCTAGAAAAGATGATAATATTCATTCACAAAACAAATTTTTTAAAGGTAGATATGTTAAGGTTAATATTATTTCTCAGAACTGCACATACGAACACAATTTCCCATCAAAATTTGCATAAAGATGGGGTTGCGAATCGGTAAAATATGCAAATGCCAACAAGATAGTTTTTTTTTTTAATAGAAAAATACGAATATTCATAGGGATAGTTGTTTTTCGCAAGGCACAATCGCAAAATGAACAAATGCTTCCCAAAAATCACATTAATTGTGTGAAGTTAGTAGTGTGGAACACTGTTATAACATCCCCTGTTATAACATTTTCCTGCTTAATAAGCTGCCTTCTCTTGATCTACATACATGTTTTTCAATACAAATCTACCCCGTTATAAAGTTTGCTCTTAAATAAGGCTGACATTTCTTGGGTCTCTTGAGAAGTGTTATAACAGGGTTCTACTGTACATACCTGCCAACTTTTACAATTTGTTCGTAAAATTTATGGATCAGTGCATTATTTTACGAAAGTTTGCAATTTTTTAAGGATAAAAAAAATGGTCATAAGAAATTGGCGACTTTGGCTTAAGAGTAAATTTGGTAAGAGTGGGCGAAGTTGGAAATTTTATTTCAAAAGGAATTCAAAGCAAATTTTTTAAAATATTCGCGAATCAGAATTGACTATTGAGTTGTAGGGTTTTGTTGTCAAGTACACATTGTAGCAATTATTTTTTTATTTAATTTAATAAATACATTTATTTTTAAAAGCTAGGTTAAAGGCATATAAAAAAGAAACGTTTTCCACTGATTTACAAAAAAACTTGATCATAGTTTTTTTTATGTAAGAACACACAAGCTGAAAATTAATCTAGGCAAAAGGAATATTTTAAAGAAGCATATTATTAAAGACTAAAAAAAAACATTTTTCATCACATCAGCACATTCCTTGACTTAAATGCAAAATAATACTAAATAAGAAACTAAAAATTATTTCAGCAAAGTGTGAAACCATACAAAACTTGGACACAATAATTAATTGTAGTGCTCATGTTTTTACACCCCAGTAGTTACGTCGCTTACAAATATATTATTAAATTACGTAAGTTAATATTGTGGAGTGTCAAGTTTATTGAATATTGAAATTTTTTTTGGTGTCCATCTTTGTCTTCTACAAATATGCACTGTAACTGTTCCATTCCTTTATTACTTGCTCTATGTTTTGGTAAATGCAACACTGTTGGCTGTATGGGTATACCGAGGCCACTTAAAATAGCGTGAAGTGAAGCGTAGTTGTCAATTTCCTGCTTTAATTTTATTACATTACTGATATTTGAATCACAATGGGTGCAATTTCACAGCAGTTAAGCTTGTAAAACATGCAGTTTAAGCTCCTATATATTGCATCGTAATGTGTTAAGGCTGTGTTGGATAGGGCATATTTGAATCACAATGGGTGCAATTTCACAGCAGTTAAGCTTGTAAAACATGCAGTTTAAGCTCCTATATATTGCATCGTAATGTGTTAAGGCTGTGTTGGATAGGGCATATTTGAATCACAATGGGTGCAATTTCACAGCAGTTAAGCTTGTAAAACATGCAGTTTAAGCTCCTATATATTGCATCGTAATGTGTTAAGGCTGTGTTGGATAGGGCAGAGCCGATACAGGTACCGGTACCGATATATCGAAACCGGCCGATATCGTAATTATCGGAATTGTGCGCAATTCATGTTTAAACCGCCGATATTATAACCAATATTTTGCCTTGAGAATCTAAGATGATGATGTTTTCAACTTGCCATAATTGGAGTGCTTTGCTCACTGCAGTGAAATCTCATGGTTGCGTTCCCGTGTATGTCGTTTTCCCGTATCAGTCAATTTTTTTGGATGGTCCCAACAAATATCTTATATAGACAATGTTAAAAAAAAAACAGCATGCTATGCCTCTAAATCATTCATTTACCAGCATCCATTGATCAGATGTTCTGTCCGAAAACCAAAATATATTCGGAACTATTGTTTATCTGTGAAAAAACTATCTTAAAATAGTTACTACCAAAATTCAGTAGCGCCAAGAGCAGGTAAACAGACATTCCCTAACCTCATGCTAGTATACGCAACTAGTTGTCGTGAAACGTTGCAATTGTTAACCACCACGTAATTTATTTTTGATAATTCAATCACTATTTGTTTTTAAATAACTCACGTCCAGAAACAGGTAAAACATAATAATTTTTAGGTCAGTACGGTAAACAACCATGTAAATTACAAGCATTAAAGGGGAACAGTATATTTACACAGATTAATTCTGTTAAGATAAAATTACGCTAGTAACTTTTTTTAAGAGTAATGCAGTGATATCAACTGTCACACAAGATTGCGAGTGTTGTTTAATTTGGCAAAATTTAAAAACATTTTGCAGGCAATAGAATTTTTTAGCTAAGTAAAATATAATTTTAAAAAATCAGATTTTTACATGTCAAACTCAACAATTTTTAACATGATTCTGTTTTAAATCATTGTTTTTAATAAAGTTAGTTTGATTTTTGCCACTTTTTTTTATTTGGCAGAAATTTAGTGAATTTTATGTAAACATTCGGCGGATTTTCGAAATTAAGTGCATTTCAATATTTTGCGTAACACAATACTTATGTTGAATGATTGAGATATGTTTTTTCATCCAGTATTTAAGATATGCCCACTGTTCATTACAGGCAATCAACTCAGTATACCCAAGGATGAAAATAATTTTTTTTTTTTTTTGAGGTTAGGTTTTACTTTTTGAGGAGAGGTCCACATGCTTGAGTTTTCCCGCATGCTGAGTTTTTTTCAGTAGGTCCCATGAAAAACAAATAACAGAGGTTTCACTATTTGGTTTTATTAAAATAATCCCTATTTTTAAATTGGTTTTTATTAAAGTCCCCAACTGGCTGTGCCTTTTTTTTGTTTGTTTTGTTGGTTTGTTTGCTGTTGCTGTAGTAATATAACTGTGTTAGGTTAGGGTACGAACGTGGTGAAATTATTTACGTGTGCCAGCCATAAACAAATGATATGGCTGGAATAAAAAGTGATTTGTGGAATTTATTTGTACCGTAAGCAACATGCAAGAATGCAAATATTTGGTTTCGAGAGGCGGTACATCATCAAGGTCCTATAGAACCACAAACTTAAAACGGCACATTGAATGTGCGCACCATTTGAAGGTTTTTATTTTTTGAAACTTGCAATAATGTTATTTTTTCTTGTCAAGGCAGTATCGGTATTGGTATCGGCAATATCAGTAAGTTTGTATCGGAAAAGGCTTAAAAACCATATCGACTCACCTCTAGTGTTGGACACGAGAGAAATGCACATTATTACCATTTAAAATCTGCAGTGCCGAATTAAGTTTGGGAAGATAATGAAGTGTTACATAATATAAAAAGTTTTTTTTCCCCGATTATTTTGTTTTGCTATCTTGTGAATAAAATTAGATACTGACTATTATTTTACACCAAAATGCAGTTTGGAGGCATTCAGTTGAGGATATGTTTTGTTGATGTTACTAAGCCCATGTCATCTTTTGTTTTGTGGACAAGTAATAAATATGTCTACTTTTGTTTTTTGGGAAAATAATAATAATAAATTTAAATTGCCCAAAAGCAATTTTTTTTTCTTCCAAAGTTTGAAGTGAAAAAATTTATTTACAATACAAAGCCGAATATTAAAAATATTTGATTTGAATTCTAATTTTCAAAGCTTCGCCCATCTCTAAAATTTGGAGACGTATAACACCTATACAAAGAAGTCTCAATGTCATTGCATCTTCTTTCTCTCTCTTCGTATTTGCTCGTTCGATCAACAAAATTTACTTGCTCAGCAGTTACCAATCAACAAGCATGGCCGTAAAGTGAAGCAGTTGAGTTGCTGAATCGCTCTGTGTTGAATTTTTCGGTCGCCAAACAAAATTTTACTGCTTAGCAGTTGCTAATCATGGTTGAGAAAGTTTTAAGGTGTCCTGCGCGTTTTGTTCACTTTGGTATGAAGTGGATATTATTTACAAGCTGCTTGCATTTTTGTGGGTTATCGTTTGCTTTTAGAGCAAAATGTTTGTGTTTTGCATCTGTACAATAACAAAATATATAAAATATCGCTCTACATGACTTGTGTATAGGACGTAGCTAATGGTAACTTGTGAGGGTTTTGTCGTTTTATGATTTTAGATTAACAGTAGCAGCATTATATGAAATAAGGATTTTTTATTTATGTGATTTGTGATTTGTTTTATGCGTGTTTTTTTCTTGTTTAAAAATGAGTAACTTAAACAAAAATCAGTATCTCTAAAACACAAAGATTTGTACAGTTCCGGTTTTCCGTGTATACAGAAATTTCAAAAGGGCAAGAAATTTGTGTCCTGCACCTTGTGTGGATGTGATTAGTATAGCACACAATGGTAGAAATTACATAATGAATCATGTAAAAAGCCAGGAGCAAAATAAATAATCTTTACACTAGGTACAAATGCCAACTTGGACGTGTCCAAAGCAGAATGAATTTTTGGTTTTGTTCTTTAGTCGAGCATAATATTCTACTTCGCATAGCAGGTTATGCCGGTGCCAGGTTTTAGAAAAATGTTGCAAAAAACTTCTCCTGTGCCCGTGCAAAAACAACTTGTATTCTGAATGAAATGGTAGCTGATGCAATGTCAGAAGTTGTTCAGCGTTTGCAGACTAGGCCATTCTATATTTTCCAAAGTATGATTCCTTTTTATATATTTATATAGTTGGCAGTTTGTTAGTACTAATTACTTTTTTTTTCTCTTCAAAATTTGAATTAATGTTGTTTATTTTATTGTTTGAAAACTTTTAAATTTCTGCAAAATATGCTAGACAATGTATTTTAAGTGTTTTTTTGTAAAATGTTTTATTTGGTAATAAATAAAGCTAGAGGGTAAGTTGAGAAAAGTTTATTGGTTAGTTCAAATTTGTGCGTATGATTTATGCCAAATTTAATGATTTTATTTATAATGTTTCACTGATAGGAATTTTGAAAAGTTGGCAGGTATGTTAGTAAAAATGTAGTGGGTTCAAATGATCAATTGCAAAAGTGTGGCTGAGCGGTTAGACTGCTCGCCTCCCACCAATTCGAACCAGGTTCAATCTCAGGCCGGTTCACTCCAGATTTTCGCAAGTGGGAATCTTACATATATACAAACCGGTTGAGATGAATGTGTAAAATAAAAGCTACCATCATGATTTCTACACAGAATAAAAAACTATTGAAATAATTCAACCATGAAAAGAAATGTTTTGCAATAGATAGATTTAGAAAATTGCATTTGGTAGAATGTCATATTTTGTATAAACTCAATTTGAGTGCGACAACTTATACACAACTTATAAAATCTGGCAACATTTATTTACATTGCTATGTTTTCTGAATTTTTTTGTTATATAACCATTATAAAAGATTTTACCAAATCATTTTATTATATTTACCTTTTCCCCTTAATGTCAATTTTTTTGAAATAACCTATTCATCTTTTAAGATTTTGATTTTCCTCATCAGTGCTGTTGAGGTGAAGGAAGCATTTACTTGTATTGGACCAGTTCTTAGTGTGTCATCCTGTTGGCGTTAGTATATTTAAGTTTCTCATATTATCGTTATATTTATCTTGTGATACATTATAATCCGTTTGAAGACAACACCATTTAAAAATGTTTTCCCTCCTAGTAAATATTAATTTTATTGATCAGAAATTTACCTGTGCGTTTAACCTACACTTCACCCTTTTAATATGTTTCCTGTGTAAGTTGTTTTCCTGCCTAAGATGTTAAGAAAAATTAAAAAATGAAGTTTTCTTGAATGTTTTAAACTTCTTAATTTATGTGAACAGGAAATAACCGTTTTAATCATAATTTTGAACTACGTTACAAAGGTTATTCAAGATAACAAACGATAAACAATGCTGTCATTTCTTCCCCATTCTTCTCATCTGTTTGCAAGATTCAACTTGGACAAGTTTTCTCTTCTGTCTTATTAAGTCTCATAGTACTAGTGTGTTCTAATTGTGCAGTGGTTGTGTGTTCAACACAAGTGTTGTGTGTTTCAGACCAGCAGTACACCGATCAACAGTCCGCAAGATCTCAAGAACGGCACCAGTGCAGGAAGTGATGGCACGTCTGTTAACTTGACCAAGAAGCGTGTCTCAGATTCCTCTTCAGATTCATTCAACAAAAAAGCAAAGGTGTGATTTTTTTATTTTATTTTAATACACAAAATTATTGATGAAAAATGTTTTCACTGGATTAGATGTCTGTGAGAGTAGGATTTTTTGTTAGAGCAGAACCAGAGTGAGCGTTTTTAAAAGTTTATGTGCGCAAGCTCTTTTATTACTACGTACAATAAATAAGTTTGACAATGAAGATAACATTTGTGTTTTGACGGTAATCTGTTTTCACGTCTCCAGTCCTGAGGAATAATTGTAACTGTAATGTGTCTACCTGGATGATTGGTATGCTTATAGCTAGACACGCCTGTTTCCTCTCAAAATATTCCCATGATTTCTTCAATTTTGATGTGATTTCAGTATATTTTTTGTTACTTTTTCAAAAATTTTGTTACAAATTTAAGATATTTTTTAAATGTAACAGTATTTTAAACAATAAAGTACACTTACAATTAATTTTCTCCAGCAAAATATTGAATTCAATAAACCTTTATACAGCAGACTACTCAAAAAAAGTTTTGCAGCACCAGGATTTATGAGTTACTATGATTATCATAGCCCAAGAGTAAGTATGGGATGAAATTCACACCATCTGTGCAGAATACCATGCCAGACTTCACAAATGTTTTTTTTTAATCCACTGACTGTCCCAGTGCACGTTCTGTACATGCAGCCAATTACAGGTGGAGCAAAACTTTTTTTTTAGCAGTATATAAGAAAAAGCAGGATTTACCAGCATGATTGGATACACAATAGAAAACTGCTGTAACAATGTACCCATTAAAAAGAACTGTTCCACAAAAGAGAGATGTAAAAATATTTTGTAGAATGCAACATTTTGCATCGGCCCAACAATTTAATTGTATATCTTATACCCTATAACTTATGAAAATTTGTGAAATTTTTTAATGTAGCTTTGTTTACAAAATTTTAATAATGAAATGTCAATTTATTTTAATGGGCAGACGTCTTCCGAATAAAAGTATACCACAGATTGGTATATAGGACCTCCCTGGTCCCAATGAAAATGTAAACATTACGGTCAGTCTTTTATTTAGCAAGTGTATAGCCGACTTAACAATGGCTTCTTTCAGAAAAATCTAACAATTCAACAAAAAATTTATTTATTTCAGTAAACATATGTCTTTGTCAATAAAAGTATACTCCAGAATGGTACATAATTACCTCCCTTTCCCCTAAAACAAAAAGTAAACATCAGCGTTCAAGTCATTTTGAGGGCCGTGAGCAGTAAATTTGTAGTGGTTTCTTGCAGAAAAATCATTGGTTTTATTACCAATAGATAAATAAATTTCAAAATTCAGATGTGTCTCAAATAAAATATTGTACCAGAAACTTGGGGGTGCCAGGCAGTTCACTTACTCCTTTATCACATTTTTTTGATAGATTTTCACCATCCTCCCCTCCTCACCCATTGTAGAATACCAATTAAGAATAGCAACACAACACACATGTTATTATTGTAGACAAACAAGCATTTTTTTTAATTATTATTTTTTCATGGACATTTCTTACATTATTGCCCGGATTTTTTCATAAAATTTTTGATGGTTTCCGAGAATGACATCAAAATCAATGCCCTTATTTAACCTGCTACTTGTTAAATAGGGGTCCCACTGTGCAAAGAAAACTTTAGAACAGGCTTGGTTTTTATAGAAAACATGTTTGTTGACTTAGAGAAAGTAGTTTATTAAATAGGAAAATGCTATAAAAGAGTATTTACGTTAGTTCAGAACCCACTGTATTGTTATGTTTGCATGACACAATATTTAACACTTCTATTTTATGCTCATACTTCATACATACACACCAAACCACCCTTTTATCAATTTTGGTGAATTGCTTTCAATATATATTTTACTAATTTTTCTGCATTTCCTTTAAAAGTTTTGTGTTTCTCTCACAGTACTCGCTAATTTTCGATCCAATTCTCAATTATACTTCAATATTTTATGCCTTTTCAGAGTAGCTAAAGGTATATTAAGTAGGGCCAATGTTATTTATCCATCAAGAAAAGTATTTTTTTTTTTTTTTTCATATAAATGGAAGTATATTTATAAATAAGTAATAATAGGTTTTCAGTATTTTGCCAATTCACATTCACAACCAGAATGTAGTAATGTGTTTGGGCTATTCTCAGTCCTTGTTACTATGTATTTGGCTGTCTTCAAATATTTTGAGATCTACATTTGTTAACTAGAAAAATTTCTAACTTATTCCTTCAATTTTTTGTTTTAAAATGATTTATAATTGCATAAATTACATCACAAATCAATTTGAAAATGGTACCACTTATTCATTGCGTGTTTTTCTCAAAAATAACATTGGCCAATGGTCATTCTCATTTAGTGTAAAAACCAACCCGACCACCACTGCCACAACCATCAACTAACCGCAACAACCCACCACCACCAC
>NQII01001422.1:318939-366055 GCA_002778355.1 Clitarchus hookeri
ATATATTTATCTGTGAACTCCAGCCATTTATTTGTAAACAGATGTACGCGAGTCATGAGCAGAGTCATAGGAAACCTGTGATGTTCGCCTTTAAATCCAGGTCTTTATGTTGGTTTAAGATTCGGTAAAAAATGACGGGGCTGATTAATATTGTAAAACGTACAACCACACCATATCATTTTTGTGTCTAAATAAAGTAATAACCTGATTTCACTGTCTATAACCGATACTAATGTATCGGCCTGATACGGATACATTAAAAAATGGTTAAGTATCGGTTGATACCGATACTTGGTATCAGTATCGGAACAACTCTACAAATTTTGCATGTCTCGTATGCACTCAATCAGCTAATATGAAGACAATTACAGGAAAGACTTTCTGGGCTGCTAAGTGAAGTTTATTTCCTATATTTATGTAAAATTCACACTTATCTAATTAGGCCTAACAAGTTCATATATTAAGAACTGAAAAAATAGTATTTTAATCAGTATTTCCAATAAATTTATGATTTATTTGAAATGTATATTTGACAAAGTCTAAAAAAAAAAAATTNTTTGAAATGTATATTTGACAAAGTCTAAAAAAAAAAAATTATTAAACAAAATTTTATAACCTCTCAATGCAATATTTTAGATCAACTTATGAAGCTAGAAATAACCAATATGTACTCACAAATATTGTTGCTATTGAGACTAGCATCTTTTACTATTTCTGAGACTAGTCTGTTCCGTTTATGGTCACACATAAATCCTGCTGAGCTGAAAAGTCTCTGATAAAACTGTAGATGACGGAGTAGGCAGAAACTTCCCGGCGACTGCCCTCAGCCTCTGGAATTCAACTTTGTTTTTCCATAACAGCAGCACATCAGCATCTGGTGGCATGACTGGTTCTCTCAGATAACTGTCTACTTCAGCAGTAGCAGACAGTTCAGAATTTTCCACTACAGGGGCATCTTCCATTGTGGTGGAATAAAAATTCCATATACTGTGCTCCTGCCCAGTCAATTAGACAGTGTTTGTATGAATAACATGTTGGCAAAACTATTTCTTAATTTTTTACTTACCAGTTGTTCATCAGCAGCAGTAGTTTTGGAAGAGTATCTACACAATCCACTGCCAGTACCAGTTTCTCTCTTGCAGAATTTAGTGATGCAGAGGAAGAAAAAAACAAATCCCTTGAAGAGTGGAAACTGCATACAATGTCTGCTGCTCCAAATCTTCACAAAGTAACTGGAGAGAGGCTTTCAGATCATTCAGAATTCCCTGGATACCAGATCCGACTGGTGCAGGTTTCTCGAGTTTCTTCTTGATGCTATTAACAATTAGAATGACCTCAGATAAGCNGTGGTGGAATAAAAATTCCATATACTGTGCTCCTGCCCAGTCAATTAGACAGTGTTTGTATGAATAACATGTTGGGAAAACTATTTCTTAATTTTTTACTTGCCAGTTGTTCATCAGCAGCAGTAGTTTTGGAAGAGTATCTACACTTAGGTGACGGTCATGGTCAAAGAGAGAACGAGAATTTAGTGATGCAGAGGAAGAAAAAAACAAATCCCTTGAAGTGTGGAAACTGCATACAGTCCGCTGCTCCAAATCTTCACAAAGTAACTGGAGAGAGGCTTTCAGATCATTCAGAATTCCCTGAATACCAGATCCGACTGGTGCAGGTTTCTCGAGTTTCTTCTTGATGCTATTAACTATTAGAATGACCTCAGATAAGCNATACCAGATCCGACTGGTGCAGGTTTCTCGAGTTTCTTCTTGATGCTATTAACTATTAGAATGACCTCAGATAAGCCAACTTTTGATCAACTCACAACAAATTTTTCATGATCAAAAATTCTCAGCATGTCAACTACATGTTCCATAAGGTTCCAGCTGTGTGCAGTTAATTCATAAGTCAACTTCAGGTCCGTAGCTGATATCGATATTGCATGCTTCTGTTCAAACATCCGTGACAACATGTACAAAGTGGAATTCCATCCTTGTCACTTCATCTTGAATTAGTTTGTGCTTGCTACAGCTTATTGCTTCCTGAGCTTTATGTAAAACTTTGCAAGCATTTGCACTGTGTTGGCAATGTCAGACAATTTTTTCGACAACTTGTAATTAATGTATTTACCTGCTTAGAACTGAAAAGCGCATCCTTCAGAACAAGTTGTAATGTATGGGCCAAGCAAGGAAGATGATAGCCTGACATTTCTAAGGCAGAAACAACATTCTTTCACTGTCCCNTTGTAATGTATGGGCCAAGCAAGGAAGATGATAGCCTGACATTTCTAAGGCAGAAACAACATTCTTTCACTGTCCCGCACGACTGCAACCACCTTATCTTGCAAATTCCACTCACTAAATGTTTTCTTTAAAAATTCAAAAAGATTTTATAATGTGACTAACCTCGGGGAGAGGCACAACCTCGTTACAAACATGGTGAAGAACAAAGTCGTCAGTGGCAAAATGTACTGTAAGACCAAGATAATCCTCGTTTGAAGTCGATGTACATAAATCAGGTGTAAAGCTGACATGTTCTGCATGTTTCACAAATTCTTGAGTTTTCTCTCTTTCTCCCCATATAGTTCTGGAATAACCTTTCCAGCAATGGTATTTCTAGATGGTAGTGTGTATCGTGGTTCAAGGTGTGTCATTAAATTCCTAAATCCCCTGTCCTCAACAATAATAAAAGGGACGATTATTCCAACATTATTTTCGCTATATTCTGTGTAATGGCTGTAGCTCGTGGATCANCAACAATAATAAAAGGGACGATTATTCCAACATTATTTTCGCTATATTCTGTGTAATGGCTGTAGCTCGTGGATCACCTGGCTTAAATGATGTTTTCTTCTCCCAGAGACTTGTCGATGTCTGCTTATGCCGTTCTTGTTTGAATTTTTTATGTAGGCCTTGTGAAGAAGAAGATGCTTCTTCCAGACATTTTAAGTTGCAGGGAACACTGGATGACTTGCTGCTTCATGCATCTTTGCCCAAAAGATCTTCTGAAACATCATTATTGGCAATTTTCTTGTACTTGTCGTGTTAACTTCTCATGTTACTTGCTGTGCGACTAACCCCACCCCGTGAAATTTTTGCCAAGCACAAACTGCAAAATGCGTAATTCGCGTCTTTTTCATCAACTGAAAAATAATTCCACACATCACTAGGCATTTTCTTCACGTCTAAGTAAATAAAATCCTCAGTACATCGAAAACTTTACAACACTACCCACGTGCACATTTTTTGAACAAAGATGGAAACACCTTCAAGCNATCCTCAGTACATCGAAAACTTTACAACACTACCCACGTGCACATTTTTTGAACAAAGATGGAAACACCTTCAAGCATAGATATAGATGTTGGTTGCATTCACCACTAGGACAAAATTAAGGGTCTAAAATATTTGGTAAAGGTAAACACGAAAAAAAATATAGCTTCAAATACATTCCAACCAGACTGCTACAACTGACACCTGGCAAACATTAATCATATCACCATACTGCAATTTTCCATGCTGTAAAAAAATAATGTGTGAAAGGTATAAATTTCAAAACTGAAAATATAGAGTGGCCGCTGACTGCACGTAGCTACGACATTTTGTCTGCAAGTGTTTGTGGCAACTCAACCAAAACACAGTTTTCAAGTACACATTTAAACTATTTGTGTGAAGAATTGCAAGTTTTTATTTATTATTATTGTAAACAAGAAAAATAGGCAGAATTATTTTTAAAATACAGCGCCCGGGAATACAATAAATTNTTATTATTATTGTAAACAAGAAAAATAGGCAGAATTATTTTTAAAATACAGCGCCCGGGAATACAATAAATTATTGAAACTGGTTGGCAGAAGTACGATCTTAACTGTTGGCAGTACTGCTGCCAAATTAATAAAAATTTAGTGCCCATGTTTATTTTTACATGCGTCTCAATTTCCCATTTAGATAACAACACAGGAATTGACTGCAAATAGTAAGTCCATTTTGTTACGTGGATTAGCATACATTTGTGGTTTGCAGCGACTCGTAAATACGCTACGGTTAAAGCTAACCTAATTTGATGATAACTTATAAGAACTGAGATCGAGGTAGTCAGACACTAGATTCTCACGATTCTCATCAAGCACAAAATTTAATTCTAAAACCGCAAATATAATTGTATTCTAATAAAAATTGTGTAAGCGGATCGTCAACAGTATTGCAGTATATCCCAATTGTAATCTGTAATCACAATCCAAGAAGAAAAGTCAAAAATCACTATTGAAAAGCGTATCCCGAAGCTAAACACGGCGCTCCGTGCACAAACACATGGGAACATGGCATGGCCACGAGAGAAGGTTCTCATGTGAGAGATGGGGAAGTTCTGTAACCTGTACTGTTATTGGCTACTACTATTGCTATGCTCGCGTGATTGGAGGATAATCATGCACTCAGAGTGGCGGAGGGTTGTTAGGCTAGGGGGTTAAGAACAAAGGAGTCTTTCATGACATCATGTTTCACGTGAAGTCTATCTCGCTAGGCATGCACACACCATGCGGCACACTCAACTCGGTTACTGCTTCCAAAGTTTCTAACAGATTTTGCATTCTTTTTTTTTATATTGTATATGTAGTGTTTGGCAGGTGGTTTAAGGGTACCTAATGAGAAATACCTACATATTATTATCGTGGCCCCGTGAATGTATTTTTTTAATCAGTTTCATTGCAATTGATTATATTTTAGTAGAGATGTTTTATTCTTTTTATAAATTTTTGCAATTTTTTGATTGGTTCTGAAAATCTTTACTTAAGATTGCTGTTTTCGTTACATGTGCGTTATTTCAGGGTTAGACTAGTAGTATGTATGGTAGATAAGATTGGATTCACCCACCAAAGGTGATACTTCTTATTCCAAAGTTTATTAAACAAAGCACAGGACAGCCACATACCTGTGTCAAATCCATTTCACTACTGTGTGTGACGCTGCACTGTGTACTTTGAATGGCATTTCGCATTTAAACTGCATCTTTTTTAACTTCATTACAGAAAACCCGTAATGTTTTAACACTTTCTCACAAAGCTTCGTCTATCATAGTCGTAGGTGCCAGGCAAGTGGTACTGATTGCACACACATTCCAGCTACAGGGGGGAGCAGGAAACTGGCCGCGCTCCCCTCACCCTACCAGAGCGCACATACAGCCTGCAATAAGTTTACATTTTNTACCAGAGCGCACATACAGCCTGCAATAAGTTTACATTTTGCTAATAAAGCCTCAGATTTTCCTGCATTAAGGCAATGAAGTGCTAACTCTAAAAGTTACACGTACTTTTTTTCAGGGAGATGTCTGCCTATTAAAATAAATTTTTATTTAATTAATATGATTTTGTCATTTTCCACCACACATGATTTGAAGATGGACTTAATGTGAAAAATTTTCACAATTTTATGCATAGGGGTTGGGGGCGAATCCAAATTGGTGCTAAATTTCCCAAATTTCTCATTAAGACTGTCTCTTATTAACTACCTTATTCCAGAAAACTGTGAAGGGTCGTATCAGTGGGTTTTTACTGTAGTTCAGAATTACATCCACTGTGGTCGGGCACTAGCTTGTAACACTTGAGTATCGGTGAATTTGCCTTTTATCCGTGGGCTGTAATGGAGCCTACAAGCCTGGTAGGTGTTGTGGAGTGTTCATCTGACGAGATGTGACCTTGTATTCTTAGGGGTTTCTATGAACACGTGCACTTCAAAGGGGTAGTGTAGGGTGTCATGAAGCTGAAGTATGCCACAGTTTCCTTATGGCTTCTCTGAGAGACAATAATATGTTTCTGTCTGCTTCCACAAGTGATTTCTTACTTGCTGTTAGCCGACTGTGGTTTGGCGAGATGGTTAACTAGGTGGGCTTGAGATCTGCGTACTGCGGAGAGCAGGCCCCCTTCTGTGTGAAGTGGACTGGATCTCCTCTTGCATATATTCATTCTCATATTTGAGTGCTGGCAGAATGTACTCCAGTTTCTTATCCAGGCTGGGCAGCACATATTTCTGTATTCTGAATGGGGATATCATGCTTGTTACCAGTTCCTGCAGGAAATCCAGGCTAAAGATGGGAATTAGGACGAGGCACGTTCAATGATTGGGACAGCGTTCGTCTAAGACGACATCCCAGCAAATGACAGGGCATGGCAAGGGTCAGAATAAGGCTGTAAGCACCTGTCCTGCTGCCAGCTGATTCCCTTCGAGATCGCAGTTCAAAACCTCCGTGGGTCCACGTGATTCACGTGCTGAGATACAGGTATCTAGGCCTGCTATGCCCCGAAAAAATTCCGGCAGCGTTACTAGTCTCTATGAAGAACAGGTATGGTGGAACTGGATGACCACTGTTCTTCGAAAGGGCCGCAGGTTGTGCTGACCCTACTGTGTGTTGCTACAACGTAATGGACAACTTTACGTACACCTCTGTCAGACCACAGAGTTGTAGAATGAATTAGGTTGTTCTAGATATCAGCCATATCTGTTAAGGGTGGGAGTCCTCCCAATTTTCATGGTGTCAGTAAGACGAACGGATCATCTTGCACAGTATTAGACTGATGTAATGACTGCAATGGGTATCACATTCAACCTTTAGTTTGGGTTGTGCAAATACAATGTCACAAAATCGAAACGAAAAATGTGTTATGAATTTTTGTGAAACTGAAACGAAAATGAAAAATAATTTCATAAGAACTCTGTCTTAATGAAAGTTTAACGAATTTCATAACATTTTAGCCTATTCATTATGGCAATTTCATTGCAAAACTAAACCAAAAAAATTAAGGATATGGAGTATTTACCAAAGTGGTTCTTGCCTACATGTAAATTTCTCTTTTATGTAGTTATTTTTAATGAAAACCAACAAAATGATTTCCAGACAAAAATTTCCTTTGCTGGTGCACTAAATGAACATTCATTAAACACCTGAATATTTATTGAAGTCAAAGATTTTCGTTTCATTACAACTTTCGGTAGTAAAATTTCTTACCGAAACGAAAATGAAAGTTTTCGTTTTTGTTTTTGTTTTGGTATACTGAATATTCGCACAACCCTACCTTTGGTATATATTTTCGTGTGCAGTTCAAAGGGTCGGAGTTTGGACGGCCATGAGGGAATTGAAATCCCTGCTTTCTTTCGCAGCTGGGACCGTAACACTGCTCAATCCAGGCATTAGAGCAGTGGTGGCTTGAGGCCGGCTAGCTACAGGAGCATTTAAAATTAACTTTGATGGCACATTAAATGTGTTTCAGTGGTTTGGTAGAAAACATGTACCTAAAAGATGGTAGGATATTTTGTGGTTGTCTTAAGTATGGAAAGCATTTAATAAACGTTTTGCACAGAAAAACAAGTTTCAAGATCACATCTCATTTTCAACTATAATTTTTTTGGGCGTGAAAATGGCTAAAACAGGGGCAGTTTATTTTTCTTCCAGAATATTTTTCAATTGCTAATTTTTTCTGTACAGAAACTTTAGAATTGTAGTTAGGCACGCATCATATTTTTATATTTTTATCTGTTGTAGCACGCCACAAAAATATAAGGTTCCTCCTCAGAGACATTGTCAGGGTATTTGCATGCCAGTTCACAGCCTTGCGCATAGAGGTGGTGCGTGAGCAAGTGTCTGCCTTAGAACTCGTGCGTTTCATGCCTGGAAGATGCAATTAGCTGCAGGCAGGTGGAACAACTAATGTTCTGTGCCACCCTGGATAGGCTTGACCAGCATGGTTGTCGCTCGTATGGAAGACCCGGAAAACATGGAGTTTTGTACACAGTAGCTAAATGTCTGTGATATTCAAGCTGTATTTGGTAGTTGTATCATCAATCGTCCACTGTTACTGGAATATTATATAGTTGTTTTTAATGATTGTGGATGAAATGTTTAGGTGATTTTCTTTGCAATATATGTGGTAAGTAAATTTGTAAGATCTGAGAAGTATTTTGGTGTAAAAGTGAGCTGTAGTGCAAAGGTGTCTATCATTATAGAAAAATATGTAAAGCAAAAGGTCGGGGGAAAAAATTTTTTGCAATTTCTTTCATGGCTGGCAGGTTAGTGTTCCTTGAACGTTGGACTGCAGTGGTTTTGATATGCCCTGTTCAACTCTTAAGCCAGTAATAAGCGGGAAGAAATAATGTCTCTGTATCACGTTCAGCCAATTTGAATAAAATGAAGCTTTGCATCATGGCAGTAGCTGATGAATAAACAATTGTAGTGAAGAGTATTTAAAGAACTGAGATGTGTGGGCTGCTACCAAAAGAATTTGCGGAATTCAGGTACCTCAAGTAATATTCTTTTAAGAAATACATTATATTGCTTATAAATTTCACTTTAGATTAAGGCTGCAATTGTTTGAGATTATTAATTTTTTTTTAATTGATATGTGTTGAGAGTTTCAGTATTGTTTTTTTTTGTGTACAGTTTATTTATTTTTCATGTATTGAAGGCTGCTCTGTTTTGAAATGTTGCACCAAGTCAATGACTCTGCTGTTGGTCCAAATGTTTCATGAGCGAGTGGTCTTGGAGACATTAGGTAATAGTATCTGTGTTATTGGTAACAGTGCTTGATGTGTGTTCCTTGTGTGCAGGACTCGCCAACCATCATTTGTACATGACCCACTGCTCATCCGTAGCAAGTGAGATTCCTGCAATGAATTGTAAGTAACTATTATTTATTGCTAGCTTCCCACACATTCACCATCGACTACCGGAACTTTTATATTTTTTTACAATTTCTCGTCCACGATAAATATAGAGTGATGAGTGGGTGTTTTATTTGTTCCGTGACATTGACACTCATGTTGGGAGTTGAAGTGCAGAGAAGTTAGAAGTGAACTAAGATTTTGTTGTGTGGTGTCGATAGCATGGTACGACATGCAGCTCGTGTGGAAGTTTGGACCAAGACACGAGGTAAGTATGATGAAGACTGGCCCTACAGTTGACTTAACTGTGTTGGAGACCAAGCTACCANGAAGTGCAGAGAAGTTAGAAGTGAACTAAGATTTTGTTGTGTGGTGTCGATAGCATGGTACGACATGCAGCTCGTGCGGAAGTTTGGACCAAGACACGAGGTAAGTATGATGAAGACTGGCCCTACAGTTGACTTAACTGTGTTGGAGACCAAGCTACCAATAAGGAATAAGGAATTGTGATGTTTCAGAAATGTGCAAGTGACCTGTTATAGTCAACTTGCTACTTTGATCTGGTTACAAGCTAGCCTCTTGTCCAAAAGAAAGCTATTTTTTTATTTTTCTTGTATAGCCAGTAATTGATCTTTATAAAATATAAAAGAAAATTAATTGTTTATTGTAAAACACTGACAAGACTTGCATTGGAAACTTGTTTCAGTGTTAACTAATTTTTTTTTTTTAAATATATTATGTGATATAGTGTCACTAAAAATTATTGTTCTTTATACTGTTCTTTTTTTGCATGTTAATAAAGTTTTTTAATACGTGTGTTCCTTTTTTAGTTGTAGGGTTGTGGTTTTGCACACATTTTGTTTTGTGTGCTATAGGATAACAGTTGTACTTTGTGGCTATTCTGATTGGACGTTTTAAAGGGGTCAATTCAACAAGCTAAACTTTTAAGTAATGACTTCTGTAAACTACAGTGTTACTGCAGTTACTGTAAACTGCTTATGGCTTAGTTAATTTTTCTAATGTTTTGTGGATTTTAATAATTTCTTTGGTTCTTGAAAACAATTTCATTTTTTTCAATAGACCGCTGTATTTCCGAGGCATCTGCGGATATTCATTTGCCATTGTGAACCAAAGTGTGAAGTCAATTGTAAATATTCATGTAAATTCGAATTGAATGAGAATACAGTAGAACCCCGTTTTTACATTCCTGCTATTCCTGCTATTCCTGCTATTCCTGCTATTCCTGCTATTCCTGCTATTCCTGCTATTCCTGCTATTCCTGCTTCCTTGTTTTCTCAACATTTTCTTCCAGTTTATGTTTAATGCATTGCTTTCCTGCAAATTTTGTTGTCTCCACTTTTTACGCTGCATATAAAACATAAACAATGTTGGATACGGTTGTCAATGCCAGAGATAATGAGTTCATGAAATGTTGCGCTACTGCTACACTTAATGGTGTGTGCTGTGATCGGGGCCGGGCCGCATTCAGCACGACGGATGCCGAGAAAGCTAGATGCCTGCAATANTAGTCGAATGTTTCTGCCATTGCAATTGCTAGTATGTTAGTAATGTCTCACTTGTTGACTATGGAAATAACCATCAGCATTGTATTAACTCAAGTTTATTTCTCATGATTGTAAAAAAAAATTATAGCAAACATTTTTTATTAAATAAATATTGCAAAATACCAAAGTCTAATGAGTACGGGGGAACTTGCATTGAGCTGGCGTAAGAACTGTTAATTCCCTTTGCTATACTTAGAAATGGCAACATTGCTGCATATAATGCTGCACAGTGTGGTCAGAGAGCAAAAAATATAAATAAACAAAGGAATGGAAATTAAAAGAACTGGAAGATATTCATCTTGAGTGGTTATTTTGGGAAACATGTTGCAAATCCACCATCAGCGGAACAATTGTGCATTGAAAAATGTGTAATTACTTTTTCATTAGACAGTGAAGGTTTTTCTGCCTGGAATAGTTTGATTTATAAGCAATTTTTTGCTGGTTTCAACTGCTTTTGCAAACTTTTTGTATATATTTTGAGGTTAAGTCTTACATGTTAATTCATAACTCAAAGGAAGTGTGACGTAAAAGCATTTCTGAAATATGTATGCTATCATAATTTTTTATTTAATTCTACCCATAGGAAGTGTTTAATGAAGAAGAGGAGAAAGAATTATGGGGACAAGGTAATTTTGTTTAATTTGAAAGCTTCTCCTCAATTTACACCTACCTGCTTTACCCTTTTTTACTTTGTTGCTTTGAAAAGTGTAAAAAAGGGGTTTCACTGGCAAAGTACCTACAGGTCACAGTTTGAAAAACTAGGAAAAAGGCACTGTTTCAATATATAGTAGAGCCGTATTAGAACAACCCCTCAAAGTTTCCAGAAATAAGGTGATTAAAACAGGTTAGTCGTAATAGATATTTCAAGAAATTTTGGACAGCTTTTGACTCACCCCGACCCCTATGCCAAAATTTGCNTTTTTTTTTTTTTTTTTTTTTGCATGAAGTCAGCTTTTAGTCATCTCTAGCGCAAAGATAAGTTTTTTAAATCAAATATAAATTCATTTCAATAGGCAGACAGACGTCTTGTGAAAAAGATAATATGCTAGTGGCGTATACTTAGCCTCGCCTCTCAAAACGTTAAAAACGAGTGGCACAAGGTTTAACCAGAGGCTTTGTTAAGTCCACATTCAATTGTTTCTAATGTGAAAATAACACATGTTTTCAATAAAATTTAATAGGTAGAAGATTTTGGGGGTTGGAGGGGGGGGGAATATATATATATACATACATACACGAGAGGCTTATACTTAGTCTTTCCTCGACTCCCAAAATGTTAGGAACATTGAGTGGCATAAGTTTTTGGATGCGGTCTGTACATGAAACAAAAAAAAAATGAGCAAAGTGTGAAAATGTTCCTGACCATAATAAAATAACATCGAAGGTTGTGCTACCATCAAATCATCAGCAAATTGCACACTCGAGTCTTCAGTAAACTTCTATGTAAAAAATACAAACATACATTATATACATAAAATCATTTCAGCTTCACCAAAATTCTCAAACATGAAATGCACTTACCATAGCTGTTTACAACAAGAATATTCAATCTTGTAATCGTAAAAAAAATATTTAAGTAAANCCCCCCCCCCCCCCTTCACTTTCACAGAGGTGGGGGGGGGTAATTCCCACTCTGTTTACATGCATATATCACAACTTTCCATTTAAATTTACATTAACTTGCTTGTCCATTTTCCATTATCACTCGTGTATGTGGGAAGCGTGCGTGAGAGAATGGGAATGAACTGAAACTATCAATGCTGCCAGTACAGATGTAACCAACTTGGCAATGTTGCGTGCATGGTCATGTCGCTCATGCGCACCCACAATTATACCGTTACCAAGAATGCCTGCTATTGTCTCGCTGGAGCGCGTAGTTGCCAAACGTCAGTTGTTACCGTACGTGAACAAAACTACTGCTTAATGTACGCAAGATTTTTAATTTTCCAGTTTTATAGGTTTCAAATCATGGCATGGCTCGTGCACACATGCAGCCTATACAATCCATAATACAGTTTTTATTTGTCTCTATCAAAAATTACAAGTTTTTGAAAATAAGTATTATTACTTTAATGTGACCAAGGGAGCAACAGTATTTGATTGCTGTGAAGTAATATTCCCAACATAGACAGAGAGTTAATCAACACATGCTTGACGAGGGAACGAAGTGGACGGGAGGGCGTGCGTTACCAATAACCTGCCAACTGACTGCGTACGATGTGTACCCAAAGATTACGTGCAAGTTCAGTATTAATTATTTGTATATACACAAATGCATACACAGCTGCAGTGGACATTATGATATGTCTGCACATATTGTTACCACCTTAATGCAGTGGACAAATGTGACTTTTGCATTAGTCTTCTGAAATCAAATACGGTGCTTCAAAATACTTCCAACACGCAAAACATTTTTTTCTTTATTTTACTTGTACTTTATACGGAATATGTTAAAACAGTGTTCTATTGTTAATGTTGTTCACCATAAGTGATTACTTGGTGCTTTTTTATTTATTGAGTAAAACACAGCAGACTTGTTTATTTGAAGTAAACATTAAATGAAATTGCGTGGCAATGTTTATGTTGACATGAAGCAGAAGGATATGCAAATGGAAGAAAGAAGAATGTACAAAGGGTTTTCGAAAGTGCTCACGTGACTACGTACAGTGCGATAGCCTGGAGCTCTTCCCACTTATTTGATACTAAATTGCCAGGTCAGCAGCAATTGTTCGCAAAATCAAGCCGAAAAACTAAGCATAAGTCATTAAACAGTAGTAATATACCAAGAGAAATCCAAGTCATAATAACAAAAGCAAAATGTGAAGGCGAGCGAGCGTGAGCACAATAGCAGGACAAACTCGTGATGGTAGTCATGCACAGAAACATTGTTCTGCCTGAGGGGAAGGGTGGGTGGAGTGGAAATTTATTTTTCAACTTAGTTCCCTCAAATTTTCTGATTTTTTCACCCGTATTTTTCACTGTTCCTCAAAAAAAGAGTTTAATAGAAAGACAAGCACAATAAATGGCGTTGATATAGAAATATTCTGCTGTACAATGCAGTTAAAAAACTTACCCAAGATTAAAGCTATGCCAATTCAAATAGGTTTCTGTCTAATTTACTGATGTAGACAGAATCGTTACAATCTGCAGATAATTTTCCACCAATTTGGCAAACATAAAATGTTGTACTAGTTCTGCTTTATTCTTGAGTATACAGTGGAACCGCGTTATAACGATAGTCGACAATGGCAAAATAAATTATCGCTATAGCGAGTTATCATTATATTATTATTGTATTTGCCCTTTTAGATCCCGTTTTTAAAGAATGCCGTTAACTACGCCAGTGACAAGTTAGTACAGGGGCATTATGTAACGAACAGCAGACACCACTTTGCTTCCTCCTCCATTCTTCTTCTCCTGCCCCAAATTTTCGGGTTGCGGGAGGGAGTTATTTGCCTACCAATACCTCTTCTCCTGTTTTGCCCCCCTCCACGCCTCTCTCAGTTAAACCTGTCTCTCGCCCCTCTGTTCGCTTCCTTTCTTCTCCTGTCTCCACTCCCTTTCCCATTCATGTTGTCCATCAATATATTCCTCCAAGCCTTTGTTTCCATGCCAGACAGAGGATTGACAGCCTGTCAGGTAGAGAAAAAGGAAGAGGCGTCAGGACGTTTTCTTGAGGGGTGACATTCCATCACGGGGAAAAAAAAACCAGCACATCACTGCGTAAAAGAAAAGGAAGCCAGTCGGTAGTTAGAAAAAAAATCTCCTGACACAGTTGTTGCCGTTCTTCTTTTAACATAATTAAAGTATTTTTCAAACATATCATAATCACCACCTATTAATGTAAAAAAAAAAGAATAATTTGTACATATTTACTAACCTTAAATAAATTTAATACAAGTTTATCTGTATACATTAAATCTTATATTCACACTTTGTTATTGTTCTATTCTTCAGTAGATTAAATAAATCATTTAATGAATTTTACCTGTATTGGTTGAATGAAGTTGCAAGCAAAATGCAAGTATTCAAAATTGAACCGATATTTTTTGTTATTCAACCCATCCCTAGTTTAAACATTTTAAAAATACGAGTTTACAAATGTTTGTATTGCTATAGCGAAAGGCTTCATTAACAGATTTACGCTATAAACGAAATTAAGTACCTTCCAAATGATAGTTTTTAAATGCATCGTCATTGTCCCTATCGCAATAGTGGATGACGCTATAGGCCATACTCGTTATAACGCGGTTCCAATGCACTGAATGTTCATGGGGACTGGTCTGTGGAATGACATTTAGGAAAATGTATAATTAATAGAAAAATAAACTCGAAAAAACAGTTTTTGGGGCATACTTATGTGTGTAATTAAAATACTTCATAAATTGATGCTGAGTAGTGTGGCTGTAAATGTCATAAATACCTTTGTTAAGATGTCTTGTGTGAATGCTTCACTATAACAAATAAGCAACATTCGTGATCCCTTCAAGCGTTAGTGAAAATTTACTACAAACTACCATAAAAGCAGTATAAAAATAATTACAACCTTGCAGACTGAAAGTAAGAATGTAAACTAATACACACTACACTTAACCATGGTTGTGTTCATTTATATGTATCTCGCTAGAGCTGTGCCAAATCACCGATGCCATTACTGACAGTTACAATGTGTGAAAAAACTTTTTGCTTATATTTAATTTAAATTTCGATTACCCTTATACGTAAACAATGGTATTGATGAAGTGCCGCACAATTAAAAGCAAATTTTAGCTTATTTCAATTTACAGTGTCCAAAAAGTAAATTGAGTAATATAGTAATATAACAAGCCATACGAAGTTCAAGTGAAAACAAAATACATAGGTCTGTGTTTATAAAAATACTTATGCATAAGGTTGTTTACAGGTTTTGTTTGTTGCCGTTGACAGGCAAGTGAGCGGCTTGAAACAAAAATGGTGGATTGTTTTTATACAGGCATTGATTCCACAATATACAGGTTTAATGTTACTACAAAATATGTAGTGTTAAATTACAAATTTTGTTTGAAAAAACAGTGTAGAAGTTTAGCATCTTTTCACTGATAACTTCATTTGCTAGATGCCCTGTACTGTTGGTGAAAGCTCTTTGCTTCACACACAAAAACTTTCCCTGTTCACAAACGCAAGTCTTATCAACAATATATACTGAAGAATAACTCACAATTACCTGCAACACTTTATGTTTGTTAAATTGGCGGGAAATTAACTGCATAGTTTATACATGGCAGAAGCACCAATTTGGTTAACATTGGAAAATTCTACAGAACCGATACGAATATTCATAGCTCTATCACCCATATTGCATATCAGTAATTGTGTCAACTTAGTTAATCTTCACCCCTTCCCCTGCAGTTTATGCAGGTAAAGCAAAAACCAAGAACGAAAAACTGAGATAATAAATACTTGAATGTAGAGAACAATTCTTATGAAAATATCATTACCTTGAACTGAATAGCTCTGCCTACTACACATTTGTTATGGATACTGAGTTGACTGCTTGAACTTAGAGAAGAAGCTAGCTTATATGCTGCCTAGTTTGGTCAGCGTAGTGTCGCTGGCTGAATGTTACACTGCAGGTGTTTACCAAACTCAGTGCATGTGGGCAAGGGACAGGCGACAAGATCTGAACTCAAGGTGTTGCGAGTGTAGTGGGACTCGGTCTTCCCTAGACAGTAGCAGGCCCCGCCTGGTAGAGCATTGCCTTGAACAGTTGACCTCTGGTGTCAACAGCTGTGTCGTATACTAAGCCTGGCGTGTCTGTTTCCCCATCTCTACCTCGACTGGTATGACAAGCAGTTTAGGTCGTGAGCATCCAACTACAAGACATTGTTTTACTTCAAATGTTTCTGGATGTAAGAATACAAAGATTGTAATTAATTACTGAAGTGTAATTGTTTGCTAGGAAAAGTGAGAGGAGTCTGAATGATTTAAAAATCCCTATTTATTGTAAAGTTCAAATGAGGAAATAATCTTCGTGCAACTTTGAGCGGGCATACCGCTGGAGGGGGGAAACTATGCAACACTGTTTGTGCTGTACACATCGAACTGATAACATCGCTCTCTACTACCGTGCTGTTAAATACCGCACTGCACGACTTGGTTTTTGTGACAGGTAATATTCATGCGCGGAGCTGCTCTTGGCGGCCGCCACTACTGAACTGAACAACCCCACCCCTTCGTGCAGCAGCAATGGACTCTTTCGATTCGTCGATGCGTTTTGGTCTTCTGTGTATTATTTTCTCGTTGAGATTTCACTATACCTGTCAATTACGTGTAGTATTTTTTGGACTTGATCACACCTGTCCTAGATGGCCATTACTGATAGTTACAATGTATCTCAGGATAGTGAGTAAGGGATAATGAATCTTTGCAGTGACTGCAAAAAATTTTCTATCTTGGGCAATGGCTGCTTCTATTGCAATCTTGGAGGGCAGTGGTGAAATACTTTCATGAATCCCATTCCTTCACTTGTTTAAGGTTAGAGGACAGTTCTGCCATGCAATTTGTGTTGGTGTATAGTTTTGTATCGTTGGAGTGAACCCAGGTGGGTTGGCACCTATGTCTTCTGGGATAGCACATAGAAGCTGAAGTACTTGTCAACATGCGCATGCTCACACACACAGAGGGAGGGGATGGCACATTTTCCACCTGGTTGTGCGATCACAAAGTTTTGTTCGCTAGGCCAGCGAGTTGTAGGGCACTGCAATGTGGTGATGAGCAGCCCTCGCTCGAGTTGTATAGCAGTCATGGAATGGATTTGCTCTTACCAGATGTGAGTTGAAGTGAACTGCAGGCTGGGTTTACAAACTGTTCACTGCTTGCCAGTGTAGATTCGTTTTCAAGGCGCTTGCTAGCTACTGTAAACAAAACCCTGCGTTGGTTACGTTGGGCACTATTTGATACTGGTGCCTGGGTGGTCAGAAATAGTACTCGGATGTGGTGCGCTTGGATCATATCTCGTTGAAGCTACTGACGTGTTAAAAGTTGGTTGTTTCCATTGAGCATTCAACAGAAGTGTGTTCTTACATAAAAGTGCTTCATAGTGATGATTTAGTAGTTGCGGGAATGTGTTTTCCATTTATTAACTATGTACTACATTAGTACTGTAGTTTAGTTAATGTCTTAGGCGAAGATGTACAGCTGCTGGTTTTAAAAGTAAAATGCTCCTGTTAACAGTATAACTAAAATTTAGATTTAATTGTTAAATTTTAAAGTGATATTTAGGGGAAGCATCTGAGTGACTGGTGCACAGTGATTGTCATTGCTGTCAGTACATCTGCCCAAGTTAGAGGTCCTACGCCTCAGTGTTGGCAACATTTGTACGAGACGATGCATGCCTGGTAGTGTGTGTTCAAACCAGTATCATGTACATTCTATAACCACGTATGCGAGGCTCAAAAAGAGTTATGGAAAAATACTTCACTGGTTTCCTTAGTTATTCCAATTAAAATCATTAAATGTTACATTTTCCATAAAACTGTGAGGTAGCTTATTGAGCTAAAAAAAAAAACATTTATGTCTGAATTTGAGTTTGTGGTATTGTTAAAAAAATTCTCTTCATCACAGTGATAATCCACTTTGGATTTGTTGAATGTGTTTCAAAGAAAAGGGAGATACAGAAGATGTTAGTGGACAGTACATAACAAACCTCGAGTGTTTGCCTCTGTGGACATCTAAACTGGACAGATGTATTGAAGGTACATGGACTGTTTCTGGTTATATTCTGTTTCACACTATGCTATTATATAGGTATTACATTTTTAACAAGTGATAATAGCATTTAGTGTGGGGTGGGTCGATTCTGTTCTTTTTTTATTTAGGATATTGTAATTATTTTGATGCTTATTTTCAGTTTTTATTCACTGAAATGTACCTACTTTGTAAGATTTTGTCAATATTTAAAAGATATACATGTAATTAGTGATGATTTGACTGCGTAACGGTTGTCTGTGGCATCATAATTGTGCGACTCAGTTATGCACACTTCATAATAAAATTGTATAAGCTAGCATTGCAGTTTTCATTTTGGTAGCTTGAATCACAAATCTTGGAGTGGGTATCAGCGTCTAGTAACTGGAGGTCCGGGGTTTTGACTATGGGAGAGTTAATGAAAGTGCAAAATCCCAACTAAAAAATAATCTGGACCCAGATAATGTGACTGTTAGGCACATTAGAACCAGGTTTCTGGGAATAGAGTCATGGGTTAGGTGGTTGCAACATATATTTTGGACCGGTGCCTCCCTAAATAGTGTGCGGTGTGAAAAATGGCAAGTTTTTTAAGGGGATGAATTCTGAATAAAGTGAAATCCCAGAAGCACATAGTTGATCTCTTGTTGCCAAAAATGTCTATAAACATTGAGCTGCTCTATCAGTGGCGTTCTCACACCTCCCTCTATTGGCCAATCAGGTGGGGTTGAAGGGAGCCTGTGAAGGGATGGCTGCTGTGTGGTGATGTCTTTAGATCTGACCCACTGGCTGGTAGTACAGAGCTTGCAAAGACAATCACAATGTGTTGCGACCAAAGTAAATGCAACAAACCTGTTTATAGTTCTGTCTTAAAAATGTAGACCCGTTTAACCAAATGTTTTTATGGTTTCTCAAAAACGGGTTATAAAGATGTGATCACAATAAATTAGGTTGCAACAGTCAGGTTCTAGTGTATGTATCACATCCTTTTCAGCTTTTATGAGCATCGAACATACATTAAGTGGGAATTACCATGGCTACACAAATTCCATGGTGTATAATATTTAGTGACTATTTTGCGCAGTGATAATGAAAATAGTAAATTTTTAATATGAATTTTCTCTGCAAGAGATGCTGTTGGCATTACAACACATCTGAGCTTGAGACGGTTGTAGCGCTGCTTACCAATTTGCTTGTCGTGCTGCAGGTACGGTTATTGTTTTATAATTCTGACCCTTATGTGGCTTTGACTCCAGAATGGCGCCGCTCGCAGTGTGTTGCTGTTCTGGCAGCCTGAAGATGTGTGATGCTGGGTGTTATTTATAAATTCAAAGTAGGCAGTGGAATGCTGCTTAATTTGCAATAGTTTGAGGACTTGCATGTATTGCTGTTTCAGCAGTCCAGTACAAGCCTAATGATCCTTTGTTCATGCTGATAGTTAATATTAAATGTGTTTGCTGATGTCCAAGTTGACTGGTAACATAGCAGAGTAAGTTTCAGTACAGAGACAAATGCTGAGTAAAATACTAGTACATAACTGCTTCAGCTTTATCATACAGTGTCTGTAAAACATTCTCTTGTTTCAGTGATGCTGGAAAACAAAACCATTTTTATAATTCTAAGAATCAGAATCAAGAATGTAACAGTTGAAGTAATTGTGTGTTAGAAGAATGGAGTCGACCCATCTTTGCTAAGTAATGCTTAGTTTGTTTAATGTACAAAAATTGTAAGCTCTTGAATTTGCATAGGTTGGCTGTTGCGGAGCTCTCGTCATCGTAATGGCTGCTACTGATCCTGTTTGAGGAGTGATAGCATTTTGTTTGTTGGTAAGCTGGACAGAGATGTAGCAGCCAGCAGTATCTGGAACATTCGAGCTTGTTGCTTTAGCAGTATGGTACCAAACATGTGTCAGGAATTGTACGAAGTAGTGTAGCAGGAGGAGGTCTCTCTTCAAAGGGTGGAAATTCATTAAGATATATCTAATGTCATGTATATTATTAAAATTGTGCTACGTATACTCTCTAGTGCTAGGATCATTGCTATATTTGTTTCAACATTACTTAAATTACATTTTATATCTGGTAGTGTATAGAGATTCACTATTAGAGAGTTTATATTAATATGAGTTGACTAAATATTTACTGGTGAGAAGGAATCTGAGGAGAGTAAACTAAGAAAATGAGAAATCCAGTTTTGTTCACAAATGTATATGTATGTATGTACATGTATAATCAAATAATAAAGTTTTATTTCCTTAGGTAACCAAGTGTGCTCATTTCATATGCCTTTAAATCTGTACGTATTTCTAATGGTCTATACATTTGTAAAATGTCTATAAAAAAATTGAGTGTAATGTTGTGTAGCTTTGCAAGCTTGTGTTCATGAACTGGAAAATATCTTATTCACATTAAAAACACCGAGCGCGGCTCAAGGTTTAATGCCCAAGCACTGGGCACCGATAACTCGCAGCAAGTGTCAAGTTTTATTGATTGATTACTGAATGTCATTAAGACCGTATTTATTGGCCTCTGTCTCAAAAATTACAAGTTTTTATAATGCAATAATATTATTAGAGGTGCGTGAAAATTGCAAGTTGCTATAAATGCTAAATAGATGCAAACATTTTCAATAACTGCTATAATTTGCTAAATAAAAAAAAAAAAACATCCTATAAGATGACTACGAAAATGAAGAAACCCAAAAGTAAAATTACCCTCAATTATAAGTATTTTCTACTCAAGATGCCTTGGTGTGACGTCTGACATCCAGGCGAACAATTGACTGAAGGGTTCATGGATACAAGGGGCGTACTTGTAGGCACTAGTAGCAAGTTGTTTCAGGGTTCAAACCTCGCCTGGAGTGAAGTGAAGGCACGTCCAAATGAGGCGAAGTAGCGTTTATTATAGTCAGAATAAGCGTCACGCGTCAATCCCCCCCCCGGTCATTGCAACGTAGACTCATCTGGGTGGGAAAAAAAATTTCTTGGGAGTGATGCAGAAATGCCACACCCTAAAAAGGTGGGTGGGCTTCTGTAGCACTCCTCGTCTGTGTGCTGGGCTCGGGGTTGCACCGCGTGGCTTGTCACTTTCACTATCTTCTTGGAGTAGCGCTGTCTGTCTCTAGTGCTGCCATCTGGCTGAGGTGTAGCGCGCTCTCTCTCCGGCGCTGCCAGCTGGCTGGGTGAGCGACCGGCTAATGGGTTCTTCCCACCAGCGGATGATAGCTGTCTTGCATTAATGGCCCGGTGTCATGTGAATGCACGTTTCCCTTCGTTTCTTACATAATTGTGTGCCACTCACAAAAGTCAGCTGACTGCTGTGGTTATATACAAGAATCGTTTTACAGATTTTAACCTGGAAGAAAATTAATTATGAGCGGCACAAAAGAAGAATAAACGAACAATTTAGTATTACAAATCCGACTCGTGAGGGGTGTGTCACTTCTACTAGCTTCTACCTGCCATGGTGCTGAAGTAGCTTTGTAGCCGTCCTATAGATCGNAAGAAGAATAAACGAACAATTTAGTATTACAAATCCGACTCGTGAGGGGTGTGTCACTTCTACTAGCTTCTACCTGAAGTAGCTTTGTAGCCGTCCTATAGATTGCAGGGTAAGTAGTTTTACATGCGACATGGTTCCAAGTGGTGCCGACACTATGCCGACTTGTATCTACCTAATCACTATAAATGTACAAACCACCTACATAAAAAAACATAGAACCCTCAAAACATACAAAAGCACTGCAAAATATTTACAACAATTTTCAAATTTAAAATTTCCTTATCTTTCGTTGAAAAGTTCTGGTTTAAACAGGCATTCGCCTGGACTATTGTTCTCCTACAGGGAAGTCCTTGCTTCACAAGAAGTTTCGATTTAGTGGTTACACTGGGAAGTCTATCGCATCTGGTTTACTGTCACTGTTTTGACTAATTACGTCATGTAGCACTTTGTCACCGGGCTACTGCTGGATTAATTATCGCTGCTTTACACAGTCTGCCTTTATAGCTCTCGTTTACTTTGAACTCGCATCTTAAACAACTGTTTCAAAACTGATTTTACACTCGTTACTGGTAACTGGTTACAGCTACATTTCTGTTGTCAGATATATCTCAAAGTTCTTTGCAATGCAAATAAACACTTTATTCGGAAAGGAATTAATTTCCTTGGTGTTGCAGTTTTATTTTCAGTGATCATCGCTGTTTGTGTGGTGGGTGAAAGCATAAGTTTAAATAGACAAATCTTCTTAGTGGAATTGACACTAGATTCTGCAAACGCTTAGGTTGGTGCATGCAGTTGCAGTGCTATTTGCTAGTGCAAACTGTTTTCCACATGTTTGCAATTTCTTGCTACCATGGTCATGATTCAATAACAGAATTTGTTTACCGTAAGTAAAATTATAGAAGATGAAACTCTCTGTAAATACTATTGTTTCATTGTAAACTCTTCGAACCAGCTTGTGATGCTATTAGTGCATGTTGCAGCACAGCTGTGATGCGACGCCATGTTGGTAATGTTAAAGTCCACCGTGTCGCTGTCTCATGCTCTCATCAATGTACTAAAATCGTATACTTCTGAATGTGTTTGCAGAAGTAAAACACTATAATTTTTCCAGAATTACCAAAAAAAAAAAAGTCTAGGTGTTTGTCATACAGGACTGTGTGGTATGTGAATAAAAGCGATGATCGTGCATAACTACGATAACATAATGTGTTAGGCCTACATGACAAAATGGCCATGTTAAGATTAGAATGGCACAGTAACAAAATTTTCGAGACAAATCCACATTGTGTTTGTATTATCTTATGTTCAGTCGGCCTCCTCTTAAGCCTTGCAGCTTGCCACCCCCTAAGTAATCAATCTACATCAACCCTCAGCTGCAAGTCGCCACGGGAGAGTGTACAAGCCACCCGGCAATTAGTGGAGCCTCACTCCGTTACAATCCCTGCCAACCCATTTGGCCTCCCGGTTAGGGTTCCCGGAGTTGCTCATCCCACCGCCGAGGGTACACTCCCCCCTTGGGAGTGGTCCCGTTCGACTTGGAGGACATCAGCGAGGCACCAGCTGACCACGTGCCCGTCAGACGGCCGGCACCCCTGCCCCAGCCGGAGCCTTCCAGCCAGGACCAGCATCTGCCGAAAGGGAGCGACACCGATGGTAAGCTAGCCCAAACCCGTGTGTCACACACTCTGAAGCATCACCTCGCCCTCACAGATTTTGTATCAAGCAGGCGCCCGACACGTCCTACATTATATAACAGACCAGTGCGAGACTGACGGTGGAGTCTGTCTCCAACCTGCGCAACAGACCTGGCATAGAATTAAAAACGCTGCGCTGTTTGATACGACATCCCTCTCCCTAGGCTGCCACATGTCAATTTGCTGCACTAATAACAGCTGTTTTGTAACGCTATAAAATAAAATACATATACATTTTGTCTACAATCTCCTTCCTACCTGCATATTTCTCCGATATCTGTTGTGTAAATGTAGGCTGTCAAAATAGCCAACATGAAATTTTCTTGCAATTGTTCATGCATTAGCTAATACAGAATTTGTGTATGTGATGATATCATTTATGATGTTGCCACTCACTGGCTGTCAAACAGTTGAATTCTTATATTACTATATTATTTGTTTACGTAACCTCACTATGTAGGCTTAAAGTAAAAATCCTCCACCCCCAAATGGCTTTAACCTCCCGAGTATCAGGTTATCCTTGAACTTTTAGCCAGTCATTACTCCAGAAAAATTAGTTCAGTATACTGTAAATACTTGAACATAGTGACCTTACAACAATTTTTTTTTTTTTAAGCAATTTTACGAAAAAAAAATTATATGCTCTCTTTAGGAAGTACTTCACAGCACTGAAGAAATTAATAAACACAAAAATTGTATAAAACTGTATTCGCACTTGAGGTTGCACTATACAAGAATTACAGCAGTAGTAACTACGCCTTGACCAGCTTCTGGAAGATGGAGCAGATTCCTGTCCCACTCAAGCACGGCTGGCCAATCATGATGCGGCTGGACGGGGAGTTTAGCATGTCAGTCTTACCTGCAATGGCAGATGAAAAATCATTCAAATAACACTTATCCATATGTATTTTGTAGGTACAATGTGCAGCCTTTCTGTATCCGACCTGCAATATTACAATTTTACAAAAAGAAATACTAAAAAATGAGTACATAATATTACCTTTGTATTATCTCGTTAATGAATATCGATTACAAAGAAAGTTCATATCTGAAGATCACCTCAATCATCATTATAAGACAAAGAGCACACCAATAAATAAAAAGGAAAAAAAATAAATTTCCTTCCTCCTTATCTCTAATTTATATTATCTAAAAGAATTACAACTAGTATTTTCAAAACCATTTGCTTGGACAAAACCTGAGCTATAGGATATTCGTAGGACTTACTAGATTATGTAGTACACTTATATATTTATTAATATGCGACAAAACAACTGGATCAATCCTGAAATTAACAAGGAGGCGAATTGAAAAACAATACTGCATGCCAGGTTACATATAAAAAAAAAAGAACTTGGTTAGTAGCACCCATTATGTCCTATTTACAGTGTAATGTTTTAATATGGTGGCTGCTTAAATTTTTTTTACTATTGTTTTAAAATTGTTAGACTTACAGTCCGTGCAGTTACACTTATAGTCTTGGGGGGAGTGGAGCTACGGCAGACAGATAACAAAACCTGGCTTCACACGATCATGAAACTCGCAGCAAGCCCGCTTCACACGATCATGAAACTCGCAGCAAGCCCGCTTCACACGATCATGAAACTCGCAGCAAGCCCGCTTCACACGATCTCGCTGTACATGTTTCTACTCATAAAATCACAATTTTTTCAATATGCTTAATATGGTTCCTCAAAAACACATTATGACCGTGTTTGCTATTACTGGATTCAACTGTAAAGTAGAGTAGACAGTTTTGGGCGGCTTTTAACGAGATCTTGAGAGCTGATGAGGGTGAAGCAAGGTGAGTATGGAGCAACAATGGAACGCGAGGGTAGGGTGAACAGGAGATTGCTGAGAAAATTCGCCGACCAGTGCCATTGTCTGTCATGATTCCTGCATGCAAAAATCTGGGAATGGCTGGGAGGCTAGTAGCACACTAGTTGAAATTTCAACCCTGGACCCAACGAACAGTAGATGAAACAAGCGAATAGGAGTACAGAAGACTGAGGAGTGTGGTGTTACTTTCATAACACAAATGAGCGTGTATTAACTTGAATGTCAGATCCTCAAAAATTAGACCAATTCCTGAATTTACCTTTAGTCTACCGAAAAATGTACCATATTTAGACGTGTATAGGCAGCACATCTTTACACAAGTAGGGTGCGGCTTATTTACGAGATATTGGCATTAAACCCCCCCCAACATGTTTACAAATGTGTCAACATACAGTATGCTTTAATGTTTTGACCTAGTTTCTAAGGAAGTCAAAAAAATAATACGTGAATAGCTCATCACTCCTGTGTGGCAACAACGGCAAACTAATTAGCACTAGCACGATGAGCGCCAGCAATATTATTTATCCCTAATTTTTCATTGAAAACTTCTGTACACACAAGATGCAATGTTAAGAGAGTCCATATGGATAGTTTTTGAAGTGTTTTTTTTCTCATATTGATTACTTTATGTCCCAGCTGGAGTCTGTATACTTAACCGCCTAGCTTGCCTTTACCTCGGTTGAGCTGTCGCAAAGCTCATCGTCATTAATCTCCGGTGGTCACCTGAACAAGTACCANAGTATGCTTTAATGTTTTGACCTAGTTTCTAAGGAAGTCAAAAAAATAATACGTGAATAGCTCATCACTCCTGTGGCAACGGCAAACTAATTAGCACTAGCACGATGAGCGCCAGCAATATTATTTATCCCTAATTTTTCATTGAAAACTTCTGTACACACAAGATGCAATGTTAAGAGAGTCCATATGGATAGTTTTTTTTCTCATATTGATGTCCCAGCTGGAGTCTGTATACTTAACCGCCCAGCTTGCCTTTACCTCGGTTGAGCTGTCGCAAAGCTCATCGTCATTAATCTCCGGTGGTCACCTGAACAAGTACCANAGCTTGCCTTTACCTCGGTTGAGCTGTCGCAAAGCTCATCGTCATTAATCTCCGGTGGTCACCTGAACAAGTACCAAGTAATTGTAAACATGGAAGTTAAACTATGCTTTCTCTGATGCGGCCATTTTTTTAGATGCCCCTAAATTGCCACCCTGTATTTTGTTACGAATCATCACTCCTATTTTCCGAATGAAGGATGATATTACCAACCGCATCTTCACAGATGTAAGATCTCCATTCTACAAAACACTTAATTTCAAGTAGTTCCTGATATCTGTCATGAAAATCATTTCAAAACTCAATTTTTAAGGGTGCATAGCTTCTTTAATAACCACTTTACGGAAAAGTGGTACAGACATTTTTGTCTTATATTTTCGTCAAGAATAACCTGCTGGAGTTTGTCAGTGATTTTTAGCAACAAGTTGGATTTATCTATATATCTGTATCTTCATATATTTCATTCCACCTACTGCTATCCATCTCACATTTTCTGTCACGGTTTCTCCCTTTAAGTTTATAAGGCATTCTAAAACATGTAAACTGAATAGCTGTACAACCATCCTTACTACACAGTTCACAGTTTCCCTTGCAATACAATGTAATATTTAGAGTGTATCACACACTGATACACATTAAACAAGTTTATTGTATAATAAAGGATTTCAAAACCTGACCTAAGAGAGAGCAATCCTACAAAAAACTTGTTAAGAGCATCTATATGAAACAATTACAGTGGAACCCTCTTATAAGGTTCTTCAGGGGTCCACAAGAAAGTGACACTATAAGCAGGAAAACCTTATAAGAGGGAAACACAAAAATTCAAGAATCTGGACACCAAAAGATATAAAATTATGCACCGTAATAAACACACAACTTTACATAATGAACAAAACAAATATTTCTTTTAAATACATAATCTTTTAAGAAATTTTATCTCCTGGTTGCAAAATCATAAAATAAGTATACGAGCAAAAGATTACTGTACATGCAAAACAAGCACAATTGTTCGTGGCAGTTTGTCTCCTGGTTGCATCAATGATTCGATTCAGAGTAGTCACTGGGATTTCCAAATTCCGAGGAATTGCTGTGCGTGTTCTACCCGGATTACGGTCCACGTGCTTGATTAAGATTAACTTTTCAGCTAATGAAAATGTTTGTTTTTTCTTAGAGGCACTCATTTTAATTTTTCACTAAAACTGTTTCAAGGATGAATTAATTTTCACTACATAAATATTAACTGGGCATGTGCAAAGGTCGTTTTTTAAATGTGAAGCGAAGTCGAAGCGAAGCTTGCATTATGCGAAGGAATTTCGAAGAACAATCGGAGCTGAAGGATTAAAAAATATATATAATAGGCTACAGTTTTCAAGTATATTCAACTCGTTTGTACTGTTACTGCCAAAAAAATGTATGCCTACTAGACACTGAGCATAGGAATAAAACATATCCTAATCTTGTACTGCTGAAAAACTGAAATATCAAAATCTGTAAGAAAGTAATCATTATACATTTGGATACCTACAAACTTTTTAAAAACTATCATACTCCATATATCCAGTCCCTTTTGGCACCACCACCGCACAGTGATGTCAATGGATGCCTATCAACATTTGACCTCTTCCCTTTCCTCCTTCAAGGACCCTTGTCAATGTCAGGCTAGATAGTAAACTTGCTAGATTGTGGTGGTATTAGGGCCTCAGAGCAAGAGAGTTGAGCCACTTTCACTGCTAACAAAGAAAGTGTGAAGTTCTTCCAAAAAGACTATCAGCTGTGGTGTGGTACATACAGCTGCCCGACTCCCCCCTCCCCCCCTGCCGGGCTCGTGATAATTTATGACATTGTTACACATGTCAAAATTAGAAAGCCACAGAAACATTAATTTTTCGAGACAGAAAATCCACACTGTATTTGTGTTATGTTAGGGTCTGTCACCCTCCTATTAAACAGCCTTCCACTGGTGTGTGCAAGGCATGAGTCTTGTAGGCCTAACAAAGCGGGGGGGGGGGGGGAGAAAAGACAAGGAAAGCGGGCTGGGACATCTACCTGGAACACGGCACCACGGGCCACTGCCATGAAGAGGAGGGGGAGGGGCGACAACCTCCGGGCGGCAAAACCACAGCTGCAGCTCCAGACATGCCTACCTGCCCCAGGCGGCTGTAAAAACATTCACTCCTCCCCTTTGCAGGCCGACTGACCCTCGTCAATGTCAAGCTGGTAGATTATCTCAGCAGGGTGGAGCTTGGGATAAAAACTACAACTTTGTCTGAAAAGCAGTGTAAGTTGAGCATCTTTTCCATTGAAGTTTTCCTTTCCCAGTGTGCTTCCTTCACAATGTGCATTATTCGCGGGAAAATGAAAACCATATTTCCGGGAATGTTTGTTATTGTTCTTATGGAGAAACATTCGGGACTAGAAAAATCGTGCATTATAGGCGGGAAAACCTTTTAAACGGGAACCTTATAAGCGGGTTCTACTGTATGAAGTTTGGTGAAATACCATCCAGAATTGCAGATGATGAAAATAAAGAATTTGCCTCAAAAAAATGATTCCACAAGGAATGTGGTATGCATTTCATTGCAACTAGAGTAGTCTTATTAACTTACACCAAGTTTTAGCATACACATTATAAATTTAATGCAAAAGGGAAAGCTCAACAATAGTGTGTGACAATGGCAAAACATCTGCTTACAAAGTTGAAAGACATCTGTAATTATGATGCATTTCTCTATACTCATATTTGTCCAAACTGGCACTCAAAACCTGCAGACATAAATTAACACATTTAGCAAAGTGTTTCTAAGGAATTGAAAATGACTTGTCACAAGTGACCTTGCAAGGTGGCGGCCCTGAGGAAGCCGAGGGATGCCTCGAAGGACATCTTCTGCAGCGGAGATACGTTGAAATCGAGGCCCTTGCGGCTGAACGGCTCGAACTGCCCGCTGTAGGTCATGTAGTCTGCGACGAGCAGTAGATGTCGCGGGTCCACGATGATGCCGTACATCTTGAACACGTCTTGCACCTCCTGCAACGCACATCATCACAGCACTCGGACTTGCCAGCGAGTAGCTGTAGCATCTCAATACTAAGTACACAAGCAGACTTGATATTTTACACAGAACAAATTATATTACATCTGCCTGGGGATTTGAAAGTGAAGTACTTTATACTAAGATTTTACTGTATATTGCAGCATGCTTACATTTCAAACTTGTACACGAAACACTTTTCCAGTTTGAGATGATAAGACGACAACTCTAACAATTATTAGATAGTTGAGACGAGATTGGCAATTTCGTGAAAGGCATTTGGTTTCTTCATGAAAATATTATTCACCGGAAGCATGTTAGTAAGTAACACCCTTGAATTTACAAAACACAACACATCTCCAACATGACTTCATAAATTCACTACCCCTCATAAAATCCGAATTGGCCAATTTTGACCTCTAAAAAAACATAAATTCTTAAAGTAAATTTTTTTGTGAAGTCCATGTTTAATTCTCTGGTATAAACCTAACTTTTTAAATTGAATACTGTAGGAGTTGCAACTGACCTACTTACTCAGTTGTGTGTAGAAAAATATTATGCTGTCAATATTTGTTGCATTTCAATGTACAAAGTGTAGCTGGGTACATTAAAAGTATTGAATAAAGTATCATTCAATAAAAGAAGTCCGAAATAAGAGCATGAAACATTAGTGAGAGTGTGAGAACATAACTTCAGCAATCATGGGACATATGTATCAATTCCCTTGAATATACACATAGACTTCAAAACTAAAAAAAGCACAGGGAAATTAATGTGGTAAAACATGCACAATCTACACATTACAAACCTTAAAAGTATTTGGTTTTACTTGATTTTTTCCAAGAAAAGCAAAAGAATAAGGAAAATGAAGATTTACGTAGCGTGCTGACTGGAAGCAAAAAAAAGGTAACATCCAAGATGCGAAAAGCTTGCAGAGTTTTATTAATTTTATTGTATTGGTACACCACCCTCCTTACAATATGTCATTAAGGTAGTATAAATATTATAATAAAATGAAACTTTGAATATCTTCCGCAAAAATTGTCAATAATTTACATTACCATCTCCCTATTTGCAGTTTTTCAGGGGACTGTCAAAAAATTTCCATACATGCAGGATTTGGGATTTCAATAGACGAGGGTTCTGACATATACATCAATAAAATACAGCTTCTGGCCACATTAGACTTGATTTTGAGTATAATTAGAGCTGTACATTATCTGTGAATAAATATTAGCTAACAAACACAATAAAATATAAATTAAAAAAGAAATTATTATTATTGTATTAGTATTACTATAAATAATACATTAAAAAACATTTAAAACTAATTAAAATAAATAATATAACATCTCAAAATGCCATATATAATTGATTGTAATCAGACACCAAATGCAAGCTGACCTAAAACTTTCAAACCCTCTGAAAATGAAAATAATATGAGACAGAATGCAACTCAAATTTTGAATGTCTTGCATGCACTCAATCAAGAAAATCAGCACCCAATAATATGAGACAGAATGCAACTCAAATTTTTAATGTCTTGCATGCACTCAATCAGGAAAATCAGCACCCTCCAGCACCGCACGGAGAGCACACAGAAGAGCGGCACAGATAGAAGCAAACGCCGCCCACATTAAGGTGACAGTCTGATATCACCCAACCACCATAAGTCAGTGTGATGACTACGTTGCTAGAGAGAGGGGGGAGGGGGGGGGAGATATACTATTTCTTTGCTGCAACTGTGTGTCATCATGTGTGCACCACATGCCCCAAAAACTGGTACAAACCCTGTATGGCAACCACCCAGGCCAGCATTCCTTCTCCATACATAAGGTAGATACCTGGAGAGCGGAATGCACCTCAAGGAAGAGAATATTATAAATCGCCCCCGCCTAAACAAAATCCAGTGAGAAGGGAAGCCAACGGACGACACCGGACCAGCCAGCCACTGATAGCGGGCTGGACGCCTGCCTGCCACTGCAGAGCCAGCCCCTCACCCTGCCGGGTCAGGAGACCCCACCCAGGACCTGCGCCGACGAGCACCCGACACACGGCAGTGAGAGGTAAGCTGACGTCACGCAGCCGCAAGCCCAGCGACCTGGCGGCCTACCTGCCCGGCTCTGTTCAAGGACACAATCAAGACCAAGTGCCAGATCCCACCTCAGTTACGTCTGCCAGTGTGTGTGACCTAGCATCAACTAAATACCTAATAGACGTCGATGCGCTCCAACCCCTAAGGCAGCACGCATCAGGCTCTTTTTGGCGTTATTTACCACAGTGTGAATAACGATATTATATGAATATCACATTTTACTGACCTAAAAAAACATTATCTACAAAAAATATAATTAATGAGTTCATCCAAAGCAGTTAAATACATCATCTCAAAACGTTCGTGTATCAACCAATTGTAACATTTTATATCATATATCCTATTTTGAATTAATGAGTTAATTTTTTACTTTGCCAAATACACGTAGGCATAACTGGTATCTTGTGATATTACTGAATAACATTAGCAAACTCCAACCTCTCTGCTGCTTCAAGTAACAGGATATATAGGGTTCTGTGAATAATGTTATATTATCAGCAGCATCACTGAAATTAGGAGACATCTTTCCATTTTCACAGAAACATTAAAGATTGTAATAAAATATTCCAAGTATCTTGAAATAGGATTTAGTGAAGTTATTCAGTAAATAACATCACTGAGATAACAGAACAATTTCTGTTTTTGTGGTAACAGTACAGATTGTAATGAAAAATTCAAAATACTGTTATAGTACTGGGTCAAGTAAATAATCTTATTACATAACAACGTTGATATAACAGAACTCTTTCTGTTTTTGTGAAAATGGTAAAAATTGTGATGGAACATTCAAAATACCTTCATATCTGGTATTTATATCTAGTACGGACACAAAAATTATCAGATCAGCAACCTACTGAAAATAATAAAATGCTATTCATTTTTATGGGAATGGTATGGATTGCAACAAAAAGTTCAAAATATATTTATATCTGGTTCAGCAAAAAACGTTGCCTACCAAATCAGTAACATTACTAGGGGGGAAAAAAAATCAATTTTTGTGGTAACGGTATACATGTAACAAAATGTTCAAAATACCTTTACACTATTTCTGCCCAAAAAAAAAGGTATCATTATCGAAACAACAGAAATATTTCTGCTTTAGCAATATTATACACTGTACCATGTATTCAAGAGTACCTGTCAATGTGTTACTAGGACAAATAATATCCACACCGTGTGTTAAGTTACCCACTACTGCTTGGAACTAACACCTGTCTCGGCCAGTGTCTGTGAAGTGACAGTAAATTCGGTTTGCTGCATATACAAACACAGGCAAATATTTTTTTTTAAAGTTCACTTCAAATGTGCTATGTTTATTAATAACAAATCAAATATAAAAATGTATTCAGACCAAATATATTTGACAAAATTACATAAAACCCTAAAACTTAGAATGGTATAATAAAAATAAAGGATAAATATTTGTTCATTTTAATATCTGTAACAAACTACGTGTCTCAAATTTTTCCATGTAGCAGTACATACATGGTTTATGAAATATGAAAATTCTTGGTATTTTGTGGCACCTGGAAACCTAATATCTGGATAAGCACTGTATTTATGGGAAAACTTAGTTGTTTCTATAGAAATGAAGTTTTCAAGAACACAGCATGACTTTGTGGTAGCACATTCTGTACTTGAATGATGTAACTCCTCTGGTGGCACTTGTGAGGCACTAGAAGGTGCACGAGTGTACATCACGGCAAGCCAGTGAGAGTTGGCAAGACTGCCACTTGCAGCATTCATAGTTTTCCTTTCTCAAAACTAAAACTGGAAACTTTGCCCCCAGGACCGAATCTTTTGTCTGCATATTTTCTCTGCACCCCCGAAAGAGTTGGTGCTACACAAACCTGAAAATGATGGGCTGACTGCGTTCTCACACCTTTGGTATAAACTATTCATCATCTCTAATTCAATTCCTATTTAATCTTATACAAGCAGTATTAGCATCACGTGAACTTCAACTAACCACAGTAGCAGTGATAATCTCACAATTTATTTGAGAGACAGATCCCATCTTATTTTTCATTACAGTTTCTGAACTGACACATGCCTAATGTGTATGTTACTACTTCTTTGAAAAGAAAAATTTCTTATAACAGAAGAAGCACCACTACAATTAAACTAGGCAAAATATTCTCTCTTTCCTAAAAAATTTCTCCATTAATAAATCTGGATAGCTTTTACGTAATTGGCCACACATTTTCCTCCAGTAGGGCTACCTGCATCAATTTTTTAACATCTCACCACTGAAAACTGTAAGTATGCATTGATTATATTGACATGCAATCATAGTTCTGTTGCAAAGTTCCATGACTTAGGTTCCACTACATCCTAGGTACTCAAACATGGAATAAAGTAGAGTATAAACACACAGTAAGAACTACCATGGACGAGGTAAAACAGTCTGTTGGCAAGACCACTCACTCACCTTGATTATGACTCTTCTCGCCGCCTCAATGCCATACGTTTGCGACATTCCGTAGATATCATTTGTGTACAGTTTGTCCAGGTCCAACAGATGTCTGAACTTAAACATCTCCTACAACATAAACAAATTATTTTTGTACATAACACACGGATGTGTGTGCACAATGATCAACACCAATAACTTGCAGATGGCTTCAGTCTTGCAGACATGTATTTACCAAGATACCACCAACCTCCATTCAAAGACCCACACCCCACATTTTGAATATCCTCCTAGTAAAAAAATATTTTTACACATTCAGTTCTAAAAACTTGTATTTCAATACACAAATATGTTACAAAACTAAATATGGCATGAAATATACACCCACAGTTCTTGAAACAATTGGCATCTTGGAAATTGGATGGGCATCATTGTATTTATGGTTTAGGCAGTATTTCCACACAGCAATATCGCCAACATGAGCAGGTACAATCAGAGCACGACACAAGTAGATGAGACATTTAAACACAAAAGGTCACTTATCTCATCGCACACCACACCTTCAGCACATGGTAAACATACTATTATTTTTTCTAAGTTATTAGGCCTACCATTTAAAAAGTTACAGGATGTCCACTGAAATTTCAATTTGGAATTCACTGACTTTTCCCTGTTTTTCAGGTAATATCTTACCATTTTCCCTGACCTATTTTCAGGATCGAAACCTTCCAAAACCAAAGTTTTTCACTGCTGACATAACAAATATGCTGTCAGTGAAGTAGAATTAAATTACACTGCAACAGATCAAGCAAGCAGAGCCAACATTTTGTTCAGCCCATCGATATTTCTCACGATACAAGTTATTGACTTGTCATAAGTGACCACTACAAACACACAAAGACTTTATATTTTGTACATATAGGCCGTATGTCAAACTTAAATATTTAAATTTTAAAATGCACATGCTTATAATTACAATACCCTGTATTTAGAAAACTAACAACTTTTGCAGAGTAGCAATTATTGACATTTTCCCTGACCCAGGTGAAAATTCCCTGACATTTCCCTGTCACATAAAATTCCCTAACTTTTCCCAGTGGGTGGACATCCTGCTACTTGTCTATAGAAAACATGAACAATGTAAACAAAAAACATCAAATGTGGGCGGCTGCCTGCCGGGCGGCCATGCTCCCGTTCCACCTGTATATCCACCAAGTATCTGATTTGTTTCTATACACATCCCTGCTGCAGGCGTCTGCTCATCAGCGGGAGGGAAAAGACAAAGAAGTCTACGTTATGGCAAAACAGACTACTTTCAGTCATCTATTATTCTTCCAAAACCCAATCCAATTCCTCTCCCTCTAAAATCTACTATCTGAGGTTCTCTCAGCTTTATTGCAGTTTTAGCACAAGCTACATATTTACAATTTCTGTATTAAAAAACAAATTTCTCTGAACACTTAGGGATTCATGAAAGTATATATACTTATGTACCTTAGTATATAATTTAAGATACAGAGTAAAAATCTATGGTTCTGTGGTACTTTTAAAGGAACCGTCAGTTTGAGTAGGTTCAGTTCTGCAGGATAAACAATACAGACAGGCGAGTATTTGAAAATAAAGCTTGAGCCAAACACCTGCTTGCCGCTCGAGTACAGCTCGAAATATTTTTCAGACTGAAAAATTTTGAGCATCTATACGACAGGTCATTCGGCCGGCAACTGACGGGAGAGTGTTTTCCAAAATAAAATAACATGTTTATTAATGAAACACAAATATTTTAATGGTAGCGGTATTACCGTAAAATATTTCCCAGAAATGCAGAAATGAACACAGATTACCAACAAAATCAGCATAAAAACCAGGCTGTAAATCAGCCTAAGATGTGATGCTTGATGTTACATTTTATTTACAATTTTCTAGAAAATAAGATTATGTTCACTCATGCAACAACATTTTAAAAGATAGAAGTCTTCACGTTAAAATTATCCCCCAGAACTGCAGATACAAAACAGATTACTATCGAAATTATCATGACAACAGTGCCGCAAATAGGCTGAAGATGTGAGATGTGTCTTGTTCTCTGGTAAAAAAGACTGAGCCAGGCCTCACTTGATTCTGAGGCTGGAATTTTTTTATTGTTCCCAACAACTAAGCAGAAAACTCGAGCTAAATACAGTGCGACGCCTATTTTACGAGCACGGATGTAACAAGTACAGCGACTTTACAACAACAATCTCAAGAAAATGGAGACAAGTCCTACCAACCAACTCAGCTTGGAAATTATTTAAAAATTAATTGCACAAATGTTGAGGCTCATTAGTTATATCAGTAACTTCTTGTTTTATACTTCCTCTGAGACCAACATCTGGTTGGCCAGAAGGGTGAGTGGTGGAATATGTTTTCTGACACCAAGATATATTCATATGATTCATAAATATCACATACACAAATGAGCAGTTGAATTAGACACACCTGTCGTGATGGCAAAATGGTGCAGTGGTCACCCTGTCAAATGGAATAGTGCCCAGCCACGTGTGCTTGGGATCTCGTCATACCTTATATATCGACCATCTGAGTTATAGTCGAGCACATAAAGAAGAATAAACAAGATTTCAGTACATTTGGTTGGGACCAGACGTACGAGGCACTCCAACTCCAGACATCATGCATGCTCTGGGATTTCCACGGACCACCATTTGAAAAGTGTACCGTAAGTTCATGGAGTTGGGTAAAACCACAGCTGCCAGGGACATGTGATGTGGTGTAAAAAGTATTGATGATGGAGTCGCTGTCTACTAGCCCGGTTGGTATAAGTGATTCACAATAAAGTGAGCAATCTTGAAATCAACCATTTAAGAAAATCATTGTCTGTAACTGCATACATTTAAACATAAGTATTGACGACAGTACTCATGGTAGAGTTGGCAGGATATTAGGAGAAGTAGTTTCAGGTCTTCATGTCTCACTAGACATAATATTAAACATTAACAGCACCTGAAATTCATCACTTTCTTTTTGTTTTGTGCATATAAGAATAAAAATAGCTTAACAATAACACATTTGTAATTCTAGCAAATTCAAAACATCACTTGGCGGATAGATTGTTTCAAGTTATAAAGTCCATTGTTTTGTTTACGCTTTCCATTCCAGTGTTTGAAGGCTCTGAATATCGTGAATTTATGTGGCACGACTGTTTATGTTTCGTTCTCTTCTTAGTTTTTGTAAGTGCCTTGAACAACGTAATTTATGTGTCAGGTTGTAACCTCCAATATAAAATATTTATTTACATAATAAATAAAACATTTAGTCCTAAATTACTGTTGTCAATGAAGTGGTACATTTTATAATTCCTTTTGCTGTAGTTTGTAGTTTCTAGCCATGGAAAGTCTAATATTTAATGTAGTATGCCGACCTGGCCAGAGTATCTACATGTAATTAACGTTGGATATAATAAATTAAAATGTGAAGAAATTTAGAATGTGTATTTCATTATATTTGTGATATTTGTAGTGACTTTGGAGCTTTGATGGATGCGTGTCATTACTTACATGACTGTTTACAGTGGCAGTTTACGAGTCAATACCTCGGTACATATTCCATTAGTTTTTAACAAATAAAGCTATGAAATTGCTTTATGTCACATGTGGAACATTTCTCCTCTACATTTAATATGTTTACACAGTTTCTTGAAGTTTTGTTCAACCTCAATGAGTCCGGGCCAACATAAACAGGGAGCGTTCAGAGCTACCATCAATAACCTCCATTTCGGTCATGAAAATTGGATTCTGTTTTACATGCATAAATGCGATTTCATGAAATACGTTGCCATTGGTTAGGCATTGCTTTGTTAGTATTCTGATGAAATTAGATTCACATCGCTGTAGTCATTCTAATAATATAAGGTAAAAGTGATTTTCTTGTAAGAATGTTAGGCCAAACTTTCATGTAGAAACAAAATTCATCTGTACGGATATTCATGAAACTTGCATACAAAATATCAGCATGTCAGTGCGCTGTAAAAATTTGGATCGATTTGGTCAGCCACAGAGGTTTAACAACTATTTTCAGCATTTGTAATGCCATGTGGCAAAACCTGCCATTTGCTTACACATAGTGTGTATATGTATAAAGTTATTCATTTGGGAGTTATTTGTGCTTCAAGTTGCACACTGTCATCAATAGGAATTTTGATATGTATACAAATAGTGTCATAAGTGTAATGTATTGCAGGGAGTATTTTGAAATATTCTGCTTAAATAAAATAGCGCATCTTTTGAAAACGTTTAAACAGTTGTCCATAGTTCTGTCTCTAAATGTTATTTACAAAAATTCTTGTATCATTTAACAGTGATTCAACACATGTTTGCCATAGATGACAGATTGAATACTCGGTAATATCTCTGAGAGTTTCATTCCTATGACAGGCGAAAATTCAAACTTTGAAAAGTGGTATAAATCACATCAAGTGTTTGCAAAGAGATATTATTTACTGAACTTAATGTGTACATCTTAACAGAGCACACTACAAACAATACATAATCACATGTTGCATTATTGTTAGCGGATTTCTGAACAGCTGAAAACTAGAGACCTAAAAAAAGTAGGTAATATTTTTTTTCAAAAATATGTGCTATTATTTTTAATAATATATTTTTTTTAATATGTAATTTTTGTCAAAAATAGCTGTTATTTTCTTGCTACAAAAATGCACATGAGAATTGCTCCAATTTTTCATGTGCTCTTTATAAAGACATACATAGTTTGAGAAATATCACTTTATTTGTAAGACCTGAAATTGGCAGTGTTATTCCTATTGAAAAGCGGTGTTTATTAACAATTGTTATTTCCTTGCAAAATACCCAACTCCTAGATAAACATACAGCCACGTTTTTAAGACAAAACCACTAGCTTCCTTTATCAACAGACAACATTGGAAACCATTTCACATTTTCTTACTTAAGATTTTGTATTCTGCCTGACACCTGGAACAACGGTCACAATGCACTGGCCAGGGCATACTGTTTCATGAAGAGACTAATGTAAACAATTTATACACTATTATAAAAGCACTGTTTAAAAAATAATAGTAAAAGTGTCTTGTACAAACAGAAAAAAAAATTTAAGAGATCTACCTTTATGTTTGTAACTATCTGAACTTTCAAAAACAGATTTTTTCGCACATATTTACAGAGAATATGTATGATGAAAAATACAGTTAGCTGGAAGAATACGAGATTAAAATACATAATAAATCAGTTTACAAATATATTCTACATAAATAAATGCATAAAAACACATTTTTACCGCTGCGCCGCTTTGTAAAAAATAAATAATTGTTGGATAAAACTTGAAGATGCTACGAGTGTAAACAAACTCAGCGAGCTGGTTGGCGCAAATTCCATAGATAACGTGGTGCTTGGTAGACATGAACACTATAATGGCGGGGGTTTCCTAATGAGCAAATAAACTTTTGAAGGGCGTGTGCACTAGAATGTTCCATCAAAGTTGCACATCATCACTTGCGCTCGTGTCATCTATGGTCGTAAATACACAGTCCCACTACCGTACCTCTGCTCATCACAATGCTCAATGATTAATGTGGGAATGGGAACACCCCTATTGGAAACTCGGTGCATCACCAAGCACATAAAGCAGAAATCTCTCGTCAGCAGGGTACAGTTCAGGTCAGTGGGGGTGGCATTCTCCTATGTGAACTGTTTACATGGGATGAAATGGGTCTCCTGGTAGATGTGCCATTGCCCTTCACCAGTAAACAATATAGGGACCTGCTGGCAGATCATATGCATTGACTTATGCACCTACAGCACCCTGCAGTGACCTATACCCATAGCAAGCCAATGCACCAGCTCACTGCTCTCGAATTGTGACCGAGTGGTTGAACGAACACTCTGCAGACTTAAGGTTGCTTATCTAACCCCTGAGGTGTCATTATGCAAGCAAACTAGGTAACAAGCCAAGGTTTACTGTAACCACCTTACTTGGATGTTGATGCCTTCTGTCTTGAGAGTCAGCAGCCGAGTGTCTGGGTTGACAAACGTGAAGGCTCTCTTGATGTCCGTCACCTCCCTCACCACCGACTTCTCGGCCACGTTTCTCAAAAGGGTCGACAGGTCCAGTTTCTTCAGTACCAGAGAAAGCTAATAAAATAAAGAAAATTACTATCAACAACTGACAACATGACAGAAAAGAATATTCTGACATTACATTATATTAACAAACTTTATAAGATACATGGAAAAGAATGTGGTTACCTATGAAGCACAAGAAACTCCCTAAGGTTCAAACACACACAACAGCAGAAACTTTGTTCCTCCTAAATTCAACAGTGATAAATTTTCAGTAGGACTTTGCAGCTGACTAGTAGACACGTGCAACTTTGAAATGTAAAGAACAGATCTGCATAAAACTCATTCTGTACACAGGACTACTGACTTCTGTGAATGCATTACGAATGGTTAGGATGTGCAAGTGTCCTAAATAAAAACAGGTGAGGGCAGTCTATAAAATGATCAAAGCAATAACCACTGAAGTACCATGCAACATCAGGACATCCCCACAATGCACATGCATTAAGAATGTTACGGTTAAAACACCATGCTGATAAAACATTATAAATTTTACACAGGTTCACCATAATGGTAGCCAACATTCTGCTATGTGTAAAGAAGCATTTGTGGATGGAGCTCGCGGAGAGTTGATTGTAAATCACAAAACGCCTTTTCATAATGAATATTCTGTGGTGTAATTTTGGCTGTGGCATGTTGAAATGTTGTTTTATGTATACTCCTTGGTGGAACACCAAAGAGAGGTGAAATTCCCCTTAAAACATGGCGCCCGGCACCGGCATGTACCCAAGTGGCCATAACTGCCTTCTTCCAATGAGACTCAAAAACTTATCTTCTCCACTTCTTAATGCAAGAATAACACAAGGAACACTCAAACAGTTTTAGTTAAAAAACACACTACATACAACATGAACAAATTTAGTGTCAATAAACATTGCAGTTTGTAATCCTTCTTGCAAAAAATTTACATTCTTGGGGAAAAAAAATTAACATTGAGGGTTGAACATATTTTGTAGTTTATTGTGGAATGATTTTTAAATGAATATGTTTTTTCTAGAGATGCCTTGAAGTATTCTTTCATTCTGTGTCCAGACCAGGAATCATAAAGTAAGAGGGACTTGTTATATATGGATATATATTTACAACAGGTGCAAAACGTGCCTTTAGTAGATCGCAGTTTGTGGCACCTACCGAACATGGATTACATGTCTGTCTTGTTAGGGTATTGGATAATGAATGAAACACATAGTTCAATATATCATTGTGCCAGAGGCGATCGCACACACCGCACACATGTCCGAAGGAATTGTTTAGAAATAGCTTGGCGAACTGTTTGTCTGCGCCAGAGTAACGCGACGACGCTGCTGGTTGCTTTAGTAACATCATTGAAGGGCCTGTGTTGGGGTCCATTGAGACCAGTTGGGGGGGGAGGGGGGTTATGAGTGGCCTCATCAGCTTCGTCTCGATTTCGCAAATACATATCTGACATTCTCTGTCGTTTTGGTGGTACTTCCGAGGGACCCGGCTGCGGAGAAGCGGCGCGCGCACCGTTTTTGTTCTGCTTGCTAGTATTTAGAGCCCCATAACTTCTTTCCTCCAATCCGATTCTCTTAATTTTTTCTTCTCTCTATACCTGCGGCTTTGTTCTGCCGAAGTTAATGGCAGTTGTAGGTTTTGTGGCGGATTTCGACTCGGATCCTTGCCGTTCTTTCGCGGCATGATGCTGTTTCACGAGTTCAAAGCGTAGCTGCTTCGAAAATTTTCAGAGCAGATCAGTGGTTATTGCGTTAAAAGGAGGGCTCTTTCAAGCCCTTTTCAATGAGCTATCACTCGCGTCTGTGGCACTTGTAGTTTCAGAGCAATGGCGCACGAAAGAATAAAAGTACTGCAAATTGCGCCGAAATTTGTCTCAAAATCGATGACGCACCACCAGAAGCGATAAGGTGAACGTTATGAAACAATGTATTTATAATGTGCGGGCAACCTTGCTCCGTTGATTGGTACATGTGCATGGTCCGGTGTGCGTACGAGGACTTAATGACGGGGCAAGGCGCGTTACATGTTTTCGTGATGGCGAGTGCGGCGCGCATTACCCCCCTGAGCATGCGAGAAAGACATGTAATCCATGTCAAAAAGGTCTGAATATGTCCTGTTGTCATTTTTCTTCTAATACTGTTTTCACAAAAACATTTAATGGACACCTTAGTTCAATTTCTCTTTGTCACACAAGGTCCAAATTTTACAGTGTTATTGGAAGAATACATAAAAATTGTTTGCCAGAAGACCACCCAAAGACATTGCAACGTCTAGTGTGTAGCTGTTTGTTGCACTACTAACGGATTGCATCCTCATTTTGGTATTGTTCTCTCTTTTTCTTTAGGCAATTTTTTCGCATAACATGTGGTTAAACTGGCACTGTTCACAAATATATTAACTAAATAACCATCCACAGACGTTGAAACGTCTATTGTGTAGTTGTGTGTTGTGCTATGATGGGATTGCATTGTTGCTTCAGTAATATTCTCATTTTTTTGGACAATGTTTTTTGCACAAAATCTTCAAGCTAAACTGGCACCGATCACAAATCCAGACAAACCCCAATGTGAATATTCTCAGTTTCAACAGTTTTACTAACTTCAATAACAAAAGTCAGATGCCTTACCGGCAGCTTGGCGGCACCTTATCTTCACACCCTTAGAGTCAGGAAGTGCAGTGTGCTCCACTGATGAGGTTCTGCTGTGGTCTGGGGGGTTGTTTAATAATTTTCCTTTCCAACTGGAGGAGAGTGGGTTTTCTGAATGGAGTAGTAGGAACCCTGACAAAGGTGAATACATAAGTTTAAGGTGATTGATGAATGGGACAAGCTGGGGGTGGTGGGAATGCGCTGCGGCGAGCGATGACAAGAGCTGTAGTGGGTCAAGATGCAGGGGAGGGGTAGGAGGAAGCAGGGAGATTGCCTGATTGACTCGGGAGCAGCAGTGAAATGAATCCAGGGATGATATTGGAGTGGTTGGCAGAGACTCAGAATGTAGTAACGGGGTAGATGTTTGCCCTCTGGCAGATAGCTTTCTCTATATGTTCCATATACACCCTCTGGACACAGGGTTCCTGGTCCAAAGTCCACCAAGCTTGGGCAGCAGCTATCTTTCCTGCCTTGTTTCTCCAAGCACAGTGGTGGGGCACGTGGCAGTTTAAGGCAGGCACAGGCACGGTCAGCGGATGGAAACAGGGCCTACGTGTGTGGTGGACACGTGGGCCTTCCAGACAGCCAGAGTCTCTCTTCCGGTGCCGGTTCCTGGGATGTGGTTCGGACTTCACAGAGACCCAAGAGAAACAGCATCACCGTCTAGTAACCAAGCCCTTGGGGAGCAGGTAGTAGTGAGCCTTGTTCCAAGCCCCAGTGGTACCCACTGGAAGCACCACTACCAACTGGTACCCAGCAGAGGTAAGGAACATTAGCCATGTGGAGCTTGGCGTACCTCCCGCAAACAGCACTTAAGCCACTCCTACGAGAGATGAAATAATGAGCACTACCAGCTAGAAACCAAGTCTCTGGTGAGAGGAGGGTAGTGAGTGGTGATCCTCGCTCTCACTCCCAGTGGTGCCTTCTGGGATAGAGATTGGTTCCATGTATACACTGGAAGTCTGAAATCCTAGTGGTTGGGCTGTGCCTTTGTCTGGTAAGAGTGATGGGACTCCTGGGTGAGATACACGAGCAGTAACTAATGGCAGGTAGCTTGGTGTAACAAAGATATTGATTACATTGGCTTGATGCAGCTAATTGCAGAGTCAAGTAAGTAATGCACAGCAGAACTGTAGGAGACTACCAGGTGCAGGCACGGTGGCCCTGCTGTAGCTAGGTCGCAGGACACATGAAGTAGTTGTAGTTGAAACACGGGCATGAGGCCCCTGAAGCGGCAGAAGAGTGGACTGCCTCGAGTGGACTGTGAATGGGCCATTTACAGTGGTTTCTCAATGTACCGAAAATTGCTTCTCTATGAACCAAATCTTGCAATATGTGATGTTCATAATTAGCTCACAGGCAGAGGGACTGTATCCCTAAGAGAGTGTGTGTGTGAGAGAGAGAGAGAGAGAGAGAGAGAGAGAGAGAGAGAGAGTGAGTGTGTGTGTGCGCGTGCACATGTGTGCATGCGTGCCTGCATGTGTGTGTATGCATGAGAAAGAGAGAAGGCACCTGTCAGAAAAAAACCAAGATTCATCAAAAATAGATAACCCCCTCCCTCCAGGCTCCCCTGCAGGCAGACTAAAGTTTAGAAAAATAGGTTTATTTTCTTTGCGCTGATACAAAAACCCCCATACTTCAAGACAACCAATAAACTTCCAAATTGTGAAGCCTTTCAAGAATTTTAAAGAATTAAATTCTGAAGATGTAACAACTAGGTAATCCTTAAATGAATCTTTCTAAGAGTCGCAGGTCATTATTAATCTAAAACTGCCAATAAATGCTGATTATAATTCTGTGCACCACTCCTGTCAATAAACTTCAAATCAAGGCATCTAGTCTGGAAAATGAGACTTTCAGAAATTTCTTTTGTATTTATTTAATTTTCCAATGTTAGAGGTCATGGAGATATAGTGCTTAGACAACTCGCCTCCAACCTAGATGAACCATGTTCGACTCCCGGCAGGGTTGCTCCCGGATTTTCACACGTGGGAAATGCAGCTGGTTGGCAGGTTTTCTCAGGGATCTCCCATTTCCTCCCATCCTTACATTCCAGTACTGCTCCATACTCACCTCAGTTTACCTTCATATGCTCTCAAGACCTCGATGTTAAGAGCAGCCAAAATCTGTCCAATCCTCTCTACTCCCCAGTGCTGAGTGTATTACCACAGCTCGGAACTACATAAAAGCCAATTGCGTTTCCCTAGTCATTTAAGTGCACTGGCTTTGTAGAACTTACAGCAAATTTTATTTCACACCACAGCTCATCTTTCTCGTCATACTTGTAATCTTCCACGTACGTATGGATTCCAATTACCATAGCTCTTCGTGAATCAGTTAATTTTTTCACATCCTGAAAACAATAAATAAAAGATATCAATTTTTTCTTGAACACAGTTATGAATCTATTAAGTACAGACAACAAATCATACCAGGGTCATTCCATATGAAATCATCAAATTTTTTTAAAAATGGATGCTGCACCATTTTTGATTTTGATAAAAATTTGTTCCTCTGTCACCCTGTTCTCAAGGTGAAAGAAAACCATTAATTGAGTTTTTACCTAAAACAAATGGATGATAGCAGCCATTTTTCATACACACTGCAAGCAAATTTCACAGATTTCGAAGGTTTACGCAACTATCCGTAACTTTTGTAAGCAGTCTCGTATTGTGGAGTTTTTAGTGTAATTTAAAAGTTTACATAAGTTACTATTACGCTGTATATTTATATTATCTAATACATTATGTATTTTTTTTATGGCGGCCATCTGCTTTCAGCATTCAGATGACTGTTTTCCCCACTTTATACCATGTCCTGCTTTACCAAAGTTGCATTTAGAGATCTGATCTTCTGTGTGCTTAGTGTCTACATGTAGGACAGTGTGCAACATCAAAGTTAATTGGGTTGAAGACTTCCTTCCTAGAAAAAAAAAAGTCTTCAACTTGGGGAAAAAAATGAAAATTCACTGTTTTTTAAGCCAAAAAAAGTTATCTGGGGAAATTTTTTCTGAGTTTTTTTTAATGAAAGCTATTCTTGATTAATAGCTAAAAGGCGCAAGTTGTCCCATTCTTTTATTTACAACCCTGTTGAGTACATGGCCCTTTAAAAAAACAAAAAAAAAGTCAATTTTTTATTATAATCTATTGTGCATTATATAATGCCACATCATTATGAATGTGATTAATTAAAGTTTGTCAATGGAATGCATATGTGAATTACTTTTTCTTTAGTTGAAAAGTGTGCCAATATAAGTTTTCTTCATGCAGGCAAGTAACCTCAAAATATCAAAAACAACTTTACGCGTAAAAAATACCTAATCACGGCAGAAGTTAATTCATTCTGGCTGCGATACCTTTTACTGCTACATCTACATTTTATTCTTTTTTTGTACATTCACAATTCAATTTTCACTCTAATTTAGTCACTGTTTGTACACTTATACTAATATTGACAAACTCCATGTTTATGCAGCAATGGCACTGTGTAGTAAGTGCCTCTCTCTCTATGAAAATCACTGATAACATTTCACTCAGTTTGTTGCTTATCTGGGTATTCTTCCACTATGAGTTACTACCTCAAGCGGTGACAACATTCTTAGAATATTCACTTGTTTCACCCATACCAATTTCTTTGCAAGTTTGAAGTGAGTGCTTGGGCATTTAGGATGAAAAAATATGCCCCGTACTCTTCTTCTCCCTCCACAGTTTCTTTGCCTGTAACAATTCCAATCCACCAGTCTCAGTCATAAATAAAACACACATAATTGTTCAGGTCTGGCAAAACAGCTTGTTGCGGTTTGGTGATGGGAACCACTAAGTAGTTCTGTGGTGATGAGTATTGGTAGACAGCAAGATTATCTCCATCTACTGGAACAAAACCATGATTTATTTATATTTATTTATGTAATTGCCAAATTGTAAATTTTTCAATTTTTTTACATTGCACTGCCCAAACAGTGTATTACCACTTAGTACCCCTTCTCACCCTAATGTTAATGACATTCAGAGTGAAGGGTGATTATATAATGCACAACAGATTAAATTTAAAAATAACTTTTTTTTTTCTTTTTTAAAGGTCCGTGTACTCAACAGGGAGTGAAAATAACAGAATGGGACAACTTGTACTCAATAGCTATTCATCAAAAGTATAATTCATAAAAAAAATTAAATGTTTATTTAGTGCCCGAACAAAACTTTTTTTAACTTCAAAAATATTTTTAAAAAATTTTCCCCAAGTAGGAGACTATTTTTCTAGGAAGGAAGTCTTCAACCCAGATAACTTTGATGTTGCACGCTGTTCTACATGTAGACACTAAGCACATGAAAGATCAGAGCTCTAAATGCAACTTTTGTGAAGCAGGGTGGGAGTAGGGTAAAACAGTCATCTAAATGCTAAAAGCAGATAGCAGATATTTTGAAAACAAATTATTTATTTTCATGCATGGCGCGTACAGTAAGTAGAACGGCGCCGTCACGATCCCCCTGCCCTGCCATATTATCCTCCCCGCGAATGCCTACAAGTTGACATGCGTCGCGGGACATGTAGACAGCCAGGACAGGTCAACCCAGAGGACGGAGACTCAGTTACACGTGGTTGAGTGGGGCTTCTCTGGGCGACGATTTTTATACTTAACTCAGCGGTGAGTGTTGGTAGGCTGTCATCTGGGAATGAGCTCCGGCGAAGTGGTAGGCCTTGGAAGAAGGTCCACAGGTGCTGCCGTCTCTCGGGACTGCGGTTCGGACTCGTGCTCACGTCTTCTCGCGATTCCTTGACGCAACTCTT